>ML778465.1:1014553-1108501 GCA_009831015.1 Picea engelmannii
AAGTTTTAAAAGTTTTTCTTTAATCTTTTTTTATAAATACATTTGCTTTTAAATTTTATTCTTTTTTAACTTTAATTTTTTTCTTTTTCTTAGGTATTTTTAGCTTTTAATTTATAAAAAAATATATATATTATATTTTTTTCTAAACATTAAAAAATAGTGTTATTTAACTACAATTACTTTCTATGTATTGAAGTAAAGGTAAACAATGTATTAAAAATGATGTTTTCCACTATATTTTAAAAGTATGGAACCATAAATTAATTGAGACACAATTGTATGAAAAATCTTAATTTCAAAAAAGTAAATGGTAAAAAATATTTTTAAGATTTAAAGAAGCATGGAAAAATGACTAAAAACACCATTGAAAAAAAAATAGAAAAAAAATTAAAATAGATGAAAAAATAAGCATTTAAAAAAATAATGTGGAAACATTATGGATCATAAAATGTAAAATATCAAAAAAACACCTAAAAAGGGAGGGGGGTGCTACCAGTAGCACCATTTTTAAAAACAAGGTAAAAAATGCGAGCCCCCCAAAAACGATAACTCTGTAGAGTTCTCTTTTTTTTGGTAACTATGTTTTGAAGGTAGAAAAGGACTCATTGAACTCTGTTTTGGAATGGGTCAAAGATTAGGAGGACTATTAACATATTGAAATTATTTGTGTCCAATGAGCATGGTTGGTCGATGCCTATGTGGATAAAGATCAAATTACCAGAACCGTATGATGGCATCCACAAGGCTAAGTTACTTGGTAACTTATGTTGGGACCTTGAGCATTGTTTGGAACAAATGAACAAAAGTTCGAACAAAGCCAAGGTGAATGCTTCTACAATGTTCTTGATAGGTACCATAAATCTTTGGTGGAGGAAAAGAGTGGAGGACTTGGTCGTTGAGTGCACTACAATTAATATTGAAAATAGAGGGAGAATAGTTGCTAAGAGTGGATCCACTTACCTAGGGAGAGAACAACTGCTAAGAGTGGATCTCACTTTCCTTTACCATTTTCATTCATTTTTCCTCAGTTGGTTTCATGCACTTTGACGCAGACGCCACCCAACGCGCACGTCCGTGATCACCAGGACCTTCTCTTCCCCTCGGCCCGAAGAGCGTCAAAGGCTCTCCTATCTTCCTATCGGAAGATTTGCGCCCACAGTTCCTTTGCGTGACTTTCCCTGTGCTCACTTATCGAGAAAATCGGAACTCGCAGCTTCACGAGCTCACGGTCTATCCCTGGGTTCTCGCACCTCCGAGACCCGAGATGTCAGTCAACGCTGACCTTCTTTTGCCGCTGTCGGGACTTCTCTCTATCGCGGGTTCGCAACTCGCGACGCCAACCACTCGGAGTTCCACCTTTCGATATCCGAAGTGTCGAAATGCCGAGACTTGAGATCTCACTTCTTCGTGACTTCGCCAGTTGCGCGAACAAATATCTCCTTCCCAGACTTCCGAGGCCCAAGATGTCGATACGCCGATATCCCACGTCACCTGCCACGTCACCCTACTATGGCCCACACTATCCATGCAATCGTCAGGACTTCGCTTCTCGCTCTATCGCGATTCCAGTGACCAAATCTTCCACTCCTTTTTCTCACGGTGGCCCGATATGCCAATCCTCGAGTAGAACTCACGCTCCTTGTGATTCTACTCGACGCTTCTTCTCCCCTAAGCTTCGAACCTTCTTCTGCTCCTGCACTATAGCCTCCGCAAGATCCAACGGCCCTCAGATTCTTGCGACTTCTCCTCGCTTGATTCTTCCTGTCCGTTATTTTCGACGAAATCCCCGAAATGACGAAATGCTCCTCCACGGAACTCATCACCCTGCACACAAAGTTTCAGCACCTGCTCGAACACTTCGATGCACATCCTATTTGTGAAATCCTTCGACAAATTCAAAGGCCTACTCCTCCTGAACTTCGACGACTTCAATTCCCTCAGGAAGAAGTTCTTGCACGCACTCCTTGCAGCAAACCTTCAACAACTGCTCAGTGTTGAAGTCTTTGATCCTGCGCACTCCTACAGCAGAATTCCTTCAATCCCATTTTCTCAGAATCGCAACTCTGAGTCTTCGTCTAGCCTGCGTACGCCTTGCATGGCTCTAGTGCCGATTTTTCACTTCTGAGAGCTTAGAACAAAAGTTATCCCTACTTGAACTCTGTGGTCACACACTCCTTACAGACAAATTCAACTGCACTCCTTGCAGGAATTTTATGGTTCAAGATAGAGACACAATTGAAACTAACTCCTTTTCCTCCCAGACTTCACTTCCACCATGAAATCACATACATAGCATAAAAAATCAAGTGCATGAAAAGAAGCAAACATTCATGAGCATAATATCATCAATACACAGAGAATAACACAACCATGGAATTGAATCAAAGCTTTTCCATTAATTCAATATCTATACATGGAAGTTCTTCATACACTTCTCTGCTCTGCTCTTCTCTTTTTTTCTCCTGTTTGATAATCTAGAATTATGTTACAATGTACAAAGGAGGGTGTCTATATCCCGTTTCCCTCTCGATCTCTAAACTATCAAATCTAGAATTAAATGTTCTATCTACTTTACACTAAATCTATTAAATGCCTCATCTACCTAAGGACGAGATCTTAAAGGCTCAAGGTCCATTACAATATACACAAAGTGCGCTTCATTAAATCCACATATTAATGTTTGGTGCAACAAATATCAAGGTGCTTTAAAAAAGAAATCCGTTGGCTCGTCCAGCTGTCCTCTGCTCTCGCGCTGGCTCACTTGATGTGGGCGATGCTCTTGCATCATACTCCCTCGCTTGAAAAATTTCATGGGCTCTTGTCCATGAGCTCCTGCACGGTCTATCCATGCTTTTGGATAACTGCTTCAGTCTCCCAGTTGGCATCCTCCACTGGGTGATTCTTCCATTTGACCAGGTATTCCAAATATTTCTTTCGCTTGGTCTTTCTGCCAACTCGCTTGTCCAGTATGCATTCCATCTGTGGCTTTTCTGCAACTGGTAATTGTTTCATCCAATGGATCACTGGTTCCTTAGTTCTAGCCTCTACTTCTCCAGCCCTGTATGGGTATAAATCTGAAACATTAAATATCAGAGATATCCCGATGCCATCCGGCAACTCAATCTCATAAGCGTTCTCTTTGAATTTCTTCAGGACTTTACAAGGTCCTATTTTCTTCATTTTCATCTTGTTATATGTCCCCCTTGGGAACCTCTCCTTCCTCAAGTGTGCCAGAACAAGATCCCCAACTTCAAATTGAATTTGTCTCTGATGTTGATCTTCTCTGTGCTTATATTCCTGATTTGAATTTATCAGTCGCTGCTTCACCTTACTGTGAAGTTCTTTCATCGCCTCAGCGAACTCTTCTGCACTAGCACTGCTAGTCGCCGTCTGTTCTGACTCCATGAGTTCAGAAACTCCCCTCGATTGTGTCCCATACACAATCTGAAATGGACTCTTCCCTATGCTCCGATTCACTGAATCGTTATATGCAAACTCCGCCTGAGGCAACACATTGTCCCAGTTGCTATGGTGCTCTGTCACCAGGCTTCTCAACAAATCTCCCAAGCTCCTATTGACCACTTCTGTCTGCTCATTTGTCTGGGGATGGTAAGTTGAACTACATGCCAAGTTAGTTCCTAGATTCTTCCATAGTGTCCTCCAAAAATGCCCTATGAATTTGGTATCCCTGTCCGACACTATACTTCTTGGCAATCCATGGAGTCGAATTATTTCCTTGAAAAATAAATTCGTGATGTGAGTCGCATCACTGGTCTTCTGGAATGGAATGAAATGTGCCATTTTTGAAAACATGTCTACCACCACAAAGACGGAATCAACCCCTCTCTGCGTCCTCGGCAAACCCAATACAAAATCCATGCTTATCGCCTCCCATGGTCTCTCTGGTATGGGCAATGGCTGATAAAGACCTGCATTCTGCTTTCTCCCTTTCGAGTGTTGACAAATACTGCATCTGTCAACAAATCGTTTGACATCCGCTCGCATGCTTGGCCAAAAATACGATTTTCTCATCTTTGCGAATGTATTATCATGGCCAAAATGTCCTGCCAAGCCTCCGCTGTGTTTTTCCTTCACCAAGTTCTCCCTCATGGAGCAATTTGGAATACACAGTTGATTGCCTCTGAACAACAATCCTTCCTGGATCATGTAATCTATCCATGGGCTCCGATCTCTGAGAACTGGATTCTCAGCTGCTTCATACGCTTCTCCAAAATCTGCATCTCCTGCGTACATGTCCTTGAGATTCTCAAAACCCAATGTTTTGACTCGGAATTCCTGCAGCAATAAACATTTCCTGCTCAAAGCATCAGCCACTTTGTTAGCAATACCCGAAATGTGTTTAATTACAAACGTGAAATTCTGCATGTACTCTACCCATTTTGCATGTTTCTGATTCAACTTCTCTTGTTGACTCACAAACTGCAATGCATGATTATCACTATACAATACAAATTCCTTGGGTATCAAGTAATGCCTCCACTTTTTCAATGCATGTATGATAGCATAAAATTCTTTATCATACGTGGAGTACTTCAATTTCTCCTCATCCAGCTTCTCGCTGTAATATGCAACCGGCCTGTCTTCCTGACTTAAGACCGCTCCTATGGCATATCCACTTGCATCACATTTCACCTGAAATGTTTTCTGGAAATCTGGCAACACCAACACTGGTTGCTCTGTGATCTTTCGCTTCAACAGATTGAAGCTCTTCTCAGCCTCTGTTGTCCAATGAAAATTCTTATGTCGCTTCTTCACTATGTCCATCATTGCTGCGCTAATTCCACTGAAATTCCTGATGAAATTTCGGTAGAAACTAGCTAAACCATGGAAACTCCTTACTTCAAAAACATTTATGGGTGATGGCCAATTCTTAATCACTTCCACCTTCTCTGGATCCATCTTCAACTCATTTTCCGAAATGACAAACCCCAAATAAATTAGCTATGTCTTCATGAATGAGCTTCATGTTGACCAACAGCTTCTCCTGCTGTAGCTTCCTCATCACGATAGCCAAATGCTTCAAATGCTCAACCTTGGTCTTACTGAAAATCAGTATATCATCCAGATACACGACAACAAACTTTCTGATGAATTCCCTCAGGACTTCATTCATCAGCCTCATGAATGTGCTCGACGCGTTTGTCAAACCAAACGGCATGACCAGCCATTCGTACAAACCTTCGTTTGTCTTGAATGTTGTTTTCCATTCATCACCTTCCCTCATGTGAATCTGGTGATATCCGCTCTTCAGACCAACTTTTGAAAAATAATTTGCCCCACTCAGGCAATCCATCCGATCATCCATTTTCGGCAATGGAAATCTGTATCTGATGGTGATTTTGTTGATTGCTCTTGAATCAGTGCACATTCTCCAACCTCCATCCTTCTTTGGACTGAGCACTGTTGGAACAACACATGGACTCAAGCTCTCCCTGACTGATCCTTTATCCAGCAAATCCTGGACCTGATTCTTGACCTCCTCATTTTCCTACGGTGTCAACCTGTATGCAGCTTTATTCGGCAAACTGGCTCCGGGTATGATATCGATGTGATGACTCACACTTCTCATCGGTGGCAACGAACGAGGTAATTTGTCCACGATGATATCAGCGAACTCTCCCAGCAGTTCCTGAATATATTGTGGTAAGTCATCCACTCTTGTGTTGGTCAGAACAATCCTCGGTTTTCTGACAACAAAGAATTGTGGATCTTCTTTCTTCTCCATCTCTGTGAGAAGCTCCTTCCCACTCATGAGAAGTATTGTAATGTTTACTTCCGGCTTTACCTACTTATCCTTTATCGGAAGAAATCTATGGGTTCTCCCATTTTTCTCCAGGGTATATGTGTTCATTCTCCCATCATGAACCACATTTCTGTCATATTGACATGGTCTACCCAGCAATAAATGACATATATCCATGGGAATAACATCACACAATATTTTATCATTGTACCCACCTATTTTGAATTCGACTAAACACTGTTTAGTAACACTCACCTGATGTCCCTTCTGTAACCATGAAACTTTATATGGACTCGGGTGATCAGTGGTCTCCAGCTCCAGCTTCTCCACCATCTCGGTTGAAACGAGATTGTCAATGCTTCCGCTGTCCACAATGACCTTGCATTTTCTATCCCTAGTTGTGCATGCAGTTCTGAACAGTTTGTTCCTTTGAGCAGTGTCCTCCACCTCCTTCTCGGGTGTTAAGAGAACTTTATGCATCCCAAGCGATCTTCCACTTTCGGCATCTTCAGTCTCAGCATCACACCTCCATGCTTCAGTGATGTGAGCTTCTCCGCTATCCTTCTTCTTCTCTGGACACTCGAATGACTTGTGCCCATTCTTCCCACATGTAAAACATATGATCACTCCTCCTCTTCCTCTACCTCGACCTCTAGTACGAGGAAGAGTGTTTGCATCATCATAATCACCCCGCTGATCATTTTGTTGTCCTCTCTGCTCAACATATGGCTGCCTTTGCGAGGTTTCACCTCTCTCAACCTTACCCTGAGGTTTCTTCCATTCCTCCTTGGGCTTCTGGTATTTTTCTTGGGCAAATGCCTTGCCTCTGGGCTGACTTCTGCCTCGCCCTCGCTGTCCTTTCTTTCGGCTCATCTTCTCTTCGGCTTTCAGAGCCATATGGTAAGAATCCTCCACCGTCCTGATGGTAACCATGCTCAATTCATCCTGAATGTCATATCTCAAACCATTCAGATATCTCGCCACCTTCTCATCATCGCTCTCCCAATGACCTGCTCTAATGTTGAGCCTGTAAAACTCCTCGGTATACTCTTTTACCGTCATCAAATTCTGTCTCAAGTTCTGCATTCGCCTGAACGGTGTGATCTGATAATCCCGCGGGATGAATTTCGCCTTCATCTTAGCGATCATCCGATCCCAGCTTTTGATCTTTTGTTTGCCTTTGCAGTGTCTGTCTGCCTGTAGCTCGTCCCACCACAAAGCTTCATGTCCTTTCAGTTTAGTGATAGCATGCCTTACCTTTTTATCTTCTTCGATATCCTCATAATCGAAGTAGGTATCAAGAGCTCGGATCCAATCCAGCAACTCTTCTGCATCCAGACTCCCCTCGTAGACTCGAATGTCCATTTTGGTCTTGGAATTCATCCTGGAAATGGCTTTTATCAACCTCTCGGTTGATGCATCCTCTGTTGTGACCTCTTCTTCATGTCCAGCTTCCTCTTCAACCTCAGAATCACTAAGATCCCCTGCACCAACTCTGCGTCTTTGCGTTGTCTCCATCTCTTCAAGCCTTGCTCGAAGATCTCTCATCTGCCGCTCCATTTCTGGATTTCCTGCTGGCCTACCTCTTCTTCTCACCTCCGTGTCTTCTGGGTCAGGGGATTGTCTCTCCCTTCTCGGTGGCATGGTGAATTCCTGTCTCTCTCTGTTACAGATAACAAAGAGTCTTCCTGCTCTGATACCACTCTGACGCAGACGCCACCCAACGCACACGTTCGCGATCACCAGGACCTTCTCTTCCTCTCGGATCGAAGAGCGTCAAAGGCTCTCCTATCTTCCTATCGAAATATTTGCGCCCACAGTTCCTTTGCGTGACTTTCCCTGTGCTCACTTATCGGGAAAATCGGAACTCGCAACTTCTCGAGCTCACGGTCTATCCCTGGGTTCTCGCACCTCCAAGACCCGAGATGCCAGTCAACGTTGACCTTCTTTTTCCATTGTCGGGACTTCGCTCTATCACGGGTTCGCAACTCGCGACGCCAACCACTCGGAGTTCCACCTTTCGATATCCAAAGTGCCGAAACGCTGAGACTTGTGATCTCGCTTCTTCGCGACTTCGCCACTCGCACGACCAAATATATCCTTCCCAGACTTCCGAGGCCCAAGACGCCGATACACCGATATCCTGCGTCACCTGCCACGTCACCCTGTTGTGGCCCACACTATCCATGCAATCATCAGGACTCCGCTTCTCACTCTATCGCGATTCCCGTGACCAAATCTTCCACTCCTTTTTCTCACGGTGGCCCGATATGTCGATCCTCGAGTAGAAATCACGCTCCTCGTGATTCTGCTCGACGCTTCTGCTCCCCTGAGCTTCGAACCTTCTTCCACTCCTACATTGTAGCCTCTGCAAGATCCAACGGCCCTCAGATTCTCGCGACTTCTCCTCGCTTGATTCTGACTGTCTGTTCTTTTCGACGAAATCCCCAAAATGACGAAATGCTCCTCCACGGAACTCGTCACCCTGCAGACAAAGTTTCAGCACCTGCTCGAACACTTTGATGCACAGCCTCTTTGTGAAATCCTTCGACAAATTCGAAGGCCTACTCCTCCTGAGCTTCGACGACTTCAATTCCCTCAGGAAGAAGTTCTTGCACGCACTCCTTACGGAAAACCTTCAACAACTTCTCAGTGTTGAAGTCTTTGATCCTGTGCCCTCCTGCAGCAGAATTCCTTCAATCCCCTTTTCTCAGAATCGCAACTCTGAGTCTTCGTCTAGCCTGCGTATGCCTTGCATGGCTCTGGTGCCGATTTTTCACTTCTGAGAGCTTAGAACAAAAGTTATCCCTACTTGAACCTTGTGGTCACGCACTCTTTGCGGACAAATTCAACTGCACTCCTTGTAGGAATTTTCTGGTTCAAGATAGAGACACAATTGAAACTAACTCCTTGTCCTCCCAGACTTCACTTCAACCATTGAATCACATACATAGTATATAAAAGAAAGTGCATGAAAAGAAGCAAACATTCATGAGCATAATATCATCAATACACAAAGAATAACACAACCATGGAATTGAATCAAATATTTTCCATTAATTCAATATCTGTACATGGAAGTTCTTCATACACTTCTCTGCTCTGCTCTTCTCTTTTTTTCTTCTGTTTGATAATCCAGAATTATGTTACAATGTACAAAGGAGGGTGTCTATATCCCGTTTCCCTCTCAAGCTCTAAACTATCAAATCTAGAATTAAATGTTCTATCTACTTTACACTAAATCTATTAAATTCCTCATCTACCTAAGGACGAGAGATTAAAGGATCAAGGTCCATTACAATATACACAAAGTGTGCTTCATTAAATCCACATATTAATGTTTGGCGCAACAAATATCAAGGTGCTTTCAAAAAGAAATCCGCTGGCTCGTCCAGCTATCCTCTGCTCTCACGCTGGCTTGCTTGATGTGGGCGATGCTCCTGCATCACACTTGGGACATAGGATCATGTTGTTAATCCACTCGTTCTCTCCTCTCGAGTATACTTTTATATCTTTTTCAGACTAGTAAAAGTACACGAAAAAGGGACACACTGAGCATACTTGCATCATTATTTCACGCTTATTAAAACATGAAGGAGAGCAATGATAGCAACCTCCAAGTCATATCCCATAGTTAGGAAACTATAATCAATTCACTGCTCATCAAACCCTCAAAGGGGTGCCCAAGGATCTATAGTCTCATTCGTGGATCAAATTCTTCACTCTGATCTTCTCCTGTAATCCTTAACAGGTTCAAAATAACTCCTGCAATCATGACTATGGATCGAGGTTTCCCTTTCATCCCTCAGGGGATAAACTTTATCTTCCGATGTGACCATTAGCCATGTCCATGGGCTTAATTCCTTTTTCACACAGTCCTCAATATCCTCAATGATCATTCCTCAATGTTGCACCATATCTTATGTCTGTAGGATAAACTCTTATGTGTTAGTGCCCTTTCCTTCATGTGTCCTTATCCTCATGACCAAGCACAAATCTCAAAGGCACTTAACTCAAAATACCATCACTGGTATGTTCGTTGTTGAAAGGTAGTTTTAAAGGTGGTTTCATATGACGCGCTATGCTTCCATCACCTACCACGTGTCATTGGTGGGGTCCAACACTACCACCACGTGCATGACATCCTTCATGCTAATCCTTGTGCAACTTATAGTGCACTTTCCTTCTCCTCCGTCGATCTATCCCCTCGACGGACATATGGATTGGTTCACCCACAAATCTCCTCTAATCCCAATATACAGATGGGATTTTAATCAAATGTTGAACTGGAAATCGAGATTGGTCCAAGGCTTCCCAACTAGATCGAACAACTCTACTTCAATTCCCTCCTGCTCTAATGGTCTAAGTTATTCCCGAAATCGCTAATGGATCCAATTCCTCTTCTCAGTTGACTTCAGGATCCAAAGATTGAAGATGAAGCTTGTCCTCCAGGTTTGAATTTTGATCTAATGGATCTAATTAAACCCCATATGAATCAGATGGTTCCTATAGATTTACACTGTAATTTTGTCAATGATTAAGGATCGTTGATCCTTACCAGTGATCAATGATCAATGATAATTGTTTATCGAAGGAATTATTCATTGGTGGAAGGGTTTCAATATCTATCTACTCAACTCATGAGTGGCTCTCTCTCCTGAGCTTCGATTAACACTCCAAACAAACCCAAGTTCTGCAATTCAACCATTATACCTATCTATAGGGGTTTCCAATACCTATCTTCACAGAGACTTAACATTTATGATGACAGAGGTTCTCAACACACATAATGAACAAACATTCCTCAATGATACTCTAAATAGAGTATTCATTTCCTTAATCATGCATACATTGTACATAGGGTTTACATAAGGATATTCAATTCCTTCTCTGACCTAGATCACAATCAATAGGTTTTCTTCTGTTTCTCTGGCCTAATTCACATTTTTTGGCCATAGTCTCTTCTTGGCCTAATTTTCACTCAATTGGCCACCTCTCTTGGCATGTTCTGACATTCATTTGGCCACCATATATTTTGCCTAATCTACATTTGTTTGGCCACCCCATAATGCCTCTAAGGCTTACAAACTTTGTACAAGAGGATATTGAACTGAAATTAGTTCAGATCCACAAACTTCTCTCACAATCCCTAAGGATCCTCTAGATCCACAAATTACTCAATCAATCCCTATATTTAGTATTCAAAAATCCCCATGAGATATAACTAACCTTAGACCTCTCAACTCCTCTCATGTTCTCATACATTCTACAACATTTACAATTCAATCCTCACATTCATTATCAAACCCCTATCCTATGTCTCTCTTCTTAAATTCATTAAAACATAATAAAAAACATTCATGAGGGAACCAACTCCCTAGCAAATGAAACACTCCCTAGGCCTCTACCAGATGTACAAGGTTTTGGAAGTAGGATGTTGCTACATCAACCAAGCATACTTTTGTCATTCTTTTGTACTCATTAAACCATGAAGGAGACATAAAACACACACACAAAAAAAGTGGGGATTTTTCATCATTGCAAAATGGAAACATCATTCGAGTCGCCCTTGAACATGGAACCTATTTGATTCATCATCATACAGTTGGGTTTTATCTTTCCTACTAGTCATCCCAGTAATATGAGTCAGAGATACTTCTCCCATTGGTTACACTTCCATTCATCATGGAGAGTGCTTCAATACCTATTGTGTTGTTTCTCTATATTTATCCAGCTCTTATGTCTCTCAACCAAGAGACCATTGTGTCGCACTATATGTTCAAGGGAAGTTTAAGCCTGATTCAGCCATTGGTTTTTTTGTTGAATTTTTGAGTTGGCCATCCCTGTGTCATTTGTACTTACTGATAATATCTCTTCACATCATCTCTCAACGTATGTTTTGTGTCGATTTATGGGGGATACACTAAGGCTCTCCTTCGACGGATCTCTTCCTATTGAATCCAACACATTTTCTAGGAGAGGAATATTGAAACCAGCTAGTACCTTGGAGCTTGCAGTCCTCAGTGGAATGCCTCCTCATGATCAACAGTGGTTTTACACCATTTACTCCAGATAGATTGATTCTACGAGTGTTCGACACCAGCTCATATATTCACACTTTCTATATTGTACTAGGTACCTTGGGTTCCATCTTCATCATCAGTGGGTCCCCTTGCGTATGTTAAATGTATTCATCAATGGTAAAAAATCAGACAATTTCTACCATGCTCATCATCAACTCATTTATTTTCATGTTGTATATTCCTACCATTGGGGTTTGGGACAAAGGCCTTGGGTTGGGGATATATCATTCCTTTACAACATCCCCTCCCAAGTTGTGGTGGAGTATATCACTTGTATATGAGTACTTTGAAGACTTCAAGGGAACTCTCCTTAGTGATCGTTGCCTTCCTAATATCTATATGTTGTGTCATAGATACACATTATATTTGATAGTGGCTATGATTATATACATGACATAGATCCACATTGTATTATCTTGTGGCTATGATCTTTTTGATGACATGGATCCACCGTGTACTTTTTCGTGGCCACAATCTTGAATTTCACTTCATGGATCTGCAGTGTATTATTGTTGGAGACCATTTTTTGTTTCTCTTATGAGCATGGGTATGCCTACGTTGGGGATGATCTATATATGTCGACTTGTTTTCTCACTGCATGTACTCACTAGTTCCTTGGTATCCAAGCTCCTTCCTTATACCACTTGTCACTGTGAATTTTCGTAATGTATTTCGGCCATCAGTTCCTCTTCTGACCTCACACATTAGGGGGCATATGTTCTATTTGTATTTTCCACCATAGGTTTTGCAAACATGTTACTGGACGTTGTGAGGCTAGAATTAAATAATTGAGTAAAATTATCATAATTATTTCATAATTTCATAATTATTTTGTCACAATTTCATAATTATGAAATTAAAATTATTTCATAATTGAGAATAAACTCGTAATTTAAAAGAAAGTTTATAGTGAGTTCGAAAAATCTCATAATTGAGCATGGAACTTGAGTAAAAAACTCATAATAGGTTGCCAATAGCTCATAATTAAGCATGAAACTTGTGCATAACTTGTAATTTCGTAGTTCACATGCCATTGAGCCTATATATGACTTGTAATTGCTTAGTTCACATGCTATCAAGTTATCCATGACTTGTATCCACCTAATTCACATGTCACGAAGCCTATCTCCAATCTCTTATAAAATCATCTAGGAAGAGACCAAATCAAGGAGATGGGGAGAAGAGTTTTGAGAGTGATTACGATGGAAAAATAGAGAAAGAAGATCAAGAGGTTGAGGAGGAGCATCGGGTACCTGGAACTAAGAGGAACACATCAAGACTCAAGGTAAAGATACATTGATGTATTTGTCCATTTTTATAGTATAGATATTTCGTTTTTCCCTTTTGTATTGTTCATGTTCAATGATATTATATGTTAGATATGATCTTACATTGAATAGATCAGGATAGATCTAGATGAATTTGTGATTTCCTAACACTAGAGAAAATTTGTAGATTGGTATTGTTTGTCACATGTATGTAGGTAGCAGGTTGAAGGAGCTTGGAGCTAGATCTACGGAACTGCACTAGACAAGGATTTGCAAGGACAACCTTCAGAAAAAGGTATACCTCTTTACTGTCTCTTAGAATAAAAATAGAAAACATATTGTTTAGATCTGGGGAGAACCATCAAAATCTATCCCCTCTATCTGTCTTGGATCAAGGAGAGATCCAAGGGATATCTAGCTTATCCATAGGCTAGATTCATCTTTAGTAGGGTGTTATAGCAATGGGTGTTACAACAACGAGTGGTGCAACACAAGTGTTTCAACAACAAGAGTTACAGTGTTGGTGTTACAACAATGGGAGTTGCAACATTTATTTCACCCTTCAATTTACTAGCTTGAAAATGAAATGTTTTTGGTTGATGCAGATACATTAAGGCCAAATATGTTCTTACATCAATATGGTTGTAGATTTAATTAATATGGTTGTGGGACCTTACTTTTTTTTACTCATCCTAAATTCAGTTTTAAACAAGTCATCTTGGAATTTTCTCTATAACTTTGTTTCATGGAGGTTTTCGATAGTAAAATTGTGTGGAGACTGTGGATACATATCAAATTATGTCTCATCCAAATTTCCAAATTTCCAATTTTGTTTCATTATATTTTCAGATATATATTATGTGGAAGTTAGGTTTTGTGACTAGTTGATTAAGGGATTTTATCCTCTATGATCTTGGGTCAGAATCACAACAGAGCAAGACTAAACGACATAGATAAATAAATCCCCTCAAACACAAACACACAAAGGATAAATAAAATAACTACTTTATTTAGGAGAAGGTAGGGATAGATAAGAGAGAATGATAGAACCTTATGCTTCTGTATGATGTCAATCCCAAGCTCTGATTTGTCGAAGATCTCCTAGTATTTCACTGGAACCATCCTGCAAGAAAGACATAGAACAAGTGATGCTACGAAAGTAGTTATCTCGTCAAAAGCATGTGCATGTTAGAAATCAAATTCAAAGTAAGTATATAGATAAACATACAATGAAGACCATAAATGAGGGAAAACAAACTCTTTTATTACCAACAACTAGAAAAGGTAAGTTACAACCTTGTCCAACCTTTAGGCATCGTCTTGAAGCCAACTATCTGGGTTCCTCCATGAATAATCAAGAATCAAATCAACCAAAAAAAACTTCTTTAAATGACTCAAATAGAGATAAGGAGACACTCTATAGTCATATAAACTGAGAAAGAAGTGTTGGAAAAGGAGTTTCCAGACAATAGGGGGTGTTACTCAGATAATTATAGGGAAGGGAGGCTTGCTAGATGTTGGAAGCATAACTTTGTATGAAAGGACTTGACCTCTCATTAGCCCTCAATGATTGTTTTATATCATCCCAAAGAGGTTTGGGGAGTTAGATTCCATTGAGTACGGGCAAGGGTCATTGGGAAACGATTCCAACTGAAAAACTTTCCTGAAAACACGAGATTATTTTATTTTTCACAAACTTTGAGGGCATTCGCGAGTTGTAATGTGGTAAAGGATGAATGTTCACGTGTTTCATTAGGGAACCAAGGATATTCTCTTAGGGAATGTTTTTAAAGTAATTTTTAGAGGTACTTTGGGGGAAACGTCTATCAAGCAGTAGGAAAGTTTTAGGCCATGGCACAAAAGAATAGGTGTGGAATTTTGTGCTATAACAGATTCCCCTTAATGTGTGAGGTTAGAAGGGAAAAATGATGGCCGGAATACATTATGAATTATGAGAGGTGAGGATGCATCCAAGAATCCCTGGAGGTTCCTAAACAATTTATCCAACAACAATAACTATCAACAAGGATCAAGTAAGAGTTTTTATTCCCAAGTCAGGAATACCCATGCTCGTGAGTGATATAAGCATGGTCACCAAATAAAATACACCGCGGATCCATGGAATATAGAAAATACAACTAAAGTCCATGGCCATGAATAGTACACGATGGATCCATGTGATGTAGATGAAGTAGCAAGGATGGCCACAAAGAATACACAATGGATCCATGTCAAAGTAGATCATAGCCATGAATAGATACACAATGGAGATATGTATCAAAATCAACAATAAAGGATAACTAGGACCAAAGCAATGAACGACATGATTCTCTATGAGTATCAATCTATGAGGTGGCACCATCTAAGCCATGAAGGAGAAAACAATATGTGATGCTCGTACTTCACCCGAAGTCTTCACTATGATCTGCCATGGTACAAGTATACACTATGTGAATCAATGAGTCGAATTCAAACAGAGTGAGACATTGTTTGATTACTGGTCATTGAGGTATACCATTAACAAACATGAGACAACCCACCGATAATGATAATGGGAGTCAAGGTACCATGATACTATATAAAAAGTGTGAATGAAGGAGTTGGTATCAAACACCTAGTAGAAACTATCAAGTAGGGGACATTGAGGTATTCCCACTGTCAATAGCAAGGGAAATTACACTAATTATTGCAATCCCCAAGGTACCAAAATATAACTCTAGATAACTCTCCCACAGAAAGATGTGTCGAAGTCGATGGGAGGGAACCAATTGGAAAGAAGGCATTAAGGCATCCTCCATCATCTAGGACGAGGGGTGGCAGAAGGCCAAAGATTTGGAAGATATCAGATGAGGAGACTGATACTCATGATGATGACACTGACTTGGGAAGGCTGACTTGCAATGGGCTAGATACAGAATGGTTGAAAACATTTCCCTTGAACATAAGCACGACGTATTATGTGACTCAGGTAGAATGGCCCACACAAGTTAATTTTTTTTCCCTTGAACATAATCACAACACATTATGTGACTCAGGAAGCGTGACCATAAGCTGTGATACATTTGTGACAAGGGAGGAATAAAAACATGCTCCATATAGTTGGAAGAATAACCAACCAGGGGAGAAAAAACTCAAAGTGAGAAAAAGTCTCCTAAAGCCATACTAACCCAAAATTATGAGATACTGACTCAAGATTGTGCTTTTTTCAAGGGCGACAAGACTGTTGCAAACAAAAGAGATATATGTTTTCCCATTTTTTTATTTTTATTTTTTGTATTTTTCATGTTATAGAAGCCCGAAAAAGAATAAAATAATGCCTATTGTACAATGGAGGAATTGAGTTTCGCGGGTAAGAAAACTAGTTCCAGAGCGCAAGGAACATACTTATTCTCAATGCATTAAGGAATCATGTGCAGGATAAGGACACATGAGGGATGTTACCTCCAAGGATAAGGTATCGAGTCGCATAGGAATAAAATGCAAGACTGGGAAATGATAGGAATGCATACGCAAGTGGTTGAATGAGATCATGTTGAATTTGACATTAGGCCTAAAAGCACGAGTAGTCAATATGAATATGCAGTTACAAATCAACTTTGGAAAGTACAACTATCCATAATGGTATTTTTCATAATTTTAGTCTCCAGGGCCCGGAAAAGAATAAAATCATACCAAGGAGAACTCTTCTAGTCACTGGGGCCAGAGAATTCCTTTTTCATACATAGTCCAGTTGGTCCAGAAAAGGGCTAAACTTATACCGAAAGGACGCCTCTTCAAAACATTTTTAATGAGTGTGATAGAGACAATATCACTCAACTATATTTTCATATTTAAGGAGTTTGAAAAGATCTTAACAATGGAATCCCTCATCATTTTTCATAAAGTTAGTCCCTTGAGCGCAAAAAATTATAAAACACAACTTAGGAGAACTCTTCTAGCCTGTAGACTAGATTATACCTTTTTTGTAAGTATTCTTGTCCAGTATGAAAAGGGGGTAAATTTACATTGGACAAACATTCCTTCAGATCCATTAACAAGTGTACAAGGAACAATGTCACTTAGTAATATTTTCAATTTTAAGGAGTTTGAAAAGAGATTAACTATGGATTCCATAATATATGGGTCCCACAGGAAGAAGGGCCAGAATGAGAGAGAGTAAGAAGCATGAAGTTCAAACACAAACTCATGGTGGGACTAAACCACAACCCCCAATCCTAAATACAAACTTGCAGCATGAGAGCCATAAATCAAAAGGATTCTATACTAGAGAGCCCATGGAAGATAGGCTCTACCATCAATCGAATAATGCTTTGAAGCAGAGGGAAAGGTTTCATCACTCGTTAATGGGATTGACCCTAGTTTGAAATGGTAAAGGTAACTAATAATGAAAAGTTTGAGTGGAAATGCATCCTAACCTAATTTCCAATTAAAAACACATTACCTGCCCAGATTCATGTAAAAGTCTCGGCCAATCGTTGATAAGTGTACCAGAGAAAAATTCCTAAGACCTGCAAAAGCAACAATAATGTTACAAAAAATTGGACATTAGTTGAAAATTTTGAGAAAATCAGGAAACTTTAGAAAGTGGGTTTTCAAAATCTTAATAAAATTTGTTATAATTACCCAATTTCCATTTCACCCAAAAAAATACCAAATTAACCAAAACCTTGGAGAGAAAAATTGTGAAAACATGAAGCTTGGATCAACCCCACCACTTGCCACCCACAACAAGTAAGTAAATCATCCTAGTCTTACATTTCAATTCCTTATTTCTTCCAATTTTTCAAAAATTTAAGCTTAAAGTTGGTTTTAAAAATTTGTATATGTGCATCCACGAGTTGCCTTAAGGCAACCCACAGATGTCCGCAGCTGGTGGAAACACCAGTTGCAGATATCCATGAATATTATAAAGAAAATGCGTGGATGTGCATAAAGAAATTTGAAAAATAAAAACTAATTCAAAACTCTTTGGAAAATGATAGTATCTTCATCCTCGGGAGAGAACGTGAACATGAGGAGGTGGATCTAACAATGTTTGATAATGATGAGTCCAAGCAAGTTTTTTGTTCTTGCGGAAAGTAAATGTTTTTCCAAGTTGGTGGCATGAGAGCCCAATGGAGATTACTAAATCTCCTAATTGGCTATTGGAACCCTGATGTAGAGGCATTTATTCTTGTCGGGAAATCTTTGACCATCACAATCAAAGATATTTACTTCATTACTATATTATCAAGGAGAGGGGAAGTACCAAACTTCTGATCTCATGGAGGAGGTCGGAGCATTAATGATTTTATCGGTGAGTCTTGCATCCCTGGCACCGAGAAGAGTGGCTAACAAGTGTCAATTAAACAAATAACTGTCTTGAGCCTCCAGGTCATCCTATTCACCTTGGTTCAAATCATGGGATCCAACTCTTTACACTTGGAATCGCGGGCACAACTGCATTATGGGGTTGAATTCCTACACCCTACAATGTATGAATGGATTACCACTATGTGGAACAACATGAAGGAAAAACTGACAAACTGCAATCTTGGGAAATAAAGTCAAATTTTCTTCGGTAGCATTCTATGTAAATTTTTCTTTGAGAGGGTGCCCATGATGAGCCCGCGTACAAATATATGAGAACACTTGCAACCATATCCAACCATGGTTTGTTGGACAAATCTCATAGATCTTTTAGGAGGTGGAAAAATGTCCAACCCCTTCAACGATGACTTATTTGGTTGGTGGGAGTGACAAAATCCTTTCATCGAGGATTACCCATATGTAGGTATTGACTTCACCAATGATCCCGAAGTCATCATCCCTATCGAAGATGAGCTTTAGGACATAGGTAACCTTTCATTTTGTGTTATTCAATTTTGAATTTTTTAGAAAATTATCTTTTTTGAGATCCAAAATAATGACAAGTACTTCTCCTTTTATGAAGATAGAGCATCCAAGCGATGATGCAGCCAGTACTTTGCACAGTGTGGGTTGGAACTTCAAGGCTCTCATGTGCAATGTGCCTATAGAAACTATTGATGACCTCCCCATCAGCATGCAATGACATGTTGTAGGAGTACCCAGGCCATAGGCCTGACTATTTCGGCATTAGGAAAACATTGTAGTTTGTTATGATAGGGTGCACCGACCTCAAGCCTAGACATATTACATGTTCAAAGCACAATTTTGTACTTGTATGACATAATATGAATTTCAGGGATAGAATACCCCGTACTTTGTACTGTGATGGATCTCATTTTGATATATATATTATTTTTTGTGTGTTATATACAATTTATCCTTACTTGAAAAAACATATATATACATGTGTCTATGTGTGATTTACTTTATTGATGATATACATGCCAATATAACACATAATTAGCATAAGCATTGGCTAACTCGTTAGCTCTCCTGGGAACATGCATGTAAGTAATGAACTCAAAAGAATGTTCTGAAAGATGTAACCTAAGGAAAACTACTAATAAAACCATATCTCGAACTCAATATACATCATTTGTGAAACTATCAACTGTGAATCCATGAACACTTGAAGGTGATAAATACCATGAGATAATGCATCTCGTAAAAGTTTAATGACAACACTATATTCAACAAAATGTTTAGTAGTTTCCCCGAGATACACACCTATAGCGAACACTAACTTCCTAGAAAGAGAATAGATCACCCAAGCAACGGATGTGAGGTGTCAAGTATGGCGACTAGTGCCATTCTCGAATCTAAAGTAAATCAACGACTCCTCGAGCATATGAAACACAACAAAATCACATCAATCACTAATGCAACAGAAAAAATAAAACATAAACAAAGCTAAGTACACTTTAGACACTAAAATACAAGAGCACTAATGCTCCAACCCTCGGGGACAAGCATAGTACTTGTTCAAGTAGATCCCATTTATGGGCTATGACAACACATTTCCTTCGAAATCAGTGATCTTGTAGGATCCTTTCTCTAAAACTTGTCTTACAACATAAGGTCCAAACCACATAGGGTTGAACTTTCCTGCCCCCAATACATCCTTGTCCTAGTCATAGGCCAACACCAAATATCTCTCGGAGAACACATTGGGACGGACATACTTATTGTACTGGGACTTGAATCATTTCTTATGTACTTTGTTTACTGAAATTTCATCTAGACGTTTCTTGTGAATATATTCAAGGTAAAATAGGAATTCTTCAAGTTGAGTCATGCCCAGAAGGAGCTCGACTGATATTTTAAGTGAAGGAACTTCACATTCAATAAGAAAAACCACTTCCACTCCATGAACAATTTGGAAATATGGGAAGCTAGTAGCAATTTTGAATGAGGTTCTATAAGCCCATAAGGTCGGGTAAATCATCAAGTGCCAGTTGGTGCGGGTTGAACCCATGGTTCTTCTTAAAATTGTTTTTAATTATTTGTTCATCGTTCAACCTGAACGTTAGCCTAGGGTTAGTAGGGAGATGATTGTTCCTACCTAAACCCTATTTTTTATTCTAGTTCCGACATCATGCAGTTCTGAAAGTGACTATCGTGGTCAGTGACAATATCTCTTGAAAATCAAAAACCTAGTGATGACCTGATTGAAAATGAAGAGTGTTTCTATTTCTCCATCATTAGAAAAAGTTGGCATAGCCTCAACCCATTAAGTAAAGTATTCAACGACTACGATAATATAATGATGCCCCCTAGCCAAATTCGAGTGGAATATCATGAAATCAACCCCCCACTTGGTGAAGGGGCCAATTGTGATGATGAGAAACATAAGAGCAGGATGTTCACGCATTTTCTTAGTGAAAATTTGGCATGGATGACACCTTTTGACTACTTCAACACAATCTTTGAATATCGTGGGCCAAAAGTATCTTGCACGCCAAATATTTTGGTATGTTTCCAACCTAGAGAAGTCACCACCACATGATCCATTATGGAATTCATTCAAAACAACCTTCTCTTCTTCGAGAGTTAAGAAATGCCTAAGGTTCGAATCCACCCCTCATCGATACAAAGTGTTAGCAATAATGAGCTAGTTTTTCGCCAAATGATGGATCCATCGTTTCTCATCTCTCGAGTAGTTTGGATGGAACTTCACAGTTTGGAGATATATAAGGATATCCCCATACCATGGATCTGACGAAGAGATGAGGAAAATGTGCTCATCCAAAAATGAGTCTGTCGTTTCTCCCACCTTTTTCCCTACTGGAAACTTCGACATCAACTCAACGGAGGTGTAAGATATGTCAGAGATATTGGTCCCTATTGCACGAGTGAGTCATGATATCGTTTAAATATGCCTCCACTATATTCTTTTAGTCATGAAAGGAAAACATCATGGCTCGCTGGAATGTTGCACCAGCATTTTTAAGACCAAATGACATTTTCTTGTAAGCGAATGCACCCCAAGGACATATGAAGGTCTTCTTGTGTTGGGCTTCTAAAAGAATTTCAATTTGATTGTAGCTGGAAAAACCATCCATAAACGAGAAAATATCACTCCCCAGACACTCATCCAAGATCTGATCAATGAATGGTGTCAGGAAGTTATCCTTAGGACATGCCTTGTTCAAGTCCCTAAAATCCATGCAAACATGAATTGTGCCTTGCTTCTTATCAAGAGGAATAGGGTTGGATACCCATTCAGTAAAAGGAACTCGGTAGATAAATACTGCATTGAGTAGATTTTCAACTTTCGCCTTTATTTTTGTTGCCTTTCTTGGGTTCACAGGTCTCAACTTCTAACGAACTAGTTTTATGTTTTCATAGGTTTGTATTTCATGTTGAACTATGCGAGGTTCAATGACAGGAATTTTCTCATAAGACCATGCGAACACATCTCAAAAATCCTTAAAGAGTGTCATATATTGAGTGATCTTGTTCTGTGAGCATTCCTCTATGATAAAGACGTTTTCAAAAACTTCAGGATTTCTAGAAATTTTGAATGGAATCGTTTCCTATATGTTAGCCATGTTTCCCTTGCCACAGACACTATGTCGAGAAAAAGGATTGACCACTCCATAAACAATTCCAACCACGACTAACTTGAAATCTCCACTCTTAACTCAATTGAGTTCAGGAAGGAAAAAAAATCTATGATGTAAATTCTCCCATGGCCTTTTCACTCTGACCACCGTCTCAATAATTTTTTCGTCTAAAGGAAAGACGGTATCTAAACAATCTTGAGAGTTCAAATAGTTTTGAGACCAGATAGGCTCAGGAAATAAATCATCCTACTTCGTGACCGTTGCAGTCTACTCTAGGTCTATTGTGGCCTGTTGAATGGCGTGATAAGCTAGTTCAGCAACAAACAAAGGTTTGGCCATCCTAGTGTGAACTTGACCTTTGACCACACTAGATAGTGAGGGAAGGGTCCATGGGTCCTGTACATACGACGTCCTAAAAACGAGACCCTATTAATTGGATTAGAATGAACACACGAAATTGGTGCAGGGATATCAAAATATCCCATAAGTGAAGGGTACAACCCACAACCGATGTTCTCAGTGGCCACCTAATAGTTTTCAATCTAAGGGACAATGGACCTAGGATTGGCTGCCACATCAGAAAGGTTGGATGCCACTTGATCGATAGTAACAATTGTTCCCTCATGGAGAAAGCATATAATCCAAAAAATTGTTGAGATGAAAATGATCATGGTGTAGGTCTAACTTCCTCCTAACAAAATATTATAGTTGAGTGATGCATTGACTAATTTAACCTCAATGCAAACAAAATTCCCCCCTAGCGTAACCGAACACGAAGGAATCATACCATGTGTTCGAAAAAAACATATGTCGAAAGAAATCAATATTGTATGGGAAGGGGTAATATTATCCAAGTGGATATCGATGGCTACCCACCTTTTCCAACTGGCTCAAAACAATTTTCTGGCAATTTTGGTAATTTACTATTTTTAGCAGTTTTTTACATCCGGGGCCATTTTGAGGGCCTAAATGAAGGTTTTTTGGGATAGATCTTATCAATTATAGTTGAAGGCTCTGATTGATCCCCCAAAATTAATCTCTGTGGTGATACCTTTCCAACGAGATATCGTGTGCCCCGAATGGAGATTGTATGCCAAAGTTACACCCTTGGGAAGTTGATACACCAAACTACCCAAAACGGGGAACACAAAATCGTTGGCTTTTCATCTTTCGGGGTTAGGGTTTGGGATTTTATTTATGATAAAAAGGCCTTTGGAGCCTCATTGTAAAATCGTCTTCTAGCGAATGCGAGTGTTCATCGCATCTCTTCTCAAAGATAAGTTTCCACCATTCTAGCAAGTCTTTCACTCTGTATTTTTACAGTCTTTGTACATTTTCACTCATTACTAGAAAATTGTGTCTTAATGTATCTCTGTGTTTATGGTTGCATCTTTGATACATTTCTATTACATTATTGGATATCCGCGATATCTCTGTATATTTATTTATTATATCTTCGCTCTCATTTTGTGTAGAAAATAATCCAGATCAGTGATATTAAAGCAGGCTGCTCTTGATCGTTTTTCAGTGCATGTCCTCAACGAGTTCCGAGTATAGAAAGTCAGGTCTTTATCTTGTCTCTCTTGAGGAAAATCGCTCTCATACACCCAAGAAACCCTCCATGGCAGAAGAAAAGAAAAATGATGGAGCATAAGATTATATTAGTTTGTTGCTTGAGCAAGCTCTCACGCGATAAAGGGATGAAATGATGGATAATTTTTCCCACATCCTTCAACACCTATAGATAAAAATTGGTGCATCTTCATCAAGTGGCCACTTTGGAAGCACATTTCTTTTCAAGGTATAGGTTAATTTTTATATTCTCGTATTTGAAGGTCAGATAGATATGGATGCCCTAGACAAATGGTTAAATCTGCTAGAAGGTTATTTCTTTGTTCACCATTTTTCTGATAGGGAAAAGATCACATTCGAACTCCTTAAGGCTCTCCCCCATGTCAAACATTGGTGGGAAACTTACTGGGAGAAACGTTCCACAGAGGAGTCTCGAATATATGGGGTCTATCCCACTTGGGATTTTTTTGTGGATGAAGTCAAGGAACAATATTACCCTACTGGAAACTATGAAGACCAATACATGATATGGACCACATTGTGGAGTTCAAATCTACAAAAATGGGAGTTCAAATCTACAAATATGAAACAACCAAAGTATGAGAAATACGTCTCTAACAAACAGCTTCCTGAAAACCAGTCTAAGCCACAGGAAAAGAAGGGTGATGGGAAGATGAAGAAGGACAATGGAAAATGGTGTGATTTCCACAAAATCTGTTGGAACAACACCGATTAATGTCGCTCAAAACAGTCATTGGTGGTCGAGATCAAAGACAAGGAGATGAACCCTAATTCAGAATCTGATTATGAAAATACTGGTAAAATACAGATGAAGGATGCAGACCCCACTGTTATTTTCACGACCGCATCAATTCAACCAGAAGAACCAATAGATCTTGAAGAGGGGGAGCACATTTTTCATTCATATATGTGGGTGAAGGGGACCCTGCTGCATTTTACTATTGATAGTGAAATCTAGAATAACCTCATCTCAACAGAGGTCATCAAACACTTGGGATTGTCAACAACACCACATCGACAACCATACAACATCGGGTGGATTCTTCAGGGACGATATCTTTGTACCATCCAACAGTGACGATTGTCATATGGAATCCATCACTTCAAGGACAAGGTATTATGCAATGTTTCCCCCTTGGATGGTTGTGATGTTCTCTTGGGCCAGCCATATATGAGGAAGTGCCAGGCTATTTATGAGTCTCGACCCCATATTGTCATTGTTACTCTGGGGGTCATATCTACAGGATACTAGAGGTAATTTTGACCATTGTCCCACCTAAACAGTAATGTAAGGTAGTATATCATGCTACAAAATTTAGCTTCTTCACAGTCTGTTCAAAGCGTGAACAGAAGAACACCACTGTAGCCTTAGTCCAAGCACCTTCTATCCAATATAAGCAGGTTGACAAGATTACAACAAAGTGTAAAGATTCCTTCTGCACACAGGCATCTCATGTAGCCATACTAGTCAAAAATTTATAACCCTTCTAGCCACAAGTTCATGACAACCTTCAACAAGCTAAGCAATGCAACTTCTCCAACAAGGCAAGCAACTCATCAAGATGTAGAATCATCAAACGCTTTTCCCTCTCCCCCAGGAAATCAACGCAGTGGATACCATTTATTCCTAAGGAGGGAGGATTGATACAGGTGGATATCAGTGGCCACCCGCCTTTTCCAGCTGGCTCAAAACCATTTTCTGGCAATTTTGGTAATTTACTATTTTTAGCATTTTTGAACTTCTGGGGCCATTTTGAGGGCCTAAATGAAGTTTTTTCGAGATATATCTTCTCAATTATATCTAAAGTCTCTCATTTATCCCCCAAAATGAATCTCCTTGGTGATACCTTTCCAATGAGCTATCATGTGCCCCAAACATAGATCATATGCCAAAATTACGCCCATGGGAAGTTGATACGCCAAACTACCCAAAACAGGGTCCACAAAACTGTTATCTTTTCATCTTCCGAGGTTAGAGTTTTGGATTTTATTTATGATAAAAAGTACTTTGGAGCCTCATTGTAAAATCATCTTCTTGCAAATGTGAGTAGCCATCACATCTCTTCTTAGAGATAACATGCCACCATTCAAGCGAGTCTTTCACTCTGTATTTTTATAGCCTTTGTACATTTTTGCTCATTAATAGAAAATTGTGTCTTACTCTATCTATGTGTTTATGGTTTCATCTCTCATACATTTCTATTATATTATTGGATGTCTGTGATATCTCTGTAGATTTATTTATTATATCTTCGCTCTCATTTCGTGCTGAAAATAATCAGAATCATAAGATTAGGAGAACCGATAGCTTTCCAACATGACAAAGACATCGCGCACATGGAAGATCCTTCATCAACAATGGTCCTCTTCACTAATATATTGTTGCAAACAACCCCAATATGAAAAGTGACATGATATGGAAGGTGAGGCCTCACATCAGTAGCATCAAACTTCATTACTAGTTGACTAGCAGAATTAGCAGCTCCTATAGCATATAACAATGCAACACTCTACGAAGGGAAACTTTGGAGAACCTCCAAAGTGGACATAGAACAAGGCCTATGAGAAAATTCCTCCATAGATAAATAATTGGGAGAGGCTCATGCATTAGGGTTATGCATTGTCCTTTTATAAACTTCCTTGGGTATGTGTGACGTCGTCTCTTTCCTAGGCCTCTTTATGTTGGGGGGGGGCTGATCCTCTGAAGTTTTATTCCCTTTCTTCATCGAATAAGGGTTATCATAGTTATTATTTCTCATCTACAAGTATATATATTTTAGCTTCAAGGAGTTAATCATGTTTACTACTCCTTTATATCTTTCATAGGAGGGATCACTTGAAGTGCTCCCTTGTGGGTTGAAGTTGGAAGCACCATCTTGAAAACTTTTCCCTTGTGGGAAAGGGTTTTTCAAAACAGAAGGTTGTTGTTGTTGGTTAAACTTAATGAGTTGTTGGTCTTCTTCCATTCATGGGCATTGGTGTGTAAGGCAATAATTGTCACAAATCTTACAAGGAAACTTCACCTTCCTTTTCTCATCCTTTTCCCCCTCATCATTTTTATTTGAATTTTTGTTATTACCCCCACCACCTTTCTTACCCTTGCATTTTCGCTTCTCTATGGGTTGTTGAGGACCCTTTGAAGTCTTTGTTTGCACCGAATGTACATTTGAATACTGGGTGGTGGGGGAAGTCAAGCCATTGGTTGGACTGGCCACAGGTTATTGAATGGAAAGTTTCTGCATCTGGCTAGTGGCCAAGTCTGCAACTTTTTTTTGTGCAGAACCAACTATACCATCGACATGTGGGTTGGAATTTGGATTTTCCAAGTTGTGGGTGGATCATGGCATGTTTGGCATAATCTCATAGATCATTCCTAACTGAGAGTATACAATATCTAACTGTTGCGTCCGAAATATCGCTTGTTCCTTTGAAAACACTCCCGACATTGCGATGTTCTTTGATATATACATGAGTAAGGATTTCATGAACCATTCGAGGAGGAACTTCGATGGAACTATAGCCTTAATCAGGATCTTCCATCTCCTCCATTCCTAAATTTGGTCAGAAATGTGTGTGGCATTTTCTTGTTCAAAGTTAGCCAACAATTTTGTCCTGGCATCATATTAGACAGGGAGTTGGAAGTGGTTTAATAAAATCATAGCTAATTCACCGACCATAGATTACTTCCCCCTCTTGAGTTCAATATACCATTTGGTAGCGCCTCTAGTGAGAGTACATTGGAACAAATATAATATGATTGAATCATCGTTTAATGAGTTATACAAGCACCACAAGTGGAACGTCGTTACGTGGTCCTTCTATTTGAAAACACAGGTATTCGAATAGAGGATGAACACCTTCAGTAACCACTCACACAACCAGATCAAATATCAACACACCGATGTTTTGATGTGGTAAAACTCCTACGGGGAAACATCCATGGCCCCAACCAACACGACCACTTGGAGAATTTTATTAATGAAAAAGAAAATGATTACAGAGAGATTTTACAAGAGAGTTTCTCACAATTGATCATCAACAAATGACCCTACATGCTCTTTAAATAAAGATAATGGACCAATCGGGTGTTAAGCCACAGATCAATGGTCATCAATATCGAGGAGAATATGAACCTTCGGATCACTCTATGTCAAGAACATATCGTGACCGTCGGATTTCCTAACTACAAATGTATATTGATGCATACTAAATAAACACACTTTTACCTAACGACACATTAGACCAAGTAGATATTAACTAACTCCTAAGTGTCTAAATATCCTAACATCGCTCCCTAATAAAAACTTGGAATAATATTGAAGGATTTACAATATTGACACAATAGGAGAAGGAAGGAGGCATTAGAGACTATCCCCCCTTGATGACAGCTTCCTGAACTCCTAACATAGATTGAAGTTTGGAAAAATTCGCTTCTATAAGAGACTTTGTGAAAATGTCTGCAACTTGATCTTCTGTAGGGAAAAGGAGCATTTTAATAACTTGATCATGAATGAGCTTTCTGATGAAGTGAATTTGTATCTCGATGTGTTTGTTGCGCTGATGTTGAACTGGGTCTTTGGCAATATTGATGGCACTCTAATTTTTGCACTAAACGTTGGTCGGATGATACTGCTAGAATCCAAACTCTGAAAGGATCTGTCAAAGACACAAGGATTCTTGACTTTCATTTACCGTTGCTCGATACTTTGCTTCTACCAAAGAAAGTGAAATAGATTGTTGTTTCTTATAGGCCCAAGTGACAGGTCATGAACCAAGGCTGAAAACATAACCTGCAGTAGCCTTCCGATCATCAGGGTCATTGACCCAATATGAATCAATGAAACCAACAAATAAAGGAGTCCCCCCTGAACTATAATGTAACCCGAGCTGAATTGTACCACTAACATAGAGAAGTATCCTTTTATCTTCTTTCCAATGGCTTTCATGGAGTGTTTTCATATATCAGGAAACAAGACCAACAACAAAGTAAAGATCACGACGGGTATGAGTCAAGTATAAGAGGTTTCCAACTAACTGACGATACAGGGTGGAATCAACTTTAGGAGAAGTACAGGTGGCAATAAGCTTGATTTCAAACTGGAAGGGAGAAGGGGCTGGTTTACAATTTTCTATGTGAAATCGAAGAAGAAGGTCACAAGCATACTTAGACTGGGAAATAAAAATTCCTTCATTGGTTTGCAAACTTGGAGGCCAAGGAAATCGTGCAAAAAAACTAAGTCTGTCATTTCAAATTTCTTCTGAAGGCTGGTTTTCACATGGTTTAAAATTTTTGAGTCACTACTAGTAAGGATAAGGTCATCAACATAAAGGAGAAGGATGATGAGATGGATTCCTACTTTCCTGGTATAGACATTAGGATTAGAACGAAATCTAGAGAATCTGGGGTCAATAAGAAATTTTTCCACTTTAGCATACCAAGCTCAGGGAGCTTACTTAATACCATAAAGAGATTTCTTAAGGTGACAAACAATGCTAGAGTCATTATAGACATAGCCAAGAGCTTATTCCATGTATATTTCTTCTTGCAAATATCTGTGCAAGAAGGCGGATTTAACATCCATCTGACGGGCCTCCCACTTATGTGAGGCAACAAGGGAAAGAACAAGGTGGATGGAATTCACTTTGGCTATAGGGGAAATGGTTTCATTATAGTCAATTCCTTCAACTTGGGAAAATCCTTTGGAAAATTACCAAGCCTTGTGTCTTTCAACACTTCCATCTGATGCATACTTAGTTCTATATACCCATTTACATCTGACAATTTTTATTCCTTTTGGAAGAGGTACAAGATCCCAAATATTGTTTTCCATTAAAGAACGATACTCTTCATTCATTTTTGTATCCCAATCTGGATGACCTGAAGCTTCTACAAATGTACTTGGATCATGAGTCTCTGCAACTTGAGCCAAAAGAGAAGAGGCTCACTGGAACTGTGAACATGTCCGATGTTGATCTGAAGGATCACCGACAAGATCACCAGTTGCTTCTCCTGTTGAACAAACCCATCTAGGAAATAGAGGAGCTGGGGTTGGTTCAGGTTCAAAGGACTCATCTAGAGGAATGTGAGTAGGCAGAGGTATATTTTCATCCTCACTGTCATCATCTAAGAAGAAACTATAATAGGAATAGAATAAGGCACAAACATCAAAGATGGATCGCAGGATGAAGAAGGCACAATTGTCGAATTAGGCTCGCAGACCAAGAGATTTTCATCAAATTTATCATCTCTTCTAATAATAATTTTATTGCAATGTGGTTGAAGAAGTCTATAACCTTTGATATCTTCAGAATAAACAACAAATATACACTCCTTACTTTTAGGCTGCAATGCTTTCCTTTTCTCATCAGGAATGTGAGCCCGTGCTATACTTCCAAATACACAGAAGTGACTTACATCTGGTTTAATTATAGTCCAAGATTCTTCTCATGTTATACTTTTAAGAGCCTTTGTGGGAGTGTGATTTACTATGTAATTTTCACAGTTGATGGCTTCTTCCCAATAATTTATATGTAATCCCTTAGATTGGATCATACAATTATCCATTTATTTTAATGTGCGGTTCTTTCTCTCAGCAACACCATTTTGTTGTGGTGTATATGGAACAATCTATTGCATTTGGATGCCCTGTGTAGTGCAGTTACTTGTAAAATTATTGTTCACATGTTTTCCTCCATTATCTATTCTTAACCTTTTAATTTGATGTCCAGATTACTTTTCTACAAGGGCCTTGTAGGCCAAAAATTTCGCTCTTAAGTCTTAAGAAGTAAACCCAAGTACGTCTGTAAAAGTCATCAATGAAAGTTAAGAAATACTTGCACCCAGAAAAAGAAGGAGTAGAAAGTGGACCACACAAATCACTGTGAACAAGTTGCAAAGGGCCCGAGGTGTGCAAAGAGGCATTTTTGTAAAAAATGTCCTGACGATGTTTGACGAGAACACAACTGGCACAAACACCATCTCTGCAGGAAACAGGAGGAAGTCCAGTCACCATATGTTGATTACATAGTTGATGTAGTGAGTGATAGTTTAGATGACCAAACCACTCATCCAAAAAATTTCTCAAGTCATCGCTATGAGCAACAAAAACTGATGAAAAAGATGACGACCCAAAGTTGTCAAACTTGTACAACCTGGTAATATCGTCAGAAATTCTAGTTGCAAAAACATTCTTAGGATATTTTAGATCCTTGATTACAACTTGGTGAGGTGAAAACTCTATGGTTTTACCTTCACTTGAATGAGTGATTTGATATATTGATAGAAGGTTGCAAGAAAGACCTGGAACACATAATACACCATTGAAATGACCATTATCTACTTGAATTGTTCCATATCCCACAACACTAAGATATCTATCATCACCATTAACAAATATTTTCTTGGTGTTACATTCATTTAGAGCATAAAATATGTCTTTATCCTTATCCATATCATAAGATGCTCCATAATCAATAAGCCACTCATCAGAAGAAGAAGTAGAAGTTGTATTGAAGGAGAAACCAGAAGGAGAAAGTGCATTTCCATGAGAAGAAGAAGAAGAAGTAGAATCAATATTGGTGTTGTGCTTCTTCATTGTTGCTTCTAAAGCTGCCATCTTCTTGAAACATTTGGACTCATCATGACCATCTTTATTGCAAAATTTGCAATCTCTGTCACTCTTCTTATTTTTATATTTTGTTCCTTTGTCACCATTATGAGTTGAAGTTGTATGAGTGAGTTTGGGACCCTTATGTTTCTTTTTGTTGTAGCGAGGATGTTTCTTCTTGGGATTCTTGGGTTTATCTTTCTGCTGGGAGACTAAGGCTTTGTTGGAGGTACCTGCAGTGTTGATCACTCCAAGTTGTACAAGATTATATTCCTCTATAATCAAAGAAACACAAAAGGACCCAAGAGTGGGTTTTTGGTAATCTTTCCCTGGAGCTTCTCTCATGGCTTAAAAGGTAGATACAAACACAGAATATGCACTACCTAGCTTTGAAAGAATAAGATATATGCACTGCTCTTCCTCCATATTTATCTCACATTCTTCTCATAAAATTATGAGTGTTTTAAACTTAGATATATAATATCCAATGCAAGAAAAATCACTTGGACTTAAAGTCAGTACTTGATTTTCTAACTGTTGTGCTCGAATAATATTGATTTTACCAAACACATATTCAATCTTTTCCCAAGCTTCACCAGGGTCATCAATTTATTTAATATGGAACCTTAAATCATGAGAGATGGGCATTCTGATTAGTCCACGTGCTTCGTCACTCCTATTAGCCCATTTGAATTTATTATCATCATCAATGGGTTCTTTTTCCTTTCCCAAGGTAATCTTGTACAAGCCTTTACTTCTTAATAAATCCTCCATTTGAGATTTCCATTGGAAGTAGTTGGCGTTGGTAAGAAAAATATTACTGGAAGAATCCATATTAAATATGTAGATAATATGGATTTAAAAACTGAAATTCATGATCTGGATGGAAATATCTCGAAAAATTAGGTGGTTTTAAAAAAACCAGCACTAAAAACGGACTTCGGATGTGAAATTTATGCCCTTTTTAAAAAAGGCATAAACAGTAACCAAAGGACCACATGGTGATGCAAGTTATTTTATGAAGTGACCCACTTTTATAAAAAGAAATGGGGATCACTTTTCCAATGAAGTTACTTTATGAAAGAAAATCTGCATGCAAAATAAATAACTCTAAAATAAAATATTAAAGCTACTTATAGTGATTCACTTTTATACTTGAAGTGAAATACACTTTACAATTGAGCATGAACTTTTTCAAAAAAAAGTAACAAAAGACAAGACTTGAACTCAAGACCTCTTACTTAATAAGGAAATTTTTAACCAAATGGGCTAGCAAAACATATTGTAATTTTTAGCAAGAGGATTGTTGTTGTTATTGTTGTAGTAGAGCGTGCTAAAAAAAAACTCTTTTCACAGAAGAAAAAAATTTCACTTCTTGATGACAAAAAGGGTTAGATCTCGGTTAGCTTACTCGAAAAATTCACATTTTCCTATCTATTTCTGATTTGTTGAGATCGCACAGGGCATGGGGAAAAGAGAATACGCATATCTAAAAGAGTAGTAACATGGAAACAAATTAATAATATAAAACAAAAATAATACTCTGCAAAAATTTAAAAATGGCGTATCTAGGATTTATACCTCTGGATCTGACCAAAATGGTTATATCATGGGCAAACAAAAACCTTTTCGAGTGAAATGAAAAGTGTTCCTAACTGAAACAGGAGCTATGGATGCAATGTAATAGTCCTATTAGCCCATAAATGTACATAAATGGTAGAAAATGGAGGTGATTCAACTCAGCTTCACGATCTCGATCTACAACAGGAGAGGATCTTCAACCAGGATATGATACCATGTTCGACAAAACAGTTATTCCAACAGAGGAAGAACACATTTATTAACCACTCACACAACTAGATCAAAGATCAACACACCAGATGTTTTGATGTGGTAAAACCCCTATGGGGAAACATCCATGGCCCCAGCCAATGCGGCCACTTGGAGCAGTTTATTAATGAAAAATAAGAAGATTACATAAATATTTTACAAGAGAGTTTCTCACAATCGATCATCGGCAAATGACCCTCCATTCTCTTTAAATAGAGATCATGGACCAATCAAGAGTTAATCCATGAATCAATGGTCATTAAGATCAAGGATAATATGAACCGTCGGATAACTCTATGTCGAGAACATATCGTGATCGTCGTATTTCCTAACTACACATTCATACTAAAGAAAGACACTAAGAAACACACTTTTAACTAATGACTCATTAGACCAAGTAGATCTTAAATAAATCCTAAGTGTCTAAATATATTAACACCTATGGGTCTTCACCGCTTTTCCCTTCAAACTTTGGGATGTCCAAAGGTAATTTAGTTAGGACTGCAGGCCAACTAGGGTCATGATGAATTGGATTGTTCATCAACTTGTACAAATATGAAAAATGCAAGGTTTCCAGAAATGGTAACCTAGGTTGTGTCATCGACTGATGACCGGTATGAAAAGAAGGGCCTGCATTGTAACTAACACCAGGTTTCCAAAAAGAGTTTCCTATCGAGACAAAACTCAAGATGAATCATTGTGGTGTCTATTTAAATGGAGGAAAACCTCCACCTATTTGGTTCGCAAGAGGAAAATTAGGTTTACCTCCAGTGGACCCTCGATGGAAAGGAAGGAATCATGGAATGGGGGAGGACTGACCAATAAAGGGGTTTCCCCCTTGCGACATCCCTTGGAAGGGATTCCACTGTCCTTGGAGAGGATTTCTCCCCAAAGGAAACCCTAGCGAGGACATGGGTCATTTCCAGGGGACGGGTTGACCTTGGAAGGGGTTGCCCCTTACCGACACTACAGATCCGGTGAAAGGGTTATTCCCAAACCCACCATAAAGTGTGAACGAGTTCAAAGTTGACGACATATTAGCAGACTAGGATTTGATACCCTTAGAATCACCACAACCCCATGTGGGGTTAGGTTCAGAAAATGGAGCAGGTCCACTTCCTATGTATGGAGATGATGGAGGAATGTGACCTTCGCCTCAAGACAAGGCCTAGTAATGAGATTGACTGCTCCCCGCACCAATAATCGATAACCCTGATGGTGGCTGAGAACTCACCAATGCATTAGGCATTCCCATCGATGACATTCCATAAGAGAAAGAATTTGTTGTTGACATGAAATATATGTTTGCACTCAAAACTTGAGTGGGACTGACAATCGACGAGGAAATGTTGCTAGTTGTGGCGACGATGGTAGGTTGAACCACATTTGTCATTTGATATGACATATGAAGAGGGAAGATCCCCACTGTAATGATTCATGAGGTGGGAGTTGTAGGGGCTCCAAACCCTAGCACTGGTGAAGTGTCATCCATAATAGCCCACCGAATGAGGCTACTTGATGCAGACTCCCAACCCTCTATCGTCCCTCGGGTCAAGGTCCGCTACAGGATCGTTCTTTATCTCCCTTGAGTCATATCGGCTCTTTCAATTCCCTGTTGGAATCACAAATTATCGGTCCACAGGTCCTTCGGGAAGCTCCCCTGTGAGAACAGCACTAGGCGCAACCTCCACCTCCTCCAAGCGACCACAGAGCTATAACCAAGACCCAATTCCAAAGGTGTTTGTTGCAACTCGCAATCTCACAAGTTCACGAGTCAAAACTCTCGACTCCTCCTTTACAAATTCACGATACTCGAAACGTCAATACGGGTATAGCTCCTTCCCTTGTCAGCGTCCTCTGCGCGTGACCACCGGCTGGGCTTAACACTAGCACCTCTCGCTACTTTTCACTTCGCGAGGTTCAGCGTCAAGCTCCTGTGCTCTTATCTCGTGAGTTACCGAGATATGAGAAGTCAATGGAATGCTGACTCCTTCCACTAGTCGATGCGTGTCCGTCGGTCTATCACCTAGCCCCACCTTGTGGCTCTGTCACATGTCTCTCGTACCCAGCTTTGACACTTCACAACTTCACTCCCCAAATGCTACCTCCTTTGTATCTCGACACCCGAAGTGCCAAGGTCCCAAACTCCTCGATACTCCTTATCGCAACTCGCAACTTCGGGACTTTCGAGACAAAAGTCTCGACCTTCCAACTGTCGAAACTCAAAATGTCGATCCTCCAAATTTTTGAGGTGTTGAATTTCGACGCATTATAAATGAGGGTCCCACAACAGAACTTCTCGTCCTGACGGGACTTCGCACTTCGCGATTTCGCGAATCTTGGTGCAAGGTTTTTCGTCCTTCAACCCGCAAATCCCCGAAGTGAGAGTTCACGAGTGATCCAATGAATCCTATCGACTTGGATCCTATGGTCCAATCTCTCCTGAACTTGCACTTGAATAATACTTGTCGTAACTTCCCTGCTCCTTTGCAAGATCTGACGGCTCTCGGAATTTCCTGAATTCTCCACAGAGAATTCCGATCGTCCAATTCCTCCTTGACAACTCTTACGAAATTAACAAGGTATTCCTTCATGGAACTTTTCCACCTGAAAAACAACTTTGCTATGCCTCCTTCCAACACTTCAAGGCACAAGCCCTCTTGATATTTTCTTCGACAACTTCGAAGACCCTATCCCTCCCGAGCTTGCTTGAAATCCTCAAGTACTCTGGGGATAACTCCTGCACGCACTCCTTGCGGCACTTCTTCAAATATGCTCTAGTATTTGAACCTCTTCGACTTTGTGCACTCCTTGCAACATCAGTCTTTCAACAATTTCCTCAGGTTGTAAGCTCTGAGACTCTACTTGGCCTGCGCACACCTTGCACAACTCCCGTACTTAACTTGCACTTCCACGAGAATGAGAATAACATTATCTCTTCTGAGCTTTCAGAGATGAAACTCTGAACTCTTGTCAGCGCACTCCTTGTGGACAACTTCACTGCACTCCTTGTAGGAATTCTTGCTCAGATAGAGAAACAATTGAAACTCATTCCTTACTCTTCCTCTCTCAGATTTCAAACATTCAACAAGAAATCATACATACACAGCGTAACAACAAATGCATAATAGAAAGAGTAAAATAGATATAAGCATAGCATTTAACAGGCATGCATAGAGAATATCACAACACCATAAGTCTGAATCAAAGCTTCATGTATTAATTCAGAACTTTTGTACATGGGTGTTTTCAACTACAACTCTCTGCTTCTTTCTCTCTATGCTCTATGCTCAATTGACAATGTTCATTGTTACAAATGATACAAGATGAAGGTGTCTATAGTCGGTTTTCCCTCCGCTCCTAAAACTTTCTAATCTGGAAATCAAGGCTACCTACTTACATTTATTATACGTAAATGCCTCTACCTACTTCACACGAGAGCGGATCACTCAAGGTCTGATTACAATCTGTAATTACGTCTTCTCTTAATTATTTCATTTAATATCCGCACATTGATTTCAAAACATTTCAAAACACTTTTACAACGTGCCGAAATGCGTTGGCGCTTGTCCCAACTATCTTCTACCTCTGTGTGCTTGCTACTTGCGATGCTCCTGCATCATACTCCCTCGCTTGAAAATTTTCATGGACTCCTGTCCATGAGCTCTTGCACAGTCTATCCATGCTTCTGGATCTTTGCTTCATTTTCCCAGCTGGCATCTTCAACTGGATGTCCCTTCTATTTGACCAAGTATTCAAAATATTCCTTTCACCTAGTCCTCTTACTAACTCTTTTGTCCAGTATGCTTTCCATCTGTGGTTTCTCTATGATCCAGAATTGGATCTAGAAGCTTGACAAGGCTCAAAAAGGCTCAAAATGAAAATGCTCGGAATCTGATGAAACCAGCGCCATTGCGTCCATCTCATCTTCCTGATTCTGGCCATATATTTACTTTGTCAAACAGGCTCCATATGCGAAAGATATCGCATTCTTTCTGAAAACCCAAACAGGCAAAAAAAAGGGGATGACTATACAGTCCATACAATCCATATAGTGCCACGTGGAAGGCTGACTGTACAGGTCGTACGGCCGTACAGCTGACGTGGCAACTTCTGGGGACAACACGTGGTAGATGACGAATCACATAACCGGTACAGTTGGACCAGTCAGAGGGTGACACGTGTCACCACTGTAAGGGTGACACATGGCACGGGTTGACGTGGCAGGGATGACGTCAACAGGATGACAGGGCAGTGACTGGGCAGGTACGGTGATAGGTGGCAGGCACGTGGACGAGTCAACGATTGACACTTGGCAGATTTTGGTTGGTTGTTGATGTGCCACGTGGCCCAGTCATGGGCTACCACATGGCACCCTGTGGTTGGTTCATGGGTTATGTAAAATATTATGGTTTCCACCGGGGTCGAACCCCTGACTTATCCACCGTGCAACGGACTGGCAGGACAGGGCTAGCCACCCGGGACACTAGTAGTTCTTATTAAATATATGTTAAAGTATCTATTTGAACTTAATTGATTTGACATTTGGTGGGGGAAAGGGCTGGGGCTTAGCCCCAGCCCTCGGCACGGACACATTACCACACAACCACGGTTGATTGTATACCATGTAACCACACCATAGCCAGGAGCCAACGCGCGGGGGTTAACGCAAAGGGGAGTTGGCAGATAGGGACCAGCCCTTGGTCCACGGGCGGGTCCCATGTGACCCGAGACCATACTCCAAACAGGGCATGGTTATGGTTGCTAGCCTGAGATCCGGTCCTATGCCCACGCCGATGACCATGAGCCAGCGACAGGGAGCCAGCGATAGGGAGCCAGCGATAAGGGGCCAGCGTAGAGCCATTGGAGCACCCGGCCACATGGCCGCTTCCCACATGACCAGGAGCACGCGCCAAAGAGGATGCACCCTAATTTTATTCAAAAAATGGTTTTTTTACTATGTTTTGGATTTTATTTGATTTATTGCCTGTTATTAATGGATTTTCTCCATTTTTGGGAGATATTGGGCATTTTTCGAGCCCAAATTTTGGGAGGAAGTTGGGGATGGATAACCAACTTCAGATCTATATAAACAAGGCCTGTTTGAGGCCATGGGGGACAGTCAGAGCAGATTTATGCTGAAGGGAAGCCAAGCCAAAGGCATTTTTATGCAGGGAAGCTATTGAGGAGCAGTCGCTTGCGAGCCATTTCTGGGAGCTCCGGACATCCGTTTTGCATGTCGTTTTCTTTGCAGGGTTCTTGAGATCAGGAAGAACATGACTAGATCAGTCTTGTATCCAATTGGCACTGCTGCGATGTACTTTTTATCTTTTGAACAGAAATAAAGAAGCCTTCCCCACAGAGACAAAGGCCCGGAGATGTAGGCAAAGTTGTGCCAAACTCTGTTATCAATCCTCGTGTTATGGTTTGCTATTTATTACTTCATTTCAGATCTGCATATGTGTATATGGCTATCATAATTCCTCTTCTTTCCTCATTCTTTCATTAAGTTTCTCAAATGATTAATTAACACATGCAAAATTAAAACTCAACCATAGTCATTAAAAGATCCTACGGATCAAGTGGTATCAGAGCTAGTTGATGTTTGGATTTGAGTTTTTCATGTTAACCAGGGAAAAGCTACAGCGTGGTGAACGTGAGCTTGTTGCAGAGAATCCATTAATTGGATTGAGAAAGAGAGCTTCTTACAACGAGAGGATGGCATCGGAATAAGGGCTTTCTCGGGATGAGAAAGAATTCCGGAAAACTTTCCTTGCTATGTCGGAGATGGTGAAAGTTTTGTACGAGGATTACTTGGAACGAAAGAGACCAGTTTTGGGTGAATCTTCAAAGCGAAAAAGTGAAGAGGAAGAGGATCATCCTCAGATTCCTCCTTCACCTCCATCTCACCTCCTTCTTCTCCTTCTTCTTCAATTTCAAGTTCTAAATCTAATGGAAAGAAAAATGTTCATAAGAATAAAAATGAAATGCCATTGTTAAAACTTGATGTTAAATTTGAGTTGCCCATATATGATGGTGAAGTAAATGTAGAAAAACTTGACAATTGGATCAAGAAGATGGAGGTATACTGCAGTGTACAATAGATCAAGGATGAGGCCACAGAAATCAAGTTGGCATATTTGAGGCTTGCAGGTACAACTCTCATCTAGTGGCAAAGAAAGCTGCAAAAGGGAACACAACATGTGGGTAACGTATTTCCATCATGGAAGAGTTTCATTTCTACACTTAGGAAACAATTCTATCCTTTGGGTTATAAAGAAAAAGAATTAATTGAATGGCAATCTTTAAAACTAAGAAAAGGACAAATAGTGCAAGAATACACCGATGGATTTCGAAAAATGGCATTAATGTTAGACATCCCTTTACAAACACAAGAAACTCTTATGAAGTATATAGGAGGTTTACCTGTGCATATTAGAAACATTGTTTTCATGTTTGGACCCACTAACCTTGATGAGGTTTCTGTTCAAGCTACGTATATTGAAGCAGGGAAAATAGGTGTGTCAGGGGAATCATCATCTTCAAGGAAAGAGGACAAGAGGAAAAGGCATGGCAAGAATGAAAATGCAGTGACGAGGAAGGAAGGAAATCCCTCTTGCAAGCATTGCAAGAAAGAGGGACATGACGAGGAAATATGTTGGCAGTTGCATCCCGAGAAGAGGCCAAAGTGGTTCAAATAAAAGAAGGGAACGCAAACAGTGGCAACGAAAAAAAAACCCATAGACTTGGGATTGGATTCAGGTGATGAGTCAAAGATCTCATTGGTTGGTATGACAGGTAAAATTGGTGAAGACATTGATTGTAGAAACAACTTGTTTCATATAAGGGTAATCATGCGACACACTAAAATAGACACATTAATCGACAGTGGATCTCAATCTAATCTAATTTTAGAAGAATTGGTTAAGCAATTGGGATTAAGAACACAACTACATCATAAGCCTTACACACTTAAATGGATAAGCAATCATCATCAAATGCACATAACAAAGCAGTGCATAATCAAATTTGCAATTTCATCTAAGTATGTGGACGAAGTAACATGTGATGTAGTGTCGTTAAGAGAATGTGGAATGGTCTTAGGTAGTCCATACTTATATGATCATAAGGCAATCTTCTACAGGACAAAGAATCAATATCAATTCACTAAAGCAGGTCAAAATTATGTGGTTCATGCTCATCATGTTAAAGAAAATAAAACACTTCAAACAATGGAACAATTAAAGAAGGCAGTCCAAGAAAGAAACAAACCAATAATTGTTTCAAATGAAGTAATCAATCTTAAGCAAGAACAAGAAATGATTGTTGAATGGAAAATCAATCATAATTTGCTTCAAGATAAGCTCATGTCGTGCAAATATTTCAAGTATATCAGCTCATTTGCAGTCGTCTTTTTGATGTTGTCATTAGTAATGTTTTCTACATGGATGATAGTGGCTTCAGTAAGATGTAACAGGGTTCAAATGGCTAACAATATACTGTCAGTTGTCATGATTGTGTTACAGTTGATCTTGATGAGACAGGTGCACAGGACAAAGTTCAGAGATAGAGGACAAGCCGGGTGGCCTATCCCGAGCTTGTTGACTGGTTAGTAACATTTTGGGGACCAAAATTTCTTTTAGTGGGGAAGTGTGATCCAGAATCGAATCCAGAAGCTTGACAGGGCTCAAAAAGGCTCAAAAATGAAAGTGATCGGAATCCGATGAAACTAGCACCATTGCATCTGTCTCGTCTTTCGAATTCCGGCCATATATTTACTTCATCAAATGGGCTCTGTATAAGAAAGATATCGCATTCTCTCCGAAAACCCAAACAAGCATAAAAAAGGGATGATTGTACAGTCCGTACAATGCCACGTGGTAGGCTGATTGTACAGGTCGTACGGCCGTACAACTGACGTGGAAACTTCTGGGGACGACACGTGGCAAATGATGGAGCACATAACCAGTACAGTTGGACTAGTCAAAGGGTGAAACGTGTCACCACTGTAAGGGTGACACGTGGCACGGGCTGACGTGGCAGGGATGATGTCAACAGGCTGACAGGGCAGTGACTGGGCAGGTACGGTGATAGGTAGCAGGCACGTGGACGAGTCAGCGATTGACACTTGGCAGATTTTGGTTGGTTGTTGATGTGCCACGTGACCCATTCATGGGCTGCCACGTGGCACCCTCTGGTTGGTTCGTGGGTTATGTAAAATATTATGGTTTCCACCGAGGTCGAACCCCCGACTTATCCACCACGCAATGGACTGGCAAGACTAGGCTAGCCACCTGGGACACTAGTAGTTCTTATTAACTATATGTTAAAGTATCTATTTGAACTTAATTGCTTTGACATTCGGTGGGGGAAAGGGTTGGGGCTTAGCCCCAGCCCTCGGCACGGACACATTACCACACGATCACGGTTGATTGTATACCATATAACCACACCATAGCTAGGAGCCAATGCGTTGGGGTTAATGCAATGGGGAGCTGGCAGATAGGGACCATCCCTTGGTCCACGGGCGGGTCCCATGTGACTCGGGACCATACTCCAAACAGGGTGCGGTTATGGTTGCTAGCCTGAGATCCGGTCCTATGCCCATGCCGATGACCAGGAGCCAGCGACAGGGAGCCAACGACAGGGAGCCAACGAAAAGGGGCCAGCGCAGAGCCAGTGGAGCGCTCGGCCACATGGCTGCCTCCCACATGACCAGGAGTGCGCTCCAAAGGGGCCGCGCCCTAATTTTATTCAAAAAGTGGTTTTTTTACTATGTTTTGGATTTTATTTGATTTATTGCCTGTTATTAATGGATTTTCTCCATTTTTGGGAGATATTGGGCATTTTTGGAGCCCAAATTTTGGGAGGAAGTTGGGGATGGATAACCAACTTCAGATATATATAAACCAGGCCTTTTTGAGGCAATGGGGGACAGTCAGAGCAGAGTTATGCTGAAGGGAAGCCAAGCCAAAGCCATTTTTATGCAGGGAAGCTATTGTGGAGCAGTCGCTTGTGAACCATTTCTGGGAGCTCCGGACGTCTGTTTTGCATGTCATTTTCTTTGCAAGGTTCTTGAGATCTGGAAGAACATGACTAGATCATTCTTGTAGCCAATTGGCACTGCTGCGATGTACTTTTGAGCTTTTGAACAGAAATAAAGAAGCCTCCCCCACAGAGACAAAGGCCCGGAGACGTAGGTAAAGTTGTGCCGAACTCCGTTATCAATCCTCGTGTTATGGTTTGCTATTTATTACATCATTTCAGATCTGCATATGTGTATATGGCTGTCATAATTTCTCTTCTTTCCTCATTCTTTCATTAAGTTTCTCGAATGGTTAATTAACACATGCAAAATTAAAACTCAACCATAGTCATTAAAAGATCCTACGGATCACTGTGCAACTGACATCTGTTTGGCCCACTGAATCTCTGTCTGTTCATTGTCTGCTTCTACCTCTTTAGCTTTATATGGGTACAAATCTGAGATGTTGAATATCGGCGAAATTCCGATCCCCTTGGGTAATTCAATCTCATAAGCGTTCACCCCAAATTTCTTTATGATCTTGTACAGCCCAATTTTCTTCATTTTCAATTTATTATATGTCCCCCTTGGGAACCTTTCCTTCCTCAAGTGTGCAAGGATCAAATCACCAACTTCGAACTAAAGTTCTCTCCTATGTTGGTCTGCTCTTCGCTTATACTCTTGGCTCGAGTTTTTCAATCGCTCCTTAACTTGGATATGAAGCTCCTTCATCGCTTCTACGAAATCCTCTGCACTAGAACTTCTAGTTGTGTTCTGTTCTGAATCCCTTAATTCAAAAAATCCTCTTGGCTTCATGCCATAAACTATTTGAAATGGAATCTGCCCCGTGCTTCTGTTGATTGAATCATTATATGCAAACTCCACCTGTGGTAAAATATTGTCCCACTGACTGTGATATTCTGTCACCAAACTTCTCAGCAAGTCTCCCAAACTTTTGTTCACAACTTCTATCTGTCCATCTGTCTGAGGATGATAAGCTGAACTGAATGACAAGTTTGTTCCCATATTTTTACATAAGGTTCTCCAAAAGTGTCCCACGAACTTGGTGTCTCGATCCAAAACTATGCTCCTTGGTAAGTCGTGAAGTCGAATGACTTATTTGAAAAACAGATTCCCAATGTGAGTTGCGTCACTAGTTTTCTGACACAGTATAAAGTGTGCCATCTTAGAAAATTGGTCCACCACTACAAAGATTGAGTCAAACCCTCTTTGTGTTCTCGGCAGCCCCAATATGAATTCCATGCTTACTGCATCCCACAGCCTCTCAGGTATGGGTAACGGTTGATATAAACCTACATTCTTCCTCTTTCCTCTTGAATGCTGACAAATTTTGCATCTGTCCACGAATCTTTTGACATCTATTCTCGTTCCTGGCCAAAAATATGACTCATTTAACTTTGATAAAGTCTTGTCATGACTGAAATGTCCGGCCAATCCTCCACTGCGTTTCTCCTTCAACAGATTCTCCCTCATGGAGCATTTTGGAATACAAAGTTGATTACCCTTAAACAGTAATCCTTCTTGGATCATGTATTCTGTCCATTGACTTCTGTCCCTGAGAATTGGATTCTCATCTGCTTCATATGCTTCTTTGAAGTCTGGATCATCTCTGTACATGTTCCTAAGATCATCAAAACCCAACGTTTTGACTCTGAACTCCTGCATAAGCAAACACTTCCTGCTCAAAGCATCAACAACTTTGTTAGCAGTTCCAAAAATATGTTTAATTACAAAAGTAAAATTTTGCATATATTCAACCCATTTAACATGTCTTTGGTTCAATATATCTTGTTGAGTTACAAATTGCAAAGCATGATTGTCACTATATAAGACAAACTCCTTAGGAATCAAATAGTGCCTCCACTTCTTCAGTGCCTGTATGATTGCATAAAATTCTTTGTCATATGTGGAGTACTTCATTTTGGCTTCATTCAGCTTCTCGCTGAAGTATGCTATCGGTCTGTCTTCTTGACTCCAGACTGCCCCTATTGCAAATCCACTTGCATCACATTTTACTTGAAATGTCTTTTTTAAATTAGGCAACACCAGAATTGGTTGTTCCATGATTTTCCTTTTCAACAAATTGAATCTTTTCTCAGCCTCTTCTGTCCAGTGAAAATATTTATGTCTTTTCTTCACTGTGTCCATCATTGGTGCACTAATTCCATTGAAATTCCTAATGAACTTCTTGTAGAAATTAGCCAATCCATGAAAAAATTGAACTTCAAAGATACTCTTTGGCGATGGCCAATTCTTAATCACCTCCACTTTATCTGGATCCATCTTCAACTTATCTGCAGAAATAACAAAACCCAAATAAATGAGCTCTGTCTTCATGAATGAGGATTTCTTCATATTTATCAGCAGCTTCTCTTGTTGTAGCCTCCGCATCACCGTAGCCAAATGTTTCAAATGCTCTGCCTCTGTTTTACTGAAAATCAGTATGTCATCAAGATACACAATGATAAATTTTCCAATGAAATCCTTGAGGACTTCATTCATCAATCTCATAAAGGTACTTGGCGTGTTTTTTAAGCCAAACGACATAACAAGCCATTCATACAACCCTTCATTGGTCTTGAATGTTGTCTTCCATTCATCGCCTTCTCTCATACGAATCTGATGATACCCACTTTTCAAATCAATCTTTGAAAAAAATTTCGCTCCACTCAAGCAATCCATCAAATCATCCATTCTTGGCAATGGGAATCTATATCTGATGTAATTTTGTTAATTTCCCTTGAGTCTGTGCACATCCTCCAGCCTCCATCTTTCTTTGGACTGAGCATTGTCGGAACAACACATGGACTCAAGCTTTCTCTAATCAACCCTTTGTCCATTAAATCTTGGACCTGTCTTTTGACCTCTTCATTCTCCTGCGGCGTCAATCTATACGCTTCTTTGTTTGGTAAACTAGCTCCAGGTATAAGATCAATGTGATGACTTATACTTCTAATAGGTGGCAACGAACAAGGTAGTTCGTCCACTACTATATCAGCAAATTCCCCCAGTAGCTGCTAAATTTCCTCTGGTAAATCATCCACTCTTGTGCTGGTCAAAACAATTCTAGGTTTCCTGACCATGATGAATTGTGGATCTTCCTTCTTCTTAACCTCCTTAAGAAGTTCCTTCCCACTCATGAGAATTACAGTGTTTCTTACTTCAGGTTTTGCCTCTTTATCCTTAATCGACAACAACATGTGAGTTCTCCCATTCTTCTCTAGGGTGTATGTGTTCTTTCTCCCATCATGAACCACATTCATGTCATATTGCCATAGTCTACCCAACAATAGATGAAAAACATCCATGGAAATGAAATCACACAATATCTTATCGTTATATCCTCCTATTTTAAATTCAACTAAACATTTTTTAGTGACATTTACCTGATGTCCTTTTTGTAGCCATGAGACTCTGTATGGATTTGGATGCTAAATAGTCTCCAGCTCTAGCTTCTCTACCATCTCTGTAGAAACGATATTTTCTGTGCTACCACTATCCATGATGACTTTGCATACCCTGTCTTTGGTCTTGCAAGCAGTCCAGAAAAGACTATTCCTTTGCACTAGATTCTCCGCCTCCTCTTCTGAGATTAAGAGAACTTTCCTCATCACCAATGATCTTCCGCCTTCAGCATCCTCTGCCTCAACATTCTACCTTTGTGCTTCGGCAATGTGAGTCTCACCACCTTCTTTCTTCTTATCTGGACATTCATAAGATTTGTGTCCATTCTTTCTGCATGTGAAGCATTTTATTACTCCACCTCTACCTCTTCCTCTTCCTCTAGCGCGAGGAAAGGTGTTGTTATCAGCATACTGTCCTCTCTATTCAGTGTACTTCCCTCTCGGTGAGCTTTCACCTCTCTCAGTTTGATATTGAGGTTTCTTCCACTCTTCCTTAGGCTTCTGATTCCTATCTTGGACAACTTTTTTTCTTCTGGGATGACTTCTGCCTCGGCCTCTCTGACTTTGCTTTCAGCTCAGCTTCTCTTCAGCCTTTAGATCCATCTGATAAGAATCTTCCACCATCCGAATGGTCATCATTCTCATCTCATCCTGAATGTCGTATCTCAGACCATTCATATACCTGGCAACCTTCTCATCATCACTTTCGTGATGACCTGCCCTGATGTTTAGCTTGTAGAACTCTTCAGTGTACTCCTTCACTGACATCAGCTTCTGTCTCAAATTTTGCATTCTCCAAAATAGAGTGATTTGATAATCCCTGGGTATGAATTTCGCCTTCATCTTCATGATCATTCTATCCCAACTCCTGATTTTCTGCTTGCCTTTGCAGCGTCTGTCAGCTTGTAGTTCATCCCACCACAATGTTGCATGTCCTTTCAATATTTTGATAGCATGTTTGACCTTCTTGTCTTCCTCGACATATTCATAGTCAAAATATGTGTCCAGAGCTCTAATCCAGTCTAGAAGTTCTTCAACATCTAGGTTTCCCTCATATACTGGAATGTCCATTTTATCCCTGGCACTCATTCTTGCAACCGCCCTAATCAGACGTTCATTTGTTGCATCCTCTGCTGCAAATTCTTCTCCTTCATGTCCAGCTTCATCTTCACTTTCAGATTCACTGACATCTCCAGCATCGGCTGTGCGCCTTTGTTTTATTTCCACATCCACGAGTCTGGCACATATGTTATGCATCTCTCTTTCCATGGCTGGATTTGGCACCTGCCTACCCCTTTCTTCTAGCATTTCCCTCTCCTCTTGCGGATCGGGTGTTTGCCTATCTCTTCTTCTCGGCGGCATGGTAAATATTTATTTTCCCTGCTACAGAAAGCAAAGAAATCTTTCTGTGCTCTGATACCACTTTGACGCAGATTCCCAACCCTCTATCGGCCCTCGGGTCAAGGTCCGCTACAGGATCATTCTTTATCTACCTTGAGCCCGATCGGCTCTTTCGATTCCCTGTTGGAATCACAAATTATCGGTCCACAGGTCCTTCGGGAAGCTCCCCTGTGTGAACAGCACTAGGCACGAACTCCACCTCCTCCAAGTGACCACAACACTATAACCAAGGCCCAATTCCAAAGGTGTTTGTCACAACTCCCAATCTCACGAGTTCGCGAGTCAAAACTCTCAACTCCTCCTTTCCAAATTCACGATACCCAAAATGTCGATATGGGTATAGCTCCTTCCCTTGTCAGTGTCCTCCACATGTGACCACCGGCTGGGCTTAACACTAGCACCTCTCGCTACTCGCTGCTTCGTGAGGTTCAGGTCGAGCTCCCGTTCTCTTATCTCGCGAGTTACAGAGATGCGAGAAGTCAACGGAATGTTGACTTCTTCCACTAGTCGACGCATGTCCGTCAGTCTATCACCCGGCCCCACCTTGTGGTTTTGTCACATGTCTCTCATACCTAGCTTTGGCACTTCGTGACTTCTCTCCCCAAATGCTGCCTCCTTTGTATCCCGACACCTGAAGTGTCGAGGTCCCGAACTCCTCGATACTCCTTATCGCAACTCGCGACTTCGGGACTTTCGGGACAAAATTCTCGACCTTCCAACTGCTGAAACCTGAAATGTCGATCCTCCAAATTTCCAAGGTGTTGAATTTCAATGCATTATAAATGAGGGTCCCACAACAAAACTTCTCATCCTGATGGGACTTCGCACTTCATGATTTCGCAAATCTTGGCGCAAGGTTTTTGGTCCTTCAACCCACGAATCCCTGAAGTGAGAGTTCATGAGTGATCCAACGACTCCTATCGACTTGGATCCTACAGTCCAATCTCTCCTGAACTTGCACTTGAAGAATACTTGTCGTAACTTCCCTTCACCTCTGCAAGATCTTACGGCTCTCGAAATTTCACGAATTCTCCACAGAGAATTTCGACCGTCCAATTCCTCCTTGACAACTCCTACGAAATGAACAAGGTATTCCTTCATGGAACTTGTCCACCTAGAAAACAACTTTGCTATGCCTCCTTGCAACACTTCAAGGCACGAGCCCTCTTGAGCTTTTCTTCAACAACTTCGAAGACCCTATTCCTCCTGAGCTTGCTTGAAATCCTCAAGTACTCTGGGGATAACTCCTGCGCGCACTCCTTGTGGCACTTCTTCAAATACGCTCTAGTATTTGAACCTCTTCGACTCTGTGCACTCCTTGCAACAATAGTCTTTCAACAATTTCCTTAGGTTGTAAGCTCTGAGACTCTACTCGGCCTGCGTACACCTTGCACGGCTCATGTACTTAATTTGCACTTCTGTGAGAATGAGAATAACGTTATGTCTTCTAAGATTTTAGAGATGAAACTCTAAACTCTTGTCAATGCACTCCTTGCAGACAACTTCACTGCACTCCTTGTAGGAATTCTTGCTCAGATAGAGAAACAATTGAAACTCATTCCTTACTCTTCCTCTCTCAGATTTCAAACATTCAACAAGAAATCATACATACACAGCGTAACAACAAATGCATAACAGAAAGAGTAAAATAGCTATAAGCATAGCATTTAACAAGCATGCATAGAGAATATCACAACACCATAAGTCTAAATCAAAGCTTCATGTATTAATTCAGGACTTCTGTACATGGGTGTTTTCAACTACATCTCTCTGCTTCTTTCTCTCTATGCTCTATGCTCAATTGACAATGTTCATTGTTACAAATGATACAAGATGAGGGTGTCTATAGTTGGTTTTCCCTCCACTCCTAAAACTGTCTAATATGGAATTCAAGGCTACCTACTTACATTTATTATACGTAAATGCCTCTACCTACTTTAGACGAGAGAGAATCGCTCAAGGTCTGATTACAATCTGTAAGTACGTCTCCTCTTAATTATTTCATTTAATATCCGCACATTGATTTCAAAACATTTCAAAACACTTTTACAACGTGTCGAAATGCGCTGGTGCTTGTCCTAGCTATCTTCCGCCCCTGCATGCTTGCTACTTGTGATGCTCCTGCATCACTACTATCAACAAATTTTGATATTGGAGGTGGGATTCAGACGACCAGAAACGGGAAAATTGAAGGTAATGGATAATTAGCGTGTGGATCAAATTCCTCGGCTCCAAGATCCTCAACAATTACCTCTTTTGGTTCGACAACAGTGACTTATGGAGATTTATGGTCTATGATCTCATTCTGACCAACCAATACAAAATTATCAGAATGATCCAGCCGATGCCTTTGAGGACGTAGAGGAGAATTATTCCTAATCTCTTCCTTGGGCGAAAGGCCTTATATTCTCCTTGATCTTCGAGGTGGAAGGTTGGCCACTTTGAGGGGTTAGCTCTCGGTGACAAAAATTTCACCTTCCTAAGGTTAAAGATACCTTCACCAAGCACACCACTAAAAAGGCCCTCAAGACAAGACAAACACAAAAAACTTTGTCAAAATTATGACTCAAGTGGATTAATTCATGGGACCAGAATCACAACAAAGTGGGCTTGGGGCCTCCTAGATGAATGCACTGGTTGATTAAGTCCCATGGACCAAAAAACCAAGTTATGAGAAGTAATTATCTTGACCTCCATAGATCATCCTTATCTAGTGCAAGTACCCACGCTTTGCGAGGCACCCTCTAGCAGTATTGAAGTGCATGATAAAAAATCTACCCCAGGTACTATGAAAAACCCCCAAAGTCACCTTGTGATTTACCTAGGAAGAGAAACTATGTTTACCAACTCGTAATCAACGCTCGGGGGGTATAGAAAATAGTCGGGAGCAAAAGTGTGGGAAGGGTAGAAAATCTCAAAGCCTCAAAAGAACTGCCTCTCACGCAAGTATGGGTAAAATTGAAACGTCTAATACACAATCTCTCCACTACATTTGGTCCATCTCTAGAGGGGAATATCCTTGGCTATTCCTTACACTACCTTGTGTTTAACTCATGTGTTAGAGGAGATTTTATACCAACCTATACGAAAAACTGGGTTCTATACTCCCTATCTCAGACACTTATTTTTTTTAGCAGCCTTCGAGAAATTTACTCTCCAACCTATGCCAAGGCCCTAGCCTAAACTTGTTGATTTACCCTAAAAAAAAAAAAATTCTAATAAAGTTTAGTTACATGTTCATTTTAATAGGTTGTTCTTACTCAAAAGGGGTGGGTATGAACCTTTTGGTGATGTTTTAGACCGACTCCAAAATAAATGCAATATAAAAACACAAAATTAGTTTCTTCAAGTGAAAAAGGATGCAACAACGCTTATGCAACAAATTCTTTTCTTTTTCGAATGAAAACAATAGTTTAAGTCCAAGATTTAGAACACCTCAAGATGAAAATGCATGCTAGGATGAAAAACTTGTACAACTGAATTGTTTTCGTTTTTTAAATAAAACGGTTACCACTACCAACGTATAACACAACTACCTGAATGATAAGTAACTTCTTATTTTCTTGCAAATGAAAGGAAAAGGTTCAAGAAATGAGCAGTAAACAAAGAGCATGTTTTTTTTTTTTTCATTTACAAAAGAAAAAATAAGCATATGAAGGAAAAAAAAAATTCCTTTTTAAAACAAGGAAGAAAATAGGGAAAAAGATAGAAAGAGTTCAGCCAATACAACACTAAAATGAGAGTGAATCTAGAAATGCAGACTAATAAGGATGTTCTTTCAGTCTACCTAATAAACCTCATACTAAATAGTCAAAACAAATATTTTAATGTTTTTTGTATATCAAGCATTCATAACCTAACAAGGAGACACCAAACAAAGACTCATGGTAGTCCAAGTGACTGATCAAACCAAGTATTAAACCCAGAAAAGGAAGAGAAATTTGAAAAACTTCAACTTCACTCAGGTCTGTGACTCTCACTAGAGAAACTCGCGTATATCCGCAGGCTGTAGAGATGCAACACGCGGATGTACACATGCTACAGTGATGCAACTCTTGGATGGCAAGGTAATTTTAGAAAATAAAAAAATCCACTCAGAAACAAAGGGATTCATCACTAAGAAACAGGTCTTGTGAGGTTAAGAGACTCTAAAAAAGACTTAGAAACTAACAGAAAAAGACAACACAAGCAAGCAATACACCTCAACCAAACTGACCCAAATAGGAGTATCCCCAACGGAGTCGCCAACTCTGATTAAGGGATTTAATCCCATGTGATCTTGGGTCAGGATCACAACAAAGAAAGACTAAATGATAGAGATAAATATCTCCCCTCAAACACAAATACTCAAAGGATAGATAAAATAACTACTTTATTTAGGAGAAGGTAGGAATAGAGAAGAGAGGAGGAGAACACCTTATTCTCCGATTTGATATCGATCCCAAGCTCTGATCTATTGAAGAGCTCTCGATCTTCCGCTGGAACCAGATTGCAAGAAAGACACGGAACAAGTGTTTCTATGAAGGTAGTTATCTTGTCAAAAGCATGTGCAAGTTAGAAATAAAATTCAAAGTAAGTATATAGATAAACATACAATGAAGACCATAAATAAGGGAAAACAAACTCTTTTATTACCAATGAGTGGAAAAGGTAAGTTACAACCTTGTCCATCCTTTAGGCACCATCTTGAAGCCAACTATCTGGGTTCCTCTAGAAATCCTCAAGCATCAACTCAACCAAAGAAAACTTCCTTCAATGACTTAGATATATATAAGGAGACACTCTATAGTCATATAAACTGGGAACAAAGTGCTCGGAAAGGAGTTTCCAGACCAAAGGGGGTGTTACTCATAGAATTATGGGGAAGGGAGTCTTTCTAGATGTTGGCAACATAACTTTGCATGAAAGTACTTGACCTATCCTTAGCCCTCAATGATTTTTTTATATCTTACCAAAGAGGTTTGTCGAGTTGGATTTTGTTGAGTATGGGAAAGGGTCATTGGGAAACAAGTCCAACCATAAAACCTACCCGAAAACATGGGATTATTTTATTTTTCTCAAAATTTGAGGGCATTCGTAGGTTGTAATGTGGTAAAGCATGGATGTCCACGTGTTGCACTAGGGAAAACCATATATATGCTCTTAGGACATGTTTTTTAAGTAATTTTGAGAGGTCCTTTGGGGGAAAAGTCTAGAAAGCAGTAGGAAAGGTTTAGGCTATGGAACAAAATCATAAGTGTGGCATTTTGTGTTATAACACTAGTCCTGAAATTAGTCTCAAATGAGTCATCTTTTTGTTTTCACTATAAAAACATTTCGGTGAAGTTTTAGACTCTATAATTTTTAGAATCCTAAGAAGACATAGCTAATTGCCTGTGGAAAAATTTTTAGAACTTGAATTATTCTAATATGTGAGATATATCTTGTGGAATTTAGGTATTTTTTCTAATCCTAAAATTTGTCTTAAACAAGTCATTTTAGTATTTTAGACCATTCAATGAAGGTTCAAACCATGAAGTTTTCAAGAGTTTAAGAATTCATATCAGATTAATACAAGAAAAAATTTCATACTTAGAAGGGTTCAAAGTTCAAAGATATATCAGGCCAAAGGTAATCCATCTAGACATACTCCAAATTAAGGGTTTGAAAGGTATGAAACGTACAATTGGCATAAATTTTATCAGAATATGGTGGTTAAAAATTTGTGACAAAGAGGAAAAAAGGGGAGCATTATCATTTTCTCACATGGAAAAGGGTTCTACCAGAAATAATACTGGTACTCCTCATAAAAACTCAAACATGTCACCCAAAGAAAGTGAAGACTTAGAAAACAAGCTAACCCATTTGAAGAACCAAGTTGATGAAATGAAAGCTAGTATGTTGAAACCAATGGATGTATCACATTCTTGTGACTACCTTAAAAAGGAAATGAATGAAAATAGGGAACATAATTTAAATAGGATGAATGAAAATCGGGAACATATGGAAAAGAGGGTGAATGAAAATCAAGAACATATGGAAAATAGGATGAATGAAAATTAAGAACATATGGAAAAGAAGATGGAAGAATTGAAAATTTCCATGTATGATGTATTCTTAAAAACCCTAGTTGAGAGATTCCCTGAAGGAGATAACAAGATGGATTGAAATCGTGAAAACAAGGAAAACAAGGTTGTTGAGACTCAATCACATATGGGGAGTATTTTGTCACCCTTTGAGAGGACAAATTCTAAATCTCAAAATCATGATCATTCATTACTCCAAGATCCACATCATCAAGGCTTCAGGTTGAAACCAAGGAACTACTTCATTATGAAGATCAGTATGAGGAATTTTGATGGTAAATATCCTATAACATGGATATTACAAATGGAGAAACACTTTGATCTACATGAAGTGACAAGATTACAAAAGGTACATATTTCATCCTTGTATTTAGAAAATGATCAATTTGTTTGTTATTAATGGCTTTGTGAAAGAAAAAATAATTATATTATCTCTTGGTCCATTTTTACGGATGAATTGTTATCACATTATAGAGATATTAAGAGTAATACATTATTTATTTGATTGGCAAATATTCCACAAGAAGGTCCAATTACAGAACACATTCAACAATTCCAAAATCTCAATCTCAAGGTAAAGAACATTCCTAAGGATAATTTGTTATATCTCTTTATGGGAACTCTAAAGGAAAACATTCAATATGGGGTGTGTCTCTTCGAACCTAAATCCCTAGACCAAGCTTTCAATATGGAAAGGAAAGTGGAAAACAAAAATATGGCTAATAGAAGGGTGGCCTCTAATAGATATAGAGTGAACAATGTTCCCTCTCCTAACCTCAATCAACTAACAAGGTTCACACCTCAACAAATGGATGAAACAAAAACAAAGGAAATATGATTCAATGCATAAATGTGGTGAGAAGAAATTATTCCACATAGACTATGAAGAGGAAGAAGATAAAGAATTATAACCATATATATCTAGAAGATACTACTCCAATTATATATTGTCATGCATTGGTTAGCATTAGTACTCCACAAAACCTCAATATACAAGGACACATAAAAAAGAAAAAGGTAACAATGTTGATTTATTCTGGTAGCACCCATAACTTCATCAATTACAAATTAGAAAAAGATATCAATTGCTTTGTATATCTAGCAAGAGAGTTTCAAGTAATGATTGTAGATGGAGGTACTATAAATTGCTCTCAGAAGTGCCATAGTATTAAGCTCAATATGGGGGAGTATTTTTTGGATAGTCCCATGATTTACATCCAAATGGGTGGTGTTGATGTTGTATTAGGGGTCCAATGGTCACAATAATTGGGAACGGTGGCCCTCAATTTTCAAGATATTTTCATGAGATTTCCCTCAGAAGAAAAGGAAATTGAGCTTATAGGTATCCAAGGGAGAATGTATAAAGTGATCAACTCTAATATCATGTAAAAATTACTCAAAAATATAAACCATGGTGCAATTTCAAAATTATACTCACTATATGTTCAAACATATATGTCCTCTTCTCCATCGGATCTCCAAATAGTTAACAACGATCATTCCAAGGTATTTGGAAAAATGCCTAAGAGTCTTTCACCTGATCGAGATCATGGTCATGCTATTCATTTCCAATTAGGAAGTAGCAACAAACATTAGGTCCTACAGGTATCCATATGCATAGAAGAGTGATATTAAGTGTATGATCCACGAAATGTTTGAGGTCGACATCATTCAACCTAGCCAAAGTTCTTTCTCTTCACTAGTGGTGATGGCTACAAAAAAGCATGGTTCTTGGCATATGTGTCCAAATTATAGACATTTCAACAAAATGATCATCAAATATAAGTTTCATATTCTTATCAATGATAAATTGTTAGATAGATGGCATGGAGCAATTTTCTTTACTAAGTTGGATCTTTGTTCGTGATATCATCAAATTAGGATGAGGCACAAAGAAATTCCCAAAACATCCTTTAAAACACATGAAGCTCATTATGAGTTTTTAGTTATTCCATTTGGACTTACTAATGCACCTTCAACATTTAAAATCTTGATGAATTCCATTTTCAAGCCCTTCTTTAGAAATTTTGTGTTAGTATTTTTTGATGACATACTAATCCACAACAAATATTGGGAAGAGAATGTACAACATGTTGGTAAAGTATTACAACTATTGGAAGAGAAAAACTTTATGAAAATCCTTCTAAGTGTGCCTTTAGGGTTCAATAAGTGGAATATTTGGGTCATATTGTATCTCATGAAGGTTTAAAAGTGGACCCTGACAAAATTAAAGCTATGATGGAATGGTCAATTCCCAAAACCTTGAAGAAACTTAATGGATTCTTAGGATTGATGGGCTATTACTGCAATTTTTTTAATAACTATGTGTTGGATTACTGAGAGGGGGGTGAATCAGTAATAAAGCAATTTAATCCTTTTTAACCATATAATGAAAGTGTTATATCAATGTAGCATTATCATCCTATAATTGAAGAGTAAATAAACAATGAACAAATGAGCAATCATACACATACACAGTACACCAATGTTTTTACATGGAAATCCAAAGCGGGAGAAAACCACAGAATGTTTTTTATTATATTTCTTGAAGAATCACATTCATTGGAAGCACCAACTTCCTTTGTTTTCCAGCTGCAACTGGAAGGAGGCTAAAACCCCCTATTTTCTCAAGCTACAACTTGATGGAAGCTACAACCTGAGGGAAGCTCCAGCTTCCAAATTCTCTAGCTACAACCAGAAGGAGGCTACAACCCCCTAAGTTCTCTGGCTACAACCGGAAGGTGGCTACAACCACTTGTCCTTTCCCCTTCCAACCACCTTGAAATGTAAATGCAAAATGTAGAAAACCTGTCACTGTCATTGAATCAACCACTTCCACTGTCAACCTATCACTATCAACATGTACCAATAACCTGTAACAACCTGTACCAATCACCTGTAACAACCTATACCAATCAAACTGCACCATACAACATGTACCAATAACCTGAACTAACATGTACCATGCATCAACCATGCATAAACTGCACATCAACTATGACTGATCAAGATGTACCAACATCATCAACTATACACCTCATGTATGTGCCAACTCATCAACTACTTGTCTCAACCATGTACCCAACATGTACCTCAACCATATACCAAATACATACACCAATATAACCATAAAAAATTCATCACTCTATCCATAAACCAAATACCATAAACCCTTACATCAAACCATGTGCCACAATCTCATTTTTATGTAGCCTCAAGCTAAACCAACAACTTCAACAACACATCACAACCAAAAGACCAATACCCATATGCCAAATACCAATTGTATCCCTCAACAAATATGATATATGAAGCAAACTGAACATCCAATACCATCTCAAGAGCTAAACCCTAACTCACAAAACATACCTCAAACTAGATGTTCCATATCTCTCATAAATATACCCCAACCATGTTCCTGCAACGATTTTTCTGCCGCATTTTTTCTACTACGATTTTTCTACCACACTTTTTCTGCCTCAATTTTTCTACCATGATTTTTCTATCGCACTTTTTCTGCCACACTTTTCCTACCGCACTTTTTCTGCCGCACTTTTCTCTATCGTGATTTTTCTGTCACACTTTTTCTGCCGCAATTTTTCTATCATGATTTTTCTATCGCACTTTTTATGCCACACGTTTTCTGCCGCATTTTTCCTACCGCACTTTTCTTGCCACACTTTTTCTGCCGCACTTTTCCTGCCACACTTTTCCTGCCGCACTTTTCTCTATCAATAATACTTGCCCAAATAATCTTTCACAAAATAGATATTCAATGATATTCAACATGTTCAAGTGTAATTAAATGAGAGAGCCTTGCCTCTTATTTATACTTTCATGTAGCATCACACTTTCCTTATTTTAGGGAGTTCTCTGTTAACTTTATTATTTAAATAATTTATTTTGCAAACACTTTGACTACTTTGACCTTTTGGGGCTTCTAGATGACTCATGAGGGTTCTCCAACTTCACATGGACATAACTCTCTAACCGTGAAGAGTTATGTGACGTTCCACATACCATCAAAAATGGCATGACATGTACTATCCATATAGAATAGTATTACCTACAAATATATCAAAACTCATACCATTATCCATCAAACAAACTTGGGTCCATTACCCAAACCTTTGTGCTACCGAAATTCTCTACCAGACTTTCTTCAAGGGTTGAAATCAATGACAACCAACCCAATTAATCAACAATATCCCCCTTTGGCATTGATGGAAACATTCTAATGCAATACTGAAGTCATGCCATGTAATACTGAAGTCATATCACTCATGGTCCCCCTGTGACCATCGCTCTCCCTGGAACCATGCCTCTATGTTCTTCATCCAATAAATCTCTCCCCCGTTGTCATCAATGGAAAAGTTATCTTTCCATCTGGGGATGCTCCCCCTAACTGAATTTCCTTGGGGATACTCCCCCTGACTCAAATCTTCCTGAAACTAATCTCCCAACTAGAACTGTCCTCTTTATGGTGCTTCCTCGTGTAAATCTAAGACATATAAGATAAGAATTCAAAAGAATTCATTTTGGAGTAGAAATTACTCTGAGTCTCTAGCGAAGATACTCAAAGGCTTCCCGTGGAAGTGGTTTTGTAATAATGTCTATCACTTGTTCTTTTGTGCCCACATATTCAACTCTGATGTTATTCTCTGCAACTTGTTCCTGTAGAAAGTGATACGTTATTGTAATGCGCTTCATCTTGGAGTGCATCACCGGGTTCTTTCAGATACTGATGGTGCTTGTATTATCACAATAGATTCGAATGGGCTCATTATACTCAACCTATATATCTATCATAGTTTGTTTCATCCATAGAACCTGTTTACAACATGTTGTTGCTACAATATACTCTGCCTCTGATGTAGATAAGGATATTGATGATTGTTTCTTGCTTAACCATGATACTAAACACTCACCGAAGTAGAACGTTGCTCCACTGGTGCTTCGTCAGTCATCAATGCAACCTGCCCAATCCACATCTGTGTAGGCAATAAGTGATAGATCCTTTCTTTTTGGATACCATAATCCAAACTCTTATGTTCCTTTGAGATATCTGAAAATGCTCTTCACTGCTAATACATGTGATTCCTTTGGTGCTTCTTGAAATCGTGCCACCTTTCCAACTGCTTGCATTACATATGGTCTGGATGTTGTCACATATAGTAAGCTACCAATCTTTGACCTATATTACCTCTATTATGTAGACTTTGAATCATCATCTTTGCTCAACTTGCAACCGGATTGCATAGCAGTGGTAACTGGTTTGCAATCTTCCATTCCGAACCTCTTTAGAATTTCTCTGATATACTTAGTTTGAGAAATAAAAATTCCTTGGTTCCTTTGACGTATCTGAAGACCCAGAAAGAAGGATAGTTCTCCAAGTAATGAAATTTCAAATTCATTCTTCATATCCTTTGCAAATTTCTGGCTTAACCGGTCATCAGTTCTTGCAAAAATAATATCATCAACATAAACTTCAATTAATAAAATACTTTCTTGAGTTAACTTTATGTAGAGGTTGTTGATTGCACTTCCTTTTCTGAACTCTGCATGTTGTAAATATTTATCCAGTCTAGAGTACCATGCTCTAGGAGCTTGTTTTAGACCATACACGGCCTTCTTCAATTAACACACATAATATGCGTTCTCTGACAACTAAAATCCTTCTGGTTGTTCAATGTAGACTTCTTCTTCAAGTTCCCCATTTAGAAAATATGATTTCACATCCATCTGATACACTTTAATATTATTGGAGCATGCATAAGCTAGGAGCAATCAGATTGCTTCCATTCTGGCAACTGGAGAAAATGTCTCTTCAAATTTGATTCCTTCAACCTGTATGTATCATTTAGTTACCAATCTAGCTTTGCTCCTTGTAACTTGTCCATCTTCATTCAATTTATTTTTGAATACCCACTTTGTGCCAATCACATTCTTATTCCTTGGTATTGGAACCAATTCCCAAGTTTCATTCTTCTCTATTTGATCCAATTCTTCATCCATCGCCTTATTCCAAAATTCATCATTGTTGACCTCTTCAAAAAAAATTGGTTCAATCATAGATGAGAGTGCTAGGTGCGTTTGTTCTGGTGAACAGATTCTTCTTCTAGTCTCGACTCCTACATATTTGTTTATGATAATCTGATCTAAATGATGATTCTTCTGTACTCATTTTCTAGGTGTCTTTGGAGGCACTTGTTGAACTTGCTCTTCTACTTCTGTCTAATCCTCTCCATATTCCCCTTCTACTTCTTCTTCATCTTTTTCTTCTTCTTCAGAAAATTGTTCCATTAAATCATTTTCTTCTTCCTTTAATTTGCATCCACATGTTTCATCAATTGTTACATTGATACTTTCCACAACTTTGTTCAACCTCAAATTGTAAAACGTGTATGATTTCCTTGTACTTGAGTAACCAACAAATACTCCTTTGTCCACATGAGAGTCAAACTTCCCCATTCTTCCATATTCTCTTTTGATGTAGCATTTGCTTCCAAATACTCTGAAGTGCTTCACATTTGTTGGTCTTCCTTTTCCATAGCTCGTAGGGAGTTTTGTCAGTGTTTTTTCTGAGCATTACTATGTTTTGAATGTGAATCGTTCTATGCACTGCATGTGTCCCAAAAATATATGTCCATTGGGAATCCATTAGCATTGTTCGAGCCATTTCCTATGTAATTATCATCCATTATGATAATGTTCCTTTGTCTCTGAACCACTCTTTGAACCAATCAATGAATCCAAACTCTCGTCCATACTGTCCAAGACTCTACTTCCACAAATGTCCATAATGTTGACCCATTTATCACTATACTATTATGAAGTCTTGATTAATCCATCAAATTGTACTTATGTTAACTGACTTCTCTGGATCTGTCTTCTCAAACTCTGCAAGCTTCTCGAATGATGGTTCTTTGGTTTGTCACAACTATCGCATAGACTCCCCTTGTCTAATATTCATATTACCTAGGAGTCTCTAATTCAGATGGATTAGAACAATTCCTTCTCTAATGTGTATTCATCATCATCTTCATTGGTAGATTCATCATCTCTCCGAGCTATGACTTTTTGCTTTCTGTCTGTGGATTCATCTTTCACTACAATCACTGAAAGTACAAACTCTTGAACATGTTCCTTATTTACATGTCCTTCTTTTCTTTCAGTTATTTTCCAAACCTTTCTGTATCTGGCATCTTTCTTTTTCTCTGTAGAATTTTCTTCATCTTGTTTTATTGCCAATATTGCGATCTCTGGGACCTAGTCTTTGTTCACCTGTTCCTCGTGTTTTCTTATCCACACTTTCTTACATCTTATATCAATGTTCTCTTTCATGGAAGTATCAATCATGTTTCTATAATCACTAGCTATGTGTCCATAGTTATGACATTTGTAACATTCAATGTTACGTGGGTCCACATAGGCATTTATTGCCTGAACATTTCTTTTATAATCCCTGCAATCTATAACCTTATGTCCAAAGTTAGTGCAATAAAAAATTGACCATAAAATAAATTTGCATACCTGGGAGTGAATGATCTTCTTTGTGGCGTAGTCCTTCTGAATTTTTTCCTTAACTGATCATGATCATGATTGAAGCTTCTTTGTGGCTTGAACATGGATGGTCTTCTTGAATATGTATCTTCAATAGTTTTCTTAGATTCTGGTTGACCATGATTCCTTCCTTTGAGTAGTTATGCATAACTATTTCTATTTTCTTCATTCTTCTTTTCTAGCAACCTAGAGTGCTTCTCTTCATTCTCTCTAACTGATATGGATGTTTTTGTCTCTTCAACATTCTTGTTGAGCTTGACGATTTTACTTCTCAATGTGACAACTTCTTCTTCAAGCTTCTCAACCTCTTCTTGTTTCTTCATTATCTGAGACTTCATGAATTCTTTGGTTCTTTTCGCTTCTTCGAGATGAATTTTTAATGTGATTATTTCTTCTTTAAGTCCTTTCTCTTCTTGACCAAACTATGCCTCAAGCTGGTTTAGATCATTAGTTCTTTCCTTAAGATGATCTTTCAATATATTCTCTCTCATTTATGCTTCTTCCTTCTGTGCTTCTATGTTGGCTTCCAAATACTTCTTTTGATATTCAAGATTTTCTTCGATCTTTCTGGCTTCTTCTAGCTGAGTTCTTAAGTTCTCGATGACCTGTTGGAATTATTCAAAAATCAAAACAATTTCCTTTTGTTTCATCAATTCTTTCTTGAGTGACTTGTTTTCTTCTCTTAGTTCATCTAAAGCACTAATAAATTCTTTGTTGATTATGTACTCTTCATCTTCTGAATCTGTTTGACATGGTGAACATAATTCTTCTTGATCTGTATCTGCATCTTCTTTGGCATTTTATGAATTTGTGATGGGTGAAGAATATATGTCATGTAAATTGTCCCAAAGTTCTTTGGCTGATGAACATTTACCAACCTTTTCTCTTACCGGATTAGGTAATCCTTCCTAGATGAATCCATTTCTATTTTGTTATTCTTCTTAAATTACTTCGTGGTTGCAGTCTTTTCCCTTTTTGAACTATCATATCCTGTAACAACTAATAGCCAAACATAATGTCCCCATGCCTGTAAAAATAATTGTGTCCTTCTACTCCACATCTCATACTTAAAACCATTTTGACCATTAAAAATCGGTACTCCATTCTCAGAATAATCCATGATCTCCTTCCATCAGTTAAATTGTTTCCTGAAGGAACCAGCTCTGATACCAATTGTTGGATTACTGAGAGGTGGGGTGAATCAGTAATAGAGAAATTTAATCATTTTTTACCATATAATGCAAGTGTTATATCAGTGTAGAATTATCATCCAATAATTTCAGAGTAAATAAACAATGAACAAATGAGCAATCATACACATACACAGTACACCCGTGTTTTTACGTGGAAACCCAAAGCGGGAGAAAACCACAGAGTGTTTTTTCTTATATGTCTTGAAGAATTACATTCATTGGAAGCACCAACTTCCTTTGTTTTCTAGCTGCAACTGGAAGGAGGATACAACCCCCTAGTTTCTCAGGCTACAACCTGAGGGAAGCTCCAACTCCCCAATTCTCTGGCTACAACCAGAAGGAGGCTACAACCCCCTAAGTTCTTCGACTACAACTGGAAGGTGGCTACAACCACTTGTCCTTGCCCCTTCCAACCGACCTAAAATATAAATGTCAAATGTAGACAACCTGTCATTGTCACTAAATCAACCACTGCCACTATCAACCTGTCACTGTCAACCTATACCAATAACCTGTAACAACCTACACCAATCAACCTGCACCAAACAACCTGCACCAAATAACCTATACCAATAACCTGAACCAACATGTACCATGCATCAACCATGCATAAACTGCACATCAACTATGATTGATCAAGATGTACCAACATCATCAACTATACACCTCATGTATGTGCCAACTCATCAACTACTTGTCTCAACCATATACCCAGCATGTACCTCAACCATATACCACATACATACACCAATATAACCATAAAAACTTCATGACTCTATCCATAAACCAAATACCACAAACCCTTACATCAAACCATGTGCCACAACGTCATTGTTATGTAGCCTCAAGATAAACCAACAACTTCAAAAACACATCACAACCAAAATACCAATACCCATATGCCAAATACCAACAACAAAATACCAACTATATCCCTCAACAAATCTGATATATGCAACAATACTGAACATCCAATACCATCTCAAGAGCTAAACCCTAGCTCAAAAAACATACCTCAAACAAGATGTGCCATATCTCTCATAAATAGACACCAACCATGTTCCTGCTGTGACTTTTCAGCCAAGATTTTTCTACCGCACTTTTTCTGCTACGATTTTTCTTCCGCCGTGATTTTTCCGTCGCACTTTTGCTGCTACGGTTTTCCTACCGCACTTTTTCTGCCACACTTTTCCTACTGCAATTTTTCTGTCACGATTTTTCTGTCACACTTTTTCTACCGTGATTTTCTCCCTCGATTTTCCTGTCGAACTTTTTATGGCACACTTTTTCCTTAAGATGATCTTTCAATATATTCTCTCTCATTTCTGCGTCTTCCTTCTGTGCTTCTATGTTGGCTTCCAAATACTACTTTTGATATTCAAGATTTTCTTCGATCTTTCTGGCTTCTTCTAACTGAGTTCTTAAGTTCTCGATGACCTGTTGGGATTATTCAAAAATTGGAACACTTTCCTTTTGTTTCATCAATTCTTTCTTGAGTGACTTGTTTTCTTCTCTTAGTTCATCTAAAGCACTAATCAATTCTCTAGTGATTATGTACTCTTCATCTTCTGAATCTGTTTGACATGGCGAACATAATTCTTCTTTATTTGTATCTGCATATTCTTTGGCATTTTATGAATCTACGATGGGTGAAGAATATATGTCATGTAAATTATCCCAAAGTTCTTTGGTTGATGAACATTTACCAACCTTTTCTCTTACTGGATTAGGTAATCCTTCCTAGATGAATCCATTGTTATTTTGTTATTCTTCTTAAATTCCTTCTTGGTTGCAGTCTTTGCCCTTTTTGATCTATCATATCCTGTAACAACTAAAATCCAAACATAATGTCCCCGTGTCTGTAAAAATAATTTCGTCCTTCTGCTCCACATCTCATACTTAAAACCATTTTGACCATTAAAAATTGGTACTCCATTCTCAGAATAATCCATGATCTCCTTCCATCGGTTAAACTGTTTCCTAAAGGAACCGACTCTGATACCAATTGTTGGATTACTGAGAGGGGGGTTGAATTAGTAATAGAGAAATTTAATCATTTTTAACCATATAATGCAAGTGTTATATCAGTGTAGAATTATCATCCAATAATTGCAGAGTAAATAAACAATGAACAAATGAGCAATCATACACATACATAGTACACCAGTGTTTTTACGTGGAAACCCAAAGCGGAAGAAAACCACAAAGTGTTTTTTCTTATATGTGTTGAAGAATTACATTCATTGGAAGCACCAACTTCCTTTGTTTTCCAGCTGCAACTGGAAGGAGGATACAACCTCCTAGTTTCTCAGGCTACAACCTGAGGGAAGCTCCAACTCCCCAATTTTCTGGCTACAACCAAAAGGAGGCTACAATCCCCTAAGTTCTTCAGCTACAACTGGAAGGTGGCTACAACCACTTGTACTTGACCCTTCCAACCGACCTAAAATATAAATGTCAAATGTAGACAACCTGTCATTGTCACTGACTCAACCACTGCCACTATTAACCTATCACTGTCAACCTATACCAATAACCTGCACCAAACAACCTATACCAATAACCTGAACCAACATGTACCATGCATCAACTGCACATCAACTATGACTGATCAAGATGTACCAACATCATCAACTATACACCTCATGTATGTGCCAACTCATCAACTACTTGTCTCAACCATGTACCTCAACCATATACCAAAGACATACACCAATATAACCATAAAAAATTCATCACTCTATCTATAAACCAAATACCACAAACCCTTACATCAAACCATGTGCCACAACCTCACTGTGATGTAGCCTCAAGATAAACCAACAACTTCAACAACACATCTCAACCAAAATACCAATACCCATATGCCAAATACCAACAACAAAATACCAACTATATCCCTCAACAAATCTGATATATGCAACAATACTGAACATCCAATACCATCTCAAGAGCTAAACCCTATCTCAAAAAACATACCTCAAACAAGATGTGCCATATCTCTCATAAATAGACACCAACCATGTTCCTGCCATGACGTTTTAGCCACGATTTTTCTACCGCACTTTTTCTCTTACGATTTTTCTTCCGCCGTGATTTTTATGTCACACTTTTTTTGCTGCACTTTTTCTGCCGCAGTTTTCCTACTGCACTTTTTCTGCCACACTTTTCCTACCACACTTTCTCTGTCGCGATTTTTCTATCGCACTTTTTCTGCCGTGATTTTTCTGCCTTGATTTTTCTATCGTGATTTTTTTGTCGAACTTTTTATGGTGCACTTTTTATGCCGCACTTTTACTACCGCACTTTTTCTGCCACACTTTTCCTACCGCACTTTTCTCTAACAATAATACTTTCCCAAATAACCTTTCACAAAATAGATATTCAATGATATTTAATAGGTTCAAGTGTAATTAAATGAGAGAGACTTGCCTCTTATTTATACTTTCATGTAGCATCCCACTTTCCTTATTTGAGGGAGTTCTCCATTAAATTTATTATTTAAATAATTTCTTTTGCAAACACTTTGACTACTTTGACCTTTTGGGGCTTCTAAATGACTCATGAGGGTTCTCCAACTTCACATGGCCATAACTCTCTAACCATGAGAAGTTATGTAACGTTCCACATACCGTCAAAAATGGCATGACATCTACTATCCATATAGAATAGTCTTACCTACAAATATATCAAAACTCATACCATTATCCATCAAACAAACTTGGGTCCATTACCCAAACCTTTGTGTTACCAGAATTCACTACCGAACTTTCTTCAAGGTTTGACATCAATGAAAACTAACCCAATTAATCAACACTATGGTAAAATAGAAGCACCTATAACAACATTATTATGAAGTCTTGATTAATCCATCAAATTGTACTTCTTCTAACTGACTGCTCTGGATCTGTCTTCTCAAACTCTGCAAGCTTCTCAAAGGATGGTTCTTTGGTTTGTCACAACTATCGCATAGACTCCCCCTGTCTAATATTCATATTACCTGGGAGTCTCTAATTCAAATGGCTTAGAACAATTCCTTCTCTGATGTGTATTCATCATCATCTTTGTTGGTAGATTCATCATCTCTCTGAGCTCTGACTTTTTTTCTTTCTGTCTATGAATTCATCTTTCACTACAATGCCCGAAAGTACAATCTCTTGAACCTCTTCCTTATTTACATGTCCTTATTTTCTTTCAATTATTTTCCAAACCTTTCTGTATCTGACATCTTTCTTTTTCTCTATAGAATTTTCTTCATCTTGTTTTATTTCCAATATTGCGATCTCTAGGACCTAGTATTTGTTCACATGTTCCTCATTTTTTTCTTATCCACACTTTCTTACATCTTATATCAATGTTCTCATTCATGGAAGTATCATTCATGCTTCTACAATCACTAGCTATGTGTCCATAGTTATGACATTTGTAACATTCAATGTTACATGGGTCCACATAGGCATTTATTGCCTGAACATTTCTTTTATAATCCCTGCAATCTATAACCTTATGTCCAAAGTTAGTACGATAAAAAAATTGACCATAAAATAAATTTGCATACCTAGAAGTGAATGATATTCTTTGTGGCGTAGTCCTTCTGAATTTTTTCCTTAACTGATCATGATCATGATTGAAGCTTCTTTGTGGCTTGAACATGGATGGTCTTCTTGAATATGTATCTTCAATAGTTTTCTTAGATTTTGGTTGACCATGATTCCTTCCTTTGAGTAGTTCTTCATAACTCTTTCTATTTTCTTCATTCTTCTTTTCTAGCAACCTAGAGTGCTTCTCTTCATTCTCTATAACTGATATGGATGTTTCTGTCTCTTGAACATTCTTGTTGAGCTTGATGATTTTACTTCTCAATGTGACAACTTCTTCTTCAAGCTTCTCAACCTCTTCTTGTTTCTTCATTATCTGAGACTTCATGAATTCTTTGTTTCTTTTCACTTCTTCAAGATGAATTTTTAATGTGATTATTTCTTCTTCAAGTCCTTTCTCTTCTTGACCAAACTCTACCTCAAGCTGGTTTAGATCGTTAGTTATTTTCTTAAGATGATCTTTCAATATATTCTCTCTCATTTCTGCTTCTTCCTTCTGTGCTTCTATGTTGGCTTCCAAATACTTCTTTTGATATTCAAGATTTTCTTCGATCTTTCTTGCTTCTTCTAGCTGAGTTCTTAAGTTCTCGATGACCTGTTGGGATTATTCAAAAATTGGAACACTTTCCTTTTGTTTCATCAATTCTTTCTTGAGTGACTTGTTTTCTTCTCTTAGTTCATCTAAAGCACTAATCAATTCTCTAGTGATTATGTACTCTTCATCTTTTGAATCTGTTTGACATGGTGAACATAATTCTTCTTGATTTGTATCTGCATCTTCTTTGGCATTTTATGAATCTGCAATGGGTGAAGAATATATGTCATGTAAATTATCCCAAAGTTCTTTGGCTGATGAACATTTACCAACCTTTTCTCTTATTGGATTAGGTAATCCTTCCTAGATGAATCCATTGCTATTTTGTTATTCTTCTTAAATTCCTTCTTGGTTGCAGTCTTTGCCCTTTTTGAACTATCATATCCTGTAACAACTAATAGCTAAACATAATGTCCACGTGCCTGTAAAAATAATTTTGTTCTTCTGCTCCACATCTCATACTTAAAACCATTTAGACCATTAAAAATTGGTACTCCATTCTCAGAATAATCCATGATCTCCTTCCATCGGTTAAACTGTTTCCTAAAGGAACCAGCTCTGATACCAATTGTTGGATTACTAAGAGAGGGGGTGAATCAGTAATAGAGAAATTTAATCATTTTTGACCATATAATGCAAGTGTTATATGAGTGTAGAATTATCATCCAATAACTGTAGAGTAAATAAACAATGAACAAATGAGCAATCATACACATACATAGTACACCAGAGTTTTTACGTGGAAACCCAAAGCGGAAGAAAACCACAGAGTGTTTTTTCTTATATGGTTTGAAGAATTACATTCATTGGAAGCACCAACTTCCTTTATTTTCCTTTGTACATCCATGGAAAATCATGGACTTCCCAGGTGCATGGGAGAGAATTTAAGAAACTTCTAAAGGAAGGAAAAATGATGGACGCATGGGAGGAATAGAGAAAAAATGCGCAGGTGCAAGCTGGAGAAGACAGTTTTGGGTTGTATGATGCATGGGGAGAGAATGCAAAGAGTTGGGAGAGAACCTAGGAGTGGAATAGCCAAACATGAGTTTCAAATCAGATTTTGTGCATGGTTGGTTTGAGAAATCCAAAACCTGACCTAAGATGAGAGGGTCGTGAGCTTGGTGTTGGGAGGACACCTGATATTACCTCGTGGAGGCCCTGGGAATGGGGGTGTGCGGATTTTCTACCAGTGAATTGTGAAGGAGAGTGGCCTTCACTATTATAATTTCTCTAAGAGTCTAAGAAGATTCCATGGTGGTATAATGGCTTGGCACGGGGGTGGACAGATTGCAGAGAACTAATGCATCTGAGCCTATGGTTGGGTGGAAAAGTGCTCACCCTCAGCTAAATGTCCGACCAACAAATTTTACGAACAGATAAGTGTGCACTAACCTTAGTTTCTTGATGTTTGTTCTTCATGTAATATTTGATTGACTATGTAATATATGAAACTATTTGGAAATATGAATGAAAGTGAAGAGGGATAGAAAGAATGGGTATATTGTTGCTCTCTTAATGTTGTTCTCCTTACTGTTGATTGTCTCTTGTGATGAATGATAAATGAAGAGATCTCCCTAGATCTGTAATTCATAGTTTATTTTTCTATCCTTTAATTTCCTGGCTATTTAACCTATGAGGAAAAGGTTTAAAGGAAGCCTGGATGGAGATATTTGAACTCGGAAAAATAAGTAAGGAGTGCATGGGATTATGATCCCTATATGTTTTAAATTTACTTTATGGTCTTTATCCTCTGTGAAACTTGAATTTAGTGGGAATGCCCAACCTCTATATGAGAGGGCTAAGATTTATTCCCATGGGGAAGTACTGATTCTTCCTTGGAATCGAATTTTGTCATCTTGCACTCGACTTTATGATTTAAATCCTTCTTATCTCGAGTATAAAAATGGAGACCAGGAGAAGAAATTGTTAGGATATTTAGACACTTAGGAGTTAGTTGAGATCTAATTGGTCTAATGTGTCATTAGGTAAAAGTGTGTTTCTTAATGTTTTTCTTTAGTATGCATTAGTATGCATTTGTAATTAGAAAATCCGACAGTCACAATATGTTCCCGACATAGAGTGATATGATGGTTCATATTCTCCTCAATCTTAATGGCTACATTGATCTGTGGCTTAACACCCAATTGGTCTGTGATCTCTATTTAAAGAGCATGGAGGGTCACTTGTCGATGATCGATTGTGAGAAACTCTCTTGTAAAATATCCATGTAATATTTTTCTTTTGCATTAATAAATTGTTCCAAGTGGTTGCGTTGGTTGGGGCCGTGGATGTTTCCCCACAGGGGTTTTACCACGTCAAAACATCTGTGTGTTGATCTTTGATCTGGTTGATTTAGTGGTTGTTGAAGGTGTTCATCATCTGTTGGAATACATGTGTTGACAAACATGGTATCAGAGCCTGTTTGAAGACCCTCTCTCATTGTATATCGAGATCATGAAGCCGAGTTGCCTACTCTATTTTCAGCCGAGAGGATTGTTCCATTACATCCAAAGCACTCATTTCAGCCAGGAACAATTTTCATTTCACTCGAAAATTTTTATGTTTTCCCAAGATATGACCATTTCAGTTAAATATGGAGCTATAAAGCCTGAATACATCCTTTTTAAATTTTATAGAGTATTATTTCAATTTTATTTTGTTTTTCTATTTTGTGTTTTCAGGTTGCTACTCTTTTGGATTTGCGTATGCTCTTTTCCCTACGCCCTATGTGACCTCAGAAAATTAGAAACAGATCGGAAAAGGTGCATTTTTCGAGTAAGCTAATCAAGATCTAACCATTGTTGTCATTGATAAGAAAAAATTATTTCTTGCGTGAAAATATTTTTTTATGAGCATTTTCTCCAAGGTTGTCTTCTACAACAACAATCTTCCTTCGAAACAATACAATATGTTTTTCTAGCTCACTTGGTTAAAATTTGTCCTGCTAAGTAAGAGGTCTTGAGTTCAAGTCTCTTTTTTGTTACATTTTTTTGAGAAAGTTCATGGATCGATTCTAAAGTGTATTTCACTTCAAGTATAAAAGTGAGTCACTATAAGTAGCTTTACTATTTTATTTTAAGTTATTTATTTTGCATGCAACGTTTTTTTATAAAGTAACTTCATTGTAAAAGTCATCCCCGCTTCTTTTTATAAAAGTGGGTCACTTCATAAAGAAACTTATTTGTAAAAGTGAGGTTATTTGAAGGGGTATCACCATCTGGGCCAACTTTTACTTGCCATGTGGGTCTTTGGTTATTATTCATGTTTTTTTTTAAATGGCATAACTTTCACATCCGAAGTCCGTTTTCAGTGCTATTTTTTTTAAGCGACCTAATTTTTCAAGATATTTCCATCTAGATCATCAGTTTCATTTTTTAAATCCATATTATCTACATATTTAATATCTATTATTCCAGTGTCCCCGAGGTGTAGGATAGTCGGTGATGGAGTGTGTTGTTAAGCCACTCTGTGTTGTTAAAGTCACCGATTCTAAACCTGCGTGGACAAAAAATCCAACCATGTTAAGGGTTGGTGTGGCTCAGGCCGGGTGAGATCCCTGGGTGATTTTGACGGCTTAGATGCCCCTGAGTCGCAGTTTCTCAAGCCACAGGTTAATCGCGTAGCCAACAGGTCCCGCACAAATTAACAAACAAAAAAAATATGTATTATTCCAGTGATCTTTTTCTTACCAATACCAACTACTTCCAATGGAAATCCCATATGGAGGATTTATTAAGAAGTAAAGGCATGTACCAAATTTCCTTGGGAAAGGAAAAAAAACCCACTGATAATAAAATGAAAGTAAAATGGACTAATAGAAATGACAAAGCACATGCAATGATTGAAATGTCCATATCTATTGATTTAAGGTTCCACCTTCAAAAAATTGATGACCTCGATGAAGCTTGGAAAAAACTTGAATCTGTGTTTGGTAAACACAATATTATTCGAGCACATCAGTTAGAAAATCATATACTGACTTTAATTCCAACTTATTTTTCTTGCATTGAGGACTATCTATCTAATTTTAAAATACTTAGAATTTTATGTGAAGAATGTAACATAAAGTTGGATAAAGAGCATTTCACTTATAGTATTCTTTCTAAACTAGGTAGTGCATATTTTGTGTTTGTATATACTTTTTATTCCATGAGAGAGACTCTAGGAAAGATTATCAAAAACCCACTCTTGAGTCCTTTTGTGATGCTTTGAGTAGAGAGAAAGATTAGTTTGTACAACTAGGAGTGATCAACACCGCAAGTGCCTCCAATAAAGCCTTAGTCACTGAACAATAAGATAAACCCAAGAATCCCAAGAATCCCAAGAAGTAACATGCTCGCCACAACAACAAGCAAAAAAGGGTCTCAAACACACTAAGACAAATTCATCTCCCACTGGTGACAAAGGAGAAAAATATAAAAATAAGAAGACTGACAGACATTGCAACTTTTGTGGGAAAGATGGTCATGATGAGTCCAAATGTTTCAAGAATATGGCAGCTTTAGAAGAAAATATGAAGAAGCACAACATCACTATTGATTCTACTTCTTCTTCTTTTTCTCATGGACATAGACTTTCTTCTTTTGGTTTCTCCTTCAATGCAACTTCTACTTCTTCTTTCGATGATTGGCTTATTGATTATGGAGCATCTTATCATATGGCTAAGGATAAAGCCATATTTTCTACTCTTAATGAATGTAACACAAAGAAAATATTTGTCGGTGATGATATATCCCTTAGTGTTGTAGAATATGGATCATTTCAAGTAGATAATAGTCATTTCAATGATGTATTATGTGTTCCAAGTCTTTCATGTAACCTTCTATCAATATATCAAATCACTCATTTAGGTGAAGGTAAAACCGTAGAGTTTTCACCTCACCAAATTATAATCAAGGATCTCAATGATCCTAAGCATGTCTTTGCAACTAGAATTTTTTATGATATTACCAAGTTGTACACGTTTGACAACTTTGGGTCATCATATTTTCCATCAGTTTTTGTTGCTCATAGCAATGACTTGAGCAAACTTTGGCATGAGTGGTTTGGTCATATAAACTATCGCTCATTACAACAACTATGTAATAAACATATGGTGACTAGTCTTCCTCTTGCTTCATGCAGAGATGGTGTTTGTTCTGGTTTCTCGGAAAACATCATCAAGAAAGTTTTGAAAAATGTGCCTCTTGGCACACCTCATGCCCTTTGCAACTTGTTCATAGTGACTTGTGTGGTCCACTTTCTTCTCCTTCTTAAATTTAATTAATTACTTTCCCATATGTACTTGTGTTTACTTCTTAAAACTTAAGAGTGAAGTTTTTGACAAGTTTTTGGACTTCAAGGCCCTTGTGGAAAAGAAATATGGACATCACATTCAAAGGTTAAGAATAGATAATGAAGGCTAATATGTAAGCAATAATTTTACAAGTTACTGCACTACACATGGCATCCAAATGCAACACGTTGTTCCATATACACCACAACAAAATGGTGTTGCTGAGAGAAAGAACCACACATTAACATAAATGACTAATATATGATCCAATCTAAGGGATTAGGTCTAAAGTATTGAGCAAAAGCCATCAACTGTGAAAATTAAATAGTAAATCTCACTCCCACAAAGACTCTTAAAAATATAACACTAGAAGAAGTATGAACTAAAATTAAACTAGATGTATGTCACTTCTGTATATTTGTCATTATAACATGGGCTCACATTCCTGATGAGAAAAGGAAATAATTGTAGCCTAAAAGTGAGAAGTGTATATTTGTTTGTTATTCTAAAGATGTAAAAGGTTACAAACTTAGTCAAACACATTGTAATGAAATTATTATTAAAAGAGATGTTAAATTTGATTAAAATCTCTTGGCCTGCGAGCCTAATTCAATGATTGTTCCTTCTTCGGACTACAAGCCATCTTTGTCGTTTGTTCCTTCTTTTATTCCTATTTTGGTTTCTTCTTCAGATGATGATAATGAGGATGAAAATCCACCTCCACCTTCTCACATCCCTCCAAATGATCCCATTGAACCTGAACCAGCACCAACACCACTGCTTCCTAGATGGGTCCATTCAATACGAGAAGCAGCGAGTGCTCTTGTCAGTGATCCTTCATATCAACGTCGGACATGTTCACAGTTCTAGTGAACCTCTTCTCTTTTGGATCAAGTTTCAAAGAATCATGATCCAAAGACATTTGCAGAAGCTTCAATTCATCCAAATTGGGATACAACAATGAATGAAGAGTATCACTCTTTAATGGAAAATGATACTTGGGATCTTGTACCTCTTCTGAAAGGATGAAAAAAATTTAGATGTAAATGGGTCTACATAACTAAGTATGCATCAAATGATAGTGTTGAAAGACACAAGGCTCGGTTAGTTTCCAAATTATTTTCCCAATTTGAAGGAATTGACTACAATGAAACTTTTTCCCCCGTCACCAAAATGAATTCCATCCACCTTGTTCTTGCCCTTGTTGCCTCACATAAATGGGAGGTCCATTAGATGGATGTTAAATCTACCTTCTTGCATGGGGAATTACAAGAATAAATCTACATGGAACAACCCCCTGGATAAGTCCAGAATGACTCTAGCCTTGTTTGTCTCCTTAAGAAATCTCTTTATGGTCTTATGCAAGCTCCCTGAGCTTGGTATGCCAAAATGGACAACCTTCTTATCGAAACTGGATTTTCCAGATGTCATTCTGATCCTAATGTATATACCAAGAAAGTAGTAGGAAGTCATATCATAATCCTTGTCATTTATGTTGATGACCTTATCCTTACTGGTAGAGACTCAAAAAATTTAAACCATGTGAAAACTAGCCTTAAGAAGAAATTTGAAATGACAGACTTAGGATTTTTTCACTATTTCCTTGTCCTCCAAGTTTTGCGAACCAAGGAAGGTTTTTTTCTTTCCTAGTCTAAGTATGCTTGTGACCTTATTCATCACTTCCATATCGAAGATTGTAAACCATCCCCTTCTCCCTTCCAGTCTGGAGTCAATCTTTTTTCCACCTGTACTTCTCTCGAAGTTGATGCCACTTTGTACTGTCAGTTAGTTGGTAGCCTCTTATACTTGACTCGTACCCATCCTGATATTTCCTTTGTTGTTGGTCTTGCTTCCTGGTATATGCAAACACCCCATGAAATCCATTGGAAAGAAGCTAAGAGGATACTTTGGTATGTCTAGGGTACAGTTCATTTTAGGATACATTGCAATTCAAGAGGGACTCCTTTATTGGTTGGATTCATTGATTCAGATTGGGCCGACAACCCCAATGATCATAAGTCTACTGCAGGTTATGTTTTCAGCATTGGTTCAGAACCTATCACTTGGGCCTGTAAGAAATAAAATGCTATTTCACTTTCTTCAGCAGAAGCAGAGTACCAAGCAGCGGTAAATGCAAGTCAGGAAGCCTTGTGGCTTGGATAGATCATTTAAGAGTTTGGATTTCCCTTAGCAGCATATGACCATATTTTGGTGAAACAATAAGAGTGACATCAATCTCTCCAAAGACCCATTTCAATGTCAACACAAAAAACACATCAAGTTACACATGCACTTCATCAGAAATCTCATTCATGATCAAGTTATTGAAGTGCTCTTTTTCCCTACAGAAGATCAAGTTGCATAAATTTTCACAAAGTCCCTTACACAAGTGAATTTTTCCAAACTTCGATCTATGTTAAGCATTCAGGAAGTTGTCATTAACGGGGGATAGGCTCTATTGCCTCCTTCCTCTTCTATTGTGTCACTATTGTAAACCCTGCAATCCTATCCCAAGTTGTTCTTAAAGGGGGATGTTAGGATATTTAGACACTTAGGAGTTAGTTAAGATCTACTTGGCCTAATGTGTCGTTAGGTAAAAGTGTGTTTCTTAGTGTGTTTATTTATTATGCATTATGATGTAGGATCATCACTCCACCTCAACACGCGCCAGCTGATTAGCACGAGTGGTGCACATTCAAGGAAGGGATAGGCGTCATCCTCTCATTTTTGTCTTCGAGAATCTAAAGCGTGATCAAGGCATTTAATGCTGACAAGCTGGAAGATCCAAGTTGTGCCTTCGCACAAGTTGGAGATAAGGTTTCCGTTAAGTGGTTGAGGGTAGGAGGGATCTGCATCCGATTCAGATCATATTTCCATCATTGTAATCTGCCTCGGTAGTCAGGTGTTTTTGAATGGTGATTAGACATCACTAGATTAGCTTGGAGGGAAGCTCATCGATCCCTTCCTGTATAAAAATATTGTATTGTTTCCAGTATAGTAAGGACAAGATATGCATAGGAGATAGGGATAGAAACACAGAGAGCCAAGACTCAGTCGCAATCTGGACTCAAACATTTGTAATTTGACATTCTGCCATTAATAAAAAAGGGACAGTTTTTCTTGTTTATCAATTTCTGTGTAATGGATGTATGGATGTTTTGTTGTGAATTTCATTCGTATGCATTTGAGTTGTAGATGTATGTTCGAAATCATCTATGGGGACAGGGATACAATTTTCTATCTGTGAGTGTGTTGGATTAAGTCTGGTTCTCTAGGCTAAGTGCAAGGAATGTGCAACAGAGGGTGGAAACTCTATGAGCCGACACAAGGAGTGCATGTCTGAACTAAGTGGGGTTAGAAGAGAAGCTTCCAGGAAGGCACACCAGGATAATTCACAAACTTGGGAGGAAATTTCAAGGTGGTTAAGTTCCTTGGAAGGGACGACTGTGTAGGAGGAAACACAATGTAGAGTTACTGAATACTTTGTAACACTCTACCAGGAAGGCATTGAGCTAGTGCGAGATCGTACAAAATAAACACATTATGAAGTGTTGAAATCCTTAAGAGAACCCCAGGGTTGTTGAACACTCTGATGAAGGAAGGCTTTGCAAGAGTGCATCGACAAAGGAAAGGAGATGCCTTAAGAATTCCAGGTAGGCTAAGGGAGAGCCGAGCACAAGGAGTGCGCCAAGGATACTGTAATTTTATCTTACAAGCTCAGGAGGAAGGGAATTAAGCTGCCAAGAGGGCAAGAGAAATTTCATTGAAGGATGCAGAGGAACTGGGAACCTTGAAGGTTTTCAAGCCGAGCAAAGTCACAGAAGAGTTTGTTCATAACTCCGCAAGGAGTGCAGAAGAAGCTCGAGAACAGCCTAAGTCTCGAGAAGGAAATTATGTTAAATGTGCAAATAGGTCGAGGACTTGTGAAGTCCTGAAGACCGTGAAGTCATCCATTGTCGGAGGAGATAGGTGGCAGCAGATTGAGGGGTCCAGGAGGTAAATCTCCAGAAGATCTGTATGGAGTAGAAGTTGAAACTCTTGAATTTTGAAGAGCGGAGTTGATCCTAGTTGTTGGTGCTAGGAAGGGAACATGGTAGAGATCCACAGAGTTCAGAGGAAGAACCCTTTGGAGAAAAGGAAAGGAGGGGAACACCCAAAGAGATGGGAGTCGAAGCAGTCATGTCCATCCATTGGGATAGGACACATGGAGTTGGATCGACACTTCGCTGATTCACAGATTGGGAGAGATAGATATAAGAGAAGTGGCAAGTCCTAAAGGACAAAGTCACGAAGTAGATCATATTCGTTGGTTGTGAGAAGAACGTGGACCATAGATTTAGTCCTGGATAATTCGTCGGTTCAGGGATTGGGAAAAAGGGAGAAAATATCTCGCAAAATCTCTGAAGCATGAAGAGGCGAAGGGAGTTGGCCCACAATCGTAGTCCATGGTCACATGCACACAAGGCACCTAGCATAGAGAGCTAGCGTCCGTTGGCGTTAATATTTGAACATTGCTAAGGACAGGGTTCGCAGGTGCCACACAACTTGCACAAAAATATGGAAGGGCATGTGTCAAGTTAAATTGGTTCCCGTCAGGAGCTCGAGTAGCCAATTCAGCTCAGTGACTTGAACGATCCTAGACTAGGAGTTAGAGAAACCCTTTGGAGGGAAGGGGGTCTGCACCAGAGTGGTATCAAAGCCTAATTATTCTCTCAGGTGGAGAGAAGGAGATAATTTTTTTTATCAGAGCTAATATAGTGTTGATATCTGTAGGCAAGGGAGACAGAGTGTGATGCTCTGTTGGAGTTGTTACAAGGTGTGTAGCAGATGATAAACAACCAGGTGGACTGCAGGTGAAGCAGGATGGTCATTGAAGGTCATAAATGTGGTCAAAGGGGAAACTACCTGCAGAGAAGCAAAGCAGAGATGGACAAGGAGCTCAGTGAAATCTGAGCAGAGGTGGAAAGGCTAGCATTCAAAATGCAGCAGGGGGAAAAGGTGCGTTGGAGATACGAGTGGCCTTTGTGAAAGACAGTTAAGTGGCTTGTTAGAAATTTGTTGGCCTGAAAGAAACAACAGGTGTTGAGGAGGTAGTTGAGATATGTTGAAAACCTCAGTGGCGAGGGAAAAATATCTAGCAGAGGTCTCGTAGAATGCCAGGTGGGCAATGTGAAGGGGTCAGTTGGTCTCGTAAAATGTTAGGAGGGCAGAGGAAACATCCCAAATTTCCAACTGGTCAAGGGAGAAGAGATGACCTCAGCTAAGAGTTCATGTCAGCAAGGGGTGTTGACATATGGAGAGGAGGCAAAAGAAAGGTCTCATCCATATGAAGATCCATGTGGAGCTACTAGCCGCGTGAATGAAGAGGATGAGAAGTTAAATACTTTCACCATAGAGGAGAAGGATAAGAGGAGTGTTCTAATCACTGGAGGAGTTGAGATATTCCTGCCAAGCAGCCAAGGAGAGGCTAGCACAGATGTTGCAGGTGCGACAGAAGGACAACGCGTTGAGATTGTCATGGCAAAGGAGGAATAGATACTGAAGTCTATCCCAACAGAAGGAGAGCACCCAGTTGAGTTGCTCACTCAGTAGGATATGGAGTTAAAGGCGTTGAAGGATTGGTTGGATAGTCCGAAACAAGAACGTGGCTGCCAAGAGATAGCCATGCCAGAGGATATATACCAGCATGAGTTGCAGCTGGAGGAATCTAGAATAAAAATAGTTGAAGAACTGACATGAGTTAGTCTATCAGAATAGATAGTCGAACAACAGTTTAGTGGAGAGACTACGGAATTGGATTTTGCAGCAGGGTGGTCGGTTAGTGTCACCAAATATAAACGTAGCATGGGAGGTCAATATTATACACCCATGGAGTAGCATGAAGAGTTGCAGCCAAGCAGATTGCAAAAACCGAACCAGTCGATGAAGCAGTTGGAAGAGGTGATACAACAGATAAGGGAGCTAATGTTGAGGTCAGCAAAAGAAGTTACCAGTAAGGAGAAGCTGGACAAAAAGGAACCTTCACAAGCAGTGGGGAATATGCAGGAGAAGCCGCAACAGTAAAGCAGAGGAGCAGAAAGACAACTCTAGGAGAAAGTTTGGGATCCAAGAGGATTTCAACAGAGCTGGGAAGATCATGAGTAGGATCTCGCAATTTTTTGTAGCCATGGAGTATGATGCAGGAGCATCCCTCCACCTCAACATGCGCCAGCTAATTAACACGAGTGGTGCGCATTCAAGGAAGGGAGAGGCATCGCCCTCTCATTTTTTCCTTCGAGAATCTAAAGCGTGATCAAGGCATTTAATGTTGACGAGCTAGAAGAGCCAAGTTGTTCCTTTGCACAAGATGGATATAAGGTCGTCATTAAGTGGTTGACAGTAGGAGGGATCTTCATCTGATTTGGATCAGATTTCCATCATTGTAATTTGCCTCGGTATTCAGGCATTTTTGAATGGTGATTAGACACCACTAGATTAGCTTGGAGGGAAACTCATCGAGCCCCTCTTGTATAAAACTCTTGTATTGCTTCCAATATAGGAAGGACAAGATATGCATAGGAGATAGGGAGAGAAACACAGAGAGCCGAGACTCAGTTATAGTCTGGAATCAAACATTTGTAATTTGACATTCTTCCATTAATAGAAAAGGAACAGTTTTTCCTATTTATCAATTTATGTGTAATGGATGTATGGATGTTTTGTTGTGAATATCATTCATATGCATTTGAGTTGTATATGTATGTTAGAAATCATCCACATGGATAGAGATATAATTTTCTATCTATGAGTGTGTTGGATTAAGTCTGGCTCTCTAGGCTAAGTGCAAGGACTACGCGATAGAGGATGGAAACTCTGTGAGTCGATGCAAGGAGTGCATGTCTAAACTAAGTGGATTCAGAAGAGAAGCTTCCAAGAAGGCACACCAAGATAATTCATAGACTCGAGAGGAAATTTCAAGGTGGTTAAGTGCCTTGGAAGGGTTGACTGTGTAGGAGGAAACACAATGCAGAGTTACTAAACACTCTGTAACACTCTGCCAGGAGGGCATTGAGCTAGTGCGAGAGCGTACAAGAGAAACACATTCTGAAGTGTTGAAATCCTTAAGAGAACCCCATGGTTTCTGAACACTCTGAGGAAGGAAGGCTTTGCAAGAGTGCATCGACAAAGGAAAGGAGATGCCTTAAGACTTCCAGGTAGGCTAAGGGAGAAGCCATTGAAATGCTTAGTTGAGTGCAAGGAGTGAGCCAATGATACTGTAAGTTTATCTTACAAGCTTAGGAGAAAGGGTATTAAGGTATCAGGAGGGCAAGAGAAAGTTCACTGAAGGATGCAGAGGAACTGGGAACCTTGAAGGTTTTCAATCCAAGCAAAGTCGCAGAAGATTTTGTGCAGAATTCTTCAAGGAGTGCAGAAGAAGCTCAAGAATAACCTAAGTCTCGAGAAGGAAATTGCTCTAAACATGCAAAGAGGTCAAGGACTTACGAAGTCCTGAAGACCGTGAAGTCATCCATCATTGGCGGAGATAGGTGGCAGTAGATCGAGGGGTCCGGGAGGTAAAGATCTGGAAGATCTGCATGAAGTACAAGCTGAAACTCCCGAATTCTGAAGAGCAAAGTTGATCCTAGTTGTTGGTGCTAGGAAGGGCATGTGGTAGATATCCACAAAGTTTGGAGGAAGAAACCTTCGGAGAAAAGGCAAGGAGGGGAACACCCGAAGAGGTGGGAGTCAAAGCAGTCCTGGCCATCCATTGGGATAGGACATGTGGATTTGGATCGACACTTCGTTGATTCACAGATTGGGAGAGACAGATATAAGAGAAGTGACAAGTCCCGAAGGATGAAGTTGCAGAGTAGATCATAGTCATTGGTTGTGAGAAGAACATGGACCGTAGATTTAGTCCTAGAGAATTCGATGATTCATATATCGGGAAAAAGGGAGCAAAGAGCTCGCAAAACCTCTGAAGTACGGAGACACGAAGGGAGTTGGCCCACAATCGTAGTCTGTGGTCACATGCACACAAGGAGACTAGCATAGAGAGCTAGAGTTTGTTGGCATTAAGATTTGAATAGTGCTAAGGAGAGGGTCCACGGGTGCCACACAACCCGCGTAAAAAGGTGGAAGGGCCTGTTTCAAGTTAAATTGGTTCCCGTCAGGAGCTCAACGAGCCAATTCGGCTCAGTGACTTGAACGATCCTAGACCGGGAGGTTGAGCAACCCTTTGGAGAGAAGGGTGTCTACGCCACATTATTATGCATTTGTAGTTAGGAAATCTGACAATCATGATATGTTCCCGACATAGAGTGATCTGATGGTTCATATTCCCCTCGATCGTAATGGCTACAGTGATCAATGGATTAACACCTGATTGGTCCATGATCTCTATTTAAAGAGCATGGAGGGTCATTTGTCGATGATCGATTGTGAGAAAATCTCTTGTAAAATATCTGTGTAATATTTTTTGTTTGCATTAATAAATTGTTTTAAGTGGCCACATTGGCTGGGGCCATGGATGTTTCCCCGTAGGGGTTTTACCACGTCAAAACATCAGTGTGTTGATGTTTGATCTGGTTGTGTGAGTGGTTGTTGAAGGTGTTCGTCCTCTATTGGAATGCATGTGTTGTCAAACAAAAATGCAAAGAACATGAGGCTTGAATTATTTAACTTATACGTAATACGAGAGGCATTGGACATCAATTATCTAGATGCATAGCATGGGGGATAACCAGAAATATGAGTGTCCGACCTATTACCTAACCAAACCTCAATGAAACTCCAGACACCCGATTGGTCACTGTTCTACCAGCGAAGTTCTGTGACATATCTTACCCGTTGACAAGTGTGGAGAGGTGTAACTAGACATTCGATCCGCCAAAGCTCAAGTGACTCATTAGGATTGGTTTTATTTTCTTGGTTTCCCAGAGGTTCGGTTGGGCAGGGTTCTGAGGTAAGGTTTCAACCCCCTTTTCCTTTGCAAGTTTATGAACCGAAGGAGGTTAAGGCATGTATGGATGAAGTCATAATGATGCAGAAAGGGGGGGGGTGAAAAGTGTCAGCGAGGGAGTGGTGTAGGATGAGGGGTCCCCATTTGTTGATTATGCATCTCATGGTTTGAATTTAATCTTAGTTGTTGGATCTAAGGCTCGACAATTTTTTTTGATTGATTTGATCACATTGTGAGGTTCTATGCCAATACATAGACCCAAAAATCCAGACCCGGAAATCCAAACATCTAACATATCTATTAATTCACTTTTGATGAAAGTCCAAGATCCCAATTCTCAGTTGGGTCAGGATTCCATTCCAGGCTCCGACTCTATGAATATGTATAATTGGAGAGTCTGGGCATGTGTGAGTGATGTCAGGGTGATGTTTCATGCCCAATGGCGGTCAGAGTGCCATGGTGGAAGACAAGTGTTTCTTTGGTATTGGCATGGGACATGAGTGGGTCGTTGATTTGGAAAGAAGCCTTTGGTCTGGCATCCTTCAATCTAATTTATTGGATCGGGGGATCGCTAGATATCAGTTATTCCATCCTTGTCGAGAGAGGATAATCGGACCACCGGTCAATCAAAAGATTGCTTACAAGGACTTTTAAATAAGTTCGGTTTCCTGGATTCTCGGTGGGTCAAGGTTCCAAGGAAGGGTTCTAGAGGCAAGGGACCCTTGTGCCTTGTGATGACATGCAATGCCACGTCATTCCACGGGTCGTGTCATGGTTGGTCCATGTGTCATGAAGGAAAGCATGCCACATGTCTTAGTTGGTCAGGGTTCCAACGTAGAGCTCCATGAGAGGTCGGAGGAGGTGATGACATAAGCCTACACATGTCATGCCATGTCAATTGCGACGTGTTCGTGCCATGTCAACCTAGCATTCGATCCAGGTATGAGGTGTCACGTTAGGTGGCATGACATGTCAGGTCTGAATGTCCTTGATGCTAGTTGGGCACTCGTCTTTGATGATGGTGGATGGGCATTCTATGGATTTCACTAGGCCTTCATGCCCTATGGGGTAAGGTTCCTAGTTGGGTTAAGGTTATGGGAACCGAAAAACTGATTAACCAGGAACCAAGAATTTTTTAATGGAGTCAGTTGTTTGGGGATTCACCGAAATCTCAGTGCCTAGTTGGGTAAGGTTCCACCCTCGGGTTCCTCCTGTTGACGTGTAAGTTATGTCCATCGACTATTGTTCTGAGTCATGTCACGTCGAAGGATTACATGTCCCAACATATTAGCGCCCAGGTAGTACCACGTTGGATGGTACAAGTTGCGAGGGTCCACATGGGTGCCATGTGGGCATGAGGTGGTTTTTGGTGGAAAAATGCTTGACAACTTTAGGAAGCCGTAACTTTTGATCCCAAGCTCGGATTTGAGTATAGTTATAGTCATTGGAAATCTCTCAAAAAAACATAACTAACTTATAAGCTTAGCTTTGGATTTGAAAGTGTGGTTAAGGAAGGTAGTTTAGAAGAAAGAAAAGAGAATTTTTATGTACCCCTACCCTAATATGAGTTAAGGGATTGAATGTATTACATAATATTTAATTATGGTTAAATGTTTTACCAATTAAATTCTATAACATGTGTTTTTCCTTTTCAAATTTTCAAATCATATATTAAAAAATAATAAAAAAAATTACTAACTTTCATATAATTTTATTGAATAATACACTATAAAAATTGTATTTATTTTTATTTTTAAATGATTTTTTTTTTTATGATTTGGCAATGAAAAATACATCACATCGTTTTCCTTTTATTGAATAAAAAGAAGTTAAATGTATTATTGAATATAATTATAAATATAAATAATAATAAGATCTTTTAAACTTATCAATGTTGAATAAAAAGTAGTTAAATGAATAATTGAAAATAATTATAAATATAAATAACAATAAAAAAATTAAACTTATTAATTACATTGATAATGATAAATATAAATAATAATAATTTTAAAACTTATTAATTATATTAAAAAATAAATAAACTTTCAAATTTAACTGATACTTAGGAATATTTTCTTATTAAATATAATTAATAAGTTAAAAAGTAGTTAAATGAATAAATCAAAATACATTTTCTTAATTAATATAATTAATAAGTTAAAAAGTAGTTAAATGAATAATTGAAAATAATTATAAATATAAATAACAATAAGATCTTTTAAACTTATCAATGTTTAATAAAAAGCAGTTAAATAAATAATTGAAAATAATTATATATATATAAATAATAATAAGATTTTTTAAACTTATTAATTACATTGATAAAAGATAATTAGAAATATAAATAATATTAAATTTATTAATTATATTTATAAAAAATAAACTTCCAAATTTAACTTACACTTTGCAATATTTTTTTAATAAATATAATTAATAAGTTAAAATAAAATATTTGTTTTGAAAATTTAAGTTTGTGTAGTTAATTTTGTAGAGATAAATTGTATACAAAATTATGACATTTCATAAATTTATTCTTAAAAAAAAATCAAACAACAAATATATTATTATTGTTTATATTGGTAATTTTTTTTGTTTGTTAGTTTGTCTATGACATGTGGAATTAATTTGTGGTTAAGAAACCACGATTCAAGAGGTATTTAAGTTTTGTTTGTCTCCACAGGTTTCGAACCAGTGACTTTAACATCAGATAGTGCCTTAACAATACACAACACACTGTCCTACATCTTGAGGACAAAAGTATGTGGGTTTGGCCCAATTTACCTTCTAACCACCTGCGCTGATCTTATTTATATTAGTAATTATTTTCCATTAATTATATATATTATAAAATAACATTAAATCAATTATATAAAAAAAATATTTTATAAAAATATAAAATATATATTCTAAAGATTTAAAATATAATTACACAATTATGAAATTATATACAAAATAATTTATTTATGTATAATGTAAAAGAAGATAAAAATACTATGATCGGGTATAAAATATATCCTTTCTTTTATAAAAATTTGTTTGTAATGTGTAAAGAAAAAAATAACTCAATTTAAAAATGTTTTGTAATTATAAAAAAATGTTTTCTTAAAATTTGTCCAGCTACCAACTTTTCTAATCTCTTAATTCAACAAAATTATGGTAATCTTGGAAAGTTTCTCTTAATATTTTTTTAGCACAGAAATAAAATTCTAAAAAATAATAAATAATCACTTACTCTCTTAAAATCCTATTATCATCATCCTCATTAATAATTCAAAAAATATATTATCTAAATTTAAATAATAGAACCTGCATTCCATCTTCCAAAAAAAAATTGATTTCACTTTACAATTTCTCTTTGACGAAAAGTACGTCGGCGCAATAATGGAAGAACGAATTTGAAAAGAGTTTTTTCTTTTCTTAATTAAATGGTTACTACGGAAATTATTTTTATTTTATATGGTTACATGTAATACTAAAATTTCTTTTATTTTTTTCTTCTTGAACTTTAAAGAATCCAAATGTAATGATTACTTAACTGATCATTACATATTGTATATTAAATTATCATATTAATCACTATTATATAATCATTACATAGTAATCACTATAAAGGGAGTGATGAATAACTATTAAGTAATCATTATATATTATATAGAGTGATTATTTAATTAATTAATTGGAATATAATCGTTATATAATAATTAATTAATTATAATTATCAAGTTTATGTAATTGATTTTATTATAAAAAATATATTTTTTTTTAAGTAAAAAAAGAGGTGTTGCCTGTTATATTATATTAACAAAAAAATACAAAATTGTTGCTACAATTATTAAGTCTGTCGCAGTTTGATCGAAAACCAACACGGGGGTTCATATGTTTTTTCTTAAACGAAAAAGAGAGGAATTGTTCCGCCATCTGTCCTGCTCGAAAAAAACCACGGCAGATAGCCATGTTTCATTATAAAAAATATTAAATTATATAAAAATATGAATAAAATACTCATTACTTAAAATAATCTAAATGTTTTAAGTTTTTACACTTTACTTAATTTTCTATTCTCTAATATTCACTTGTTCATTGTGAAGGTTTTTCCCAAGAAAAATTTTCTCGAATTTATGAAAGGTATAAATTCATTTACAAAGCTCAGCATCAAGCTGCGAAGGTTTTAACAGTGCGGTAGCCAGGATAGAACTAGTAACATTCAATAATCCACAGTGCTTACAAGGGGAGAGTGCATGGCCACTACAACAAGAAACAACCTGGAGGATGAAGCAAAGGAGGCCGATAGTGGTCAAAGACTGGTCCACTTCTTTCACGACTAGCACTTTTTCTATAGCTTGACTTCCTCCACGAGAGATCAACCGATCAAAAAACTACTATCACGGCTTACAGAGCTGACTTCAAGCAAACCAAAATGGCCATTATAATTCGAAGATGTTGATAGAGGAGATAGGGCTCTCTTGTCCTCTATCGCAATGAAAGATCGAGAGTCTTCCAACCACTTCGCTAAGAGCCCTCTTGGAGACAGCATCCGCCTCGGTATTGTGTGATTTGGGGATATGGAGGAAGTTGACATCAGTGAAGAGTTTGGACAGTTGTTGCGTTTTTTGCATCCAGCCTTCAATATGGATGGATTGGAGAGTGCAATTACGATTGATCCAATCTATAATAACTTTCGAGTCTCCGAGAACATGGAGGTGTTTTAAAGACCACAGAGAAGCAAGGGTGAGAGAAGCTCATAAGCCCATGGAGCTCGGCTTTGGTGTTTGTACTCGCACCACAGTTAATGAACCACTTTGTGATCCTCGACGGATGGGTTTTGAAGGTGCCTCCAGCCCCACGGCATAATCCGGAAGACTGTGCAGCACCGTTAAAACAAGCCAAGGTGTGGCCTTCAGGGAGAATAAAATCCACAGCTTTGTAAGGGAGGGCCTTAACAGTAGACGGTTGCCAATGGAAGGTAGCCAAAGTTCTGTGAAAAACCGCAAGGGAGGAAGGTGAAGCGTCCTCAAAAATGGCCTTGTTGCTCTCTGTCCAGATCTGCCAGCAAACAAAGGCAGCCAGTGAAAGCGGCGCATCTTTTTCCGAGTGCCAAGAAGAGAAGCAATCTGTGATGGTGGCGTCGGTCCAAGAGAAGGAGAGGGAAAAGTGTTGTAATAAGCGGCTCCAAACTTCTTTAGTAAAATTACAATGTATCAGTAAGTGATGAATGTCCTCAGAGGCTCGGCAACAAAGAGAGCAAATCCCTGGACCCTGCCAACCTTTCTCACGGAGCACCTCCCAGGTGAGAGCTTTCCCATTAGCACAAAGATGAAGGTTGTTAGGGCATCACAATCGAAGGAACAACTTTATTCCAAAGCCTTATAGTCAAATGTTTTATGATTTTTTTTTAAATGAAATGAAATATCATATATTGAATTCTTAAAAGTTAAAATTAAAATAAATGTAATGATGTGACAGTTTTATATCTTAACCCTAATATGTCGGTGGCTCAGCTATTGTGTAAGGACAAAACACGTGACAACTTTAGTTCTTCACTTATTGCAACACTAAGTCAAAGAATAAAACATTCAAAATCAATGATAATAAAGTTGAAATCTAATTCGAATAAAGTTTTTCCTTTTTTAATGTTTGTAGTTGGGTATTAGTTGGAATGAGATTCATATTTTTATGTCAAAAAGTTCACCATCATGAACTCCATCAAATTGGAAAAAAGAAACTTGAAATTTGATAATCTTATTTTATTTTTAGTGATTTTAATTTATTTTGAAAAGATCTATACCCTTTGATAAAAAACAAACTTGAATTATTTTTAAAATATAAATTAATTAAATTTAAAAAAAAAATTTAATCGAAATTATTATTTTTTAATTAAATTAAAAAAAAAAATCAAAATTATTATTATTTTTATTCACATTTGAAGTACTCAATTTTAGAGAGAATTATATATTAAACAACTACATTCATGGTTTACAACATGTGATTTTTTTTATATTAATTTTTTTTTAAGTAATTATTAAGTTTTTTTATCATTGATTTAATATGTGAATTTTTTTATTATAAATATTTTTAATATTAATATAAAAGAAGTGTACATATTAGGCATGGTTTACAAAAGAAAATAGGGTTGTTAGGTAATCATAAGAAAAAATGAGTAGATTAAGTCTTATTCATTATTAAATCTTTCCAAAACCATAATGTTTGTTAAAATTTTCATATGGACTACGAATTCTTGATCTGAAAATCAAGACAAAAGTTTTCAATGGGATTTAGATGGAGCTACCAATAATTATCTTGAAGTGCTTCCTCTATATCAATGGTTAAAGGTTCCTGACTCGAGGACAATAAGAGAGTTAAGTGTCATTAGATATATAATAATAATTATTAGATTCATGCACTGATTTTCTTCATCTAATGGAAACCTAGAAAGGCTCATATGGTGAATCCAAAAAGAGGATAATTACTTTGAATCTCTACAGTTTTATCAATTCCTAAGAGAAAGGAATCAATAAGCTTATCATCTGTCTAACAAAGCCTCATGCCTAGAAAGAGAAACCTTAAGGTTAAAAGGAGGGGTATCCTTCTCCACAATTCCTTAATTATTGTTTATGATAAATCTAAAGTTATACATGCCACCACCTATCCAAGACAAGTGGCATATAAAACTTAAGAAGGGAGGACCGAAGCCAAGGGACATTACATTCACTATACCAACACACACTTCAAATTTTATGGAGCAACAACTCTACCAACTTGATTTTATTGTGAACCCTAGTAAAGGTCGGATAATGGAGCCTTTTTTGGGTCTGGATGGTTATCTTCTAAGAGGATTCCCCCAGCTCAACATCAATCCCCTAATTGTTAGAAGAGACAAATGCTTATCTCTTCATGACCTACCCCTTTATGTTAGAAGTTTGGAAGGAAGTGGAAAGGTTGGTAGGGCACCAAAATATCTGGGTAGGAGAAAGTATTGAAGTAGTCTTTCAGAATTGGTGTGACGAAAAGGCCTTAAAATAGGTTAGAATCGTGCCCTTAAAGAGTGCATGGGGAGTTTGGTTGGCTCAAAATCTAAAATTATTTGAAAACAGAGAGACTTTTCCTTTAAAAGGTATTGTCTTGGAATTAAATATCCTTAATGCATACCAAAATCTTAGGATAAACTTAATGTACACAAATCGAAGGAAATGGAAATTAACAAGTCTATTCCTTGTGATTTCTTTGATGGAGCTTCACAAGAAACTCCACCCAAGGGTGGAGTAGGTGGAATATTGTATATAAATCCAACAAACAACATTTCGATTAAGGTAATAATTAGCTAGGAAACCAACGATTTATGTGAACTAATGGCTCTCAAGTTGGTCCTAAGACTAGGTCATGAGGCTGGGGTCTCAAACATTCAAATCTTCGGGGATTATATACTAGTTATTCAATGGATGTGAAATGGAATTGCTCTGAGAAACTTCACATTACAACATATTTACAATGGCATTCAATCAATTATATCATCCTTCTCACACATTTCCTTTTCACATATATCTATAGGGATAGAAACAAGACTTTGATGAACTTTCTAAAGATGGAACAAAACTGGATTGTGGAACTTGGATGGTCTCTAAATAGTTGGAGGGGATTGTCTTAGAATATGCTCATGATCCATGGCTCTGAACTGGTGTCTTTTCTTTATGTTTTACTCATTTTTCGTGTATAAATATGGGATGGTATGGGTTTTAGTCAATCATAAGGAATATGCCATTTTAAAGTTCTATTTTGAGTTTTTGAATGGAAACTATTTTTTGAGAAGTTGAAAGAAGTTATGAAAAATTAAAAGATATAGGCATGGAATACCTTGATGAACTTTGATGGTCCTTTCTAGATCATTATAAGGCTGTAATAATAGTTTTTAGGAATGTTACAAGAATTTGAGGTACTGTAAATTTTCTTTTATTAATAAAATTATGAACTTTTTCTTCAATATATATATATATATATATATATAGAGAGAGAGAGAGAGAGAGAGAGAGAGAGAGAGAGAGAGCATACACTCATAAAAAATAAAATTAACAAAAAAGCAAATAAAAAATGAGCAAACAAAAAACACAAGAAAACCAAAAGTAAAGAAAAAAAACTATAAGAGGGAGGGGGGGTAGTTCCTGGAATTTCCCCTCCTCCTTACCTCACCCCCCACCCCAACTTCTTATCATCGCATTTCCCTGTGGAATGGGACGTGGTAGGGTAAGGAGGAGGGGTAATATTCTAGGGTTCCCATCTGCCTATATTCCAAATATCATCTCAAAAAATAAAGGGGGCTTCATGCAAAAGAAGAAAATAACTAAAAATTGAACTTACTTCTACAAGAGGTAGTCCATTCCAACAAGTGAAGAAAAAAAAATGAAAGATTATAAAAATAAATATGGTAGAGTTTGGCAAGTCTCCTTTTTGTTTAATGTATTGTGTAGGTTTGGATTTGATGATTATATTATTTGTTGAATCAAAACATGCATAGGAAGCCCTTGGAATGCCCCTTTAGTGAATGACAGGTCATCTCCTTTCTTTCAAAGAAAAAAAGGTATTGAGAAAGGTTTTCCTCTATCACTTCTTCTTTATATAATTAAGGAAGAATCATCAAGTGGAAGGATTGAGAAAGAGAAAATAGATGTTAATACCCAAGGACTTATAATTGTCAGAGGTGTTAAAGTAATCGACTATTCTCAGTTTGTTGATGACACATTGCTTTTGGGAGGACCTCAACCATAATTGTTGTGTGTCTTAAGAAATTTCTAGTTCGATGGGCTTGATATTATAAGTATTATAGACCCTTGGCTCATAATACTTGGTCTATAATACCCAAGTAGGGTATTATAGGTCTAAGTAGGGTGTAACGTCCTGTTAGTTACAACATCAAAATAAGTGAGTAAATATTTATTGTTTTAAACAATTGTCAATACAAGAGGTATGTGACAATGACATACATTATATATACACGGCCAAATCTCAACACATCACTACACAACAAAAATCCAATTACAACATCATTATTACTCAAAATCAACCATATCACATAAAGATAACAAAGATATCTACCCACCCAACTTATCTTGCAATGTTAGGACCTCCAAGACACATAATCAACACTCAAGTCCAGGATTCATATGATTTATTTTGACCATTTAAGGTCTCATGACTGGAAAATGTTCTGAGGAACAAGGAGGTGTCTAATTCCCTTAACCAATACTAGTACAACAATCAAGACTAGAATTAAACGTTTAGATAATTAAAATAAATCATTAGCTCAATAATCGAACAAATAATCATATGATGGTCCACGTACATACTATACTAAGTCTAAGAAATATACCAGTGACATAACAAAATATCAATCCAAACCCATCGCACCCAACTAGTTAAGATTTGCACAATTCGATCTTAAAACAATAATAGAGATGTAGGTGATGTGTTTTCGAATATTCAAAATCCCATCCTAAAATCATCAAATCTAACATCAACAATTTCTTAATGCCTCAATAAAATAGGTCAATAATCAACATTGATTACAATAATAAACTCAAAAATATTTACTCATTAACCCCATTCCTTTAATAAATACTTTATTTAATATAACAAATTTTATATTATTATTCCTAAGACCCTAAGTCTGCATTCATAAAAGTTACTTAAAAGATTAAATCTTAAATGTTTTCTATAGAAGATTATTTAAAATGTCCATTATAACTCACCCTAGGACATCCTAAATTTCTTTTCACTCCTATCCAAGTTTTACTCAAAGTTCATTAACATACCTACAAAGGTTCTCTTAAACAATACCTATAACATGGAGATTTAAAGACGTATACATTTTAAAAGTATCTTTACAATTTCCATCACAATTTGCTAATCCTAGAGACGGGAGAGCATTAGCATATACTTCAATTTGCAACTCCTGAGTAGGTTTAGCTTATGGTTGAAATTTGTTCAGGATAGTGCTAAATTTTTGATTGAAATATTTAACCTTCTCTTTTGAACTCATGGTGGAGGAAAACAATTCAACCATTAAAGCTAATGTGGTGGTTTCTTCTGCAAATTTATCTAAGAAATATTTTTAAAACTTTGTCCAACTAGTTATAGATCCCACAGGCAAGTTAAAATACCAAGTCGAGGCTAAATTCTCAAAGGTATAGGGAAAAATCCTACACACTATGTCCTCATGTTGTATGTTCATTAGTCTTATAGATAGTATGAACTTTTTAATATCGTCTTCAAGAAATCCAGAGGTTTCAGGGTTGAATTTGGGAAGTAATTTTTTTGGATGTCAGGGGAGGTTATGTACCCGTCCAGGGATTTCCAAAGCATCTCTGGCCAACCATGGTTGATTATTTTGAGGTTGATTTCACCTTTATTCATTATTATCATTATTATCCTCCATGTCATATAATTCCAAAGCTAAGCGATCCGAGTTAGACCCTTCCTCGTTAGATTCGAAATCGTCAGGCTCAAAGTAGTTACCAGTTGGTGTTTTGGGGATTATATTAAGGGGTTGTTCGATCTCAGTGAGAGAAAAATATATTAGGTCTTCTATTGTGTGAACAAAAAACTGGTCAGGGGTGTCAACAACTGGTCTGCTTACTTGTTTTCTATGAGGAAGTAACAGAGCTAAGGGTAACAATCAAATTTGGTGGACGTAATCTCTTGTGATTCTTCTGAACTGGTTCAACTCCTCGTGGGGAAGAGTGTAAGGTATTTCAGGGAATAACTTCTCTAGTTCCTCATGTTGGGGTGAGTTGCTCATCCCGAGAGTACCCTCTATATGTGGGTTGTCTTGAGAATGACTATCCATGCATGTGGGATGTTTTGAATCTGTGGGCTATGCGAAATATCTTGTCAGAAATGTCGTTAGCCATTCATTCGTTCAGGCCCTCATTCTAGCACCAATTTTGTTGAGGGGTATGAGATCCTTTGACGCAACAGTAGGAACCAAACCCGCCTTAGAGGCCCAATTAGACTCTGTAGCATTTGATGGGTGGAATGGTTCTCCAGATCTTTCGATCTAGACATTTTACATATGGGCTTTACTTAGTGATTGATAGGATATCTTTCTGTAAAAGTTCCTCCTTCAGGTTAAATGTTTCTCTTTTTTGATTTTTATGTTATTAGACGAGTCTGATAAATTAAGGTGTGATGGTATAAACCAACTGATAGAGGGAAATATTAACTACTAAAGAATGTTGAGCCTGGGATAACCCTTGTGCCCTAGTGTGTAGAAAACGATATTCACACCTATTACAAGTCTCGTAATAATACGTTAACTTCCTGGTATTTCAACACTGACTGAGATGCAATTATGGAAAGAAAATACGCATGCAAAAAGATAAGTGCAATAAAAATAGTTTCCTTAGCTCTACCATAAATCACATATTAACACAACGATTCACTTTTCATCATTTAGAACAAAAGAACTGTTAAAGTATTGAAAAAAATAGTTTATCAATAGATTCAGAAACTCTTACTTGTTACAACATGAACTACTGAATTAAAATATGGAAGTAGTTCCTCCTCAATCCAATCACATAATGCCTTTGCTGGAAAAAAAAAATTTGTCTCTGGTTCTAAACAAATTTTCTTAATTAAAATTGCTAAGAAATAATTCTTTACAATTCTCAAAAAAGAGGGTCTTTTCCCAAAACCATCAACCCTTTCCCAAAAGGTCGATCCTCCTATTTATAAAGAATCACTAACTTAAAATATCTTCTAAAATTTTGTGTTAAGTAAAACAAAAGAGTGACATGTGGCACTTGATCTCTTTGTTCTCTTGAGATCATCTAGTGGTTCTACTAGAGTGGATGATTATTCTCGTATTCTGACCACTTGACGAAGAGATCCTTGCATGTGTTAGCATATGGGAATTTGTGTTGGTGCATCAGGGTTGAAAGTGTTTCCTTCATCTCTATTGTCCATTCTCTATATTTGATCAATTTGGAACTTAAACCATGTAGTGTTGTGTGATCCTTGATCGGGTGTTTCATAAACTTCTTAACCTGAGCTGGTGTCATGATTGCCACCTGCGCGATCTCTGCTTCCCATGTTGATTTATGTTCTGCATGTTGTTTGATTATGTCATGCAAGTCGACAAAGTCTTCGGGTGAGCCAAACTCTGGAAGGCCGATGTATTTCATCTCCCGATTTATCTTCTCTCATATTTTCTCTCACTCAACCCGTCTTTCATGTATCTTTCACTGAGGTTCCTGGGACATACTTAGCTAGTATTTGGTTGCCTTCCTGATTCAAGAGATTTTGTTTTCAATCAACACTCAGATGCCATGCTCCTTCATGTCTCATCCCTTTTGTACTGCACTGGTATAATCAATTCGTTCTACAACCTAGTATGCCTTTTCATAGCATCTCTCCATGTGTTTACAGGTTTCTAGTGCTATGAGAGTGTCTTCTTGAAGATTGACTATCTATGCAGTGAATGTTGGGTATGTGTTATATTATTTGCATGAGTAGTAGTGTTAGAGGGGGGGTGCAGGGGGGCGGAGCCCCCCGCGCGGGGGTTTGGGGGCAGCGCCCCCGAAATTTTTTTTTTGGGCCGACATATTTTCGCCGGTTTCGGGCCGACATATTTCCGGGACCACATGATATTAGGTGGTTTTCGGCACATGGTTTTTTGCCGATGGTTTTCTATTTCTGGTTAAGGAATTAGGGTTTTGGACTAATCCAGGTCATTGGGTTAGGGTTTTGGATGCCGCTGGC
>ML778465.1:1108713-1139422 GCA_009831015.1 Picea engelmannii
AATCTCTATGTAATGTTTGTATTTTCCATTGTATCTTTTCTGTTCTTTTCTGAATATCAGTTTGCAGTAGATATTGTACAAGGTTAGAATTTATAGTGAAGAGATGTCTCTTGCCCGTGAATTGTGCATATGCTTCTCGAAATTCGCTCTTCAAGAAGATTGTTGCTTGCGTGGATTCCTCATAATATTTCACCAGATAGCGTAGATGATCTAGCTCCTTATTTGTAGCGGCCAAATCCTTTTCGTCTCGTTTTTCTCAATCCAGTGTGGAATCAGTGATAGCCATTCCTACGCCGATTAGATCAATTGTCTTTGCATTTTCCATGCTGAGTAGTTTTTCTTCAGTGGTGATGAGAATCATGCTATCCAACGTGAGCCTCCTTTTCTTAGTTGTACTCCTCATTATGTCTTTCCTCTTTCTATCATAAGAAATTGTTTGTATATCGGTGACCTTATCTACTTGCTCGAGGATCTGTTGTTCTCCCCGAGTCGGAGTGTTTCCCAAGCTTCTTGTCGTATATATTTGTTCTAGGACCAACTGTTGTACTTCTTTGACAGGGGAAACTTATGTATTCTCTAATGACTTGTCCTCCGGCTGGCGTTCGTCGGCTGGTGGGGTATCGGCCTTAAATGGAGAGACAATCATAGGCTCAACACTAACTTGGTGATCATCTAGTGAAGTGTCAATCTCTACCTGTTGAAGTTCCTCTTCCTATTCACCAGATCATAGCTCTTCCTTGGAGTTGTCTTTCGGAGTCCCCGACAGGTCAATAAATTCAGTGTCTAAGGTATTCTTGGTGTCATGGTCGCCCTGTAGAGGGTTTGGAATTGATGCATCGTGAGTTGGAGAAAATGTTCCCCATGGTTCTTTCTCCTCTGTGATTGGTATCAGAGTTATAAGAGAGACCTCCAAGCTCTCTTCATCATCATAGATGGTAATCAAATAAAAAAGAGTGTTCGACACACTTATTTCACCTGATGTTCTTGAATCTCCTATTGGGATGGAATAATTACCCGTGGTCTGGCTTATGGTGACTGAACTCTGGGATTTTCTAGATCAACGGTTCCCTCCAGTACGATTTTTTTCGAGCCGATTTCCTCTCCTTCTAAATTTGTTGTGTCAGATGAGGTGAACCTTAAGGGTTCTATCATAGGGTCAAGCATGGGGTCATCTTGTAGTATTTCTATAAATCTTTGAGCCTCTTCTAGTAACATCATTCCTCTTCTCTATGCGTCTGTCGCTTCGATTTCTTTGCTTTCATCTCTAACTATGAGGGCTTCCTGAGCTGAATTCTCTATAGTCTCAACCTACTCTTCCATACATGTTTCTTTTAATCCTGTCATATTTGGGTTAGCTTTCCCCTGCAACACCTCCTCCCAGTCCTGAGCACATTCTGTAAAAATCTCATCTTTGAACTTATCATGTGTGTATGGCCAATAGGAAGAGACTTGTGATGCATGTTGAAGAAATAGGAATTTAGGGTCATGTTTTCAAAATCAACCTGTTGGGAATATTTATTCCAGCTAGCTCAAACCCTCTTGTTTATCTTGCGTAGTATCCTTCACCATGTAAAATACTACATGGAAACCATAGGGTATGAATGCTTGTTTCTTATGTTTAACCAGGGTGGCATTATAGCCCTACGGGATAGTTTGGTAATAGATTTCTCCCATGACGAGTCTATCCAGGAAGTGAGAGGGGATTAGATCTGGTGCACCGGTAGCTCCAAAAATCTTAATATAGGTATTGTTTCTTCTAGGTACCAGGGGCCTACCTTGGAGATCATTTTCTTGGTCGTTGCCAAAAGTCTTGGGCATTCTCTTTTAAAAATAATAAAATAAACCTGAGCTAGGAATTCATCGTAGATGAGAGCATAAGATTTTTTATACCTTTTTTCCCACAGAATGTCGAAGTAGACATGTATAGGTAGATCAATGACATGCCATCTTAGATTCATGCTTGCGAAGACGTTCCTTGCATAGATTACATCCACCAAGTACGAAGCCATGTGAAAAGCGAGCGCTTCTCCCTCCTTAGGTTTTTGGGCCTATAATATGTTGGTTCTCAATTGCTTAGAGATGATTTCTCCCTATATGAAGCTGCTCCCAGATATGGCCACAATGTATGACAGGGGCATCCATGCCTCTGAAAACTTAGTGCAATCTCTCTCTCCGTATAATCGACATATCAGAGCCATCAAATATATGTATGGATCCCTCAGATTTGTTGTCTCGTACCAACCTTTTCTCCGGTTTGTGAATTTTTTGTCTTCTTTCCACCAGGAGGCCATAAATCGGCTGGTGTCATGGAACTCATATAATTTCACTATGAAATCTGTGTTTAACCGCTCCTTCGGATCCTTGAGCTTGTAATATTTTTGGACCTCTATTAGGAGAAAAACACCGATGCATCCACCATTCTCATCATTAACCAAGCACTTCATTGTATCTGTATGATCGATTATCCACCTAGGGTCTCAATACAGGGATATATTGGTGTTCAACAGGTTACCGTATGCAGGAATGACTACCAGATGTTTGAAAAAACCTAATCATCAAGTGTCCTTACATCCGGGTCATCGTGGGGGATGAATTATGGGTAATCTTCCCAGTTAATTCTGTTGAAAAAATCTCCCCACTGCGAGAGAATTATCTTTGACCTAGTGCTCGACTCTGTGTCGCCAAATGCAAGGGCCTGGGAAAATGCCTTCTTAGTTGATGTTCTGATGATCAGCTCCAGTTTAGTAGAAAATTCCAACTGCCTCGCAGCATCGGGAAAATATCTTTCACTTACCTCTGCTTCCTTCAACTTTGGTGACCTTAGTGAGTGTCTGGTCATTGGATTCCTTAGAGGCATTTTACTGTAGGGAGAAAAGAGTTAGACACCGTATTACAGAGAGGATATTGATATATAAATAAAATATGACCACTAAAATGATAAAAATCAACACATGCCTCTTCTTCGCACTAGCTTAACCTAGTTTTGAAATTATGAGAATCGATTGCAACTCTTGAGACGCTCTTTTCGCTTCTTCAACTGCTCTGGAAATGAGAAACTTGTGTACAGAATGTTGGGGTTCGAAATTGTCTTAGTACATTAAACACAGAGAATACTTACCTTGTCACATTAGTTCTTCAATTTGGGGTGTAAGTGTGGTTTTACAAAATCTGTCACCATATCTGCATTATGTTCAAGATTAAATGCAGTCGTAGGTTGGCGACGCAAGAGCGGGATACATTGTGGTTCATCGACGATTTCAAATTCCCGTTATTCAATCAGTGCATGGGGTAGCAACGAATGCAGAGAGAAACATTAATTGGCCTATTAAATGATAGAATCCGATTTTATTTTGTGTTGTAAACATCCCATCATTCCGCTAATTTAAACGGGTGGACCGGGAGTCGACACTTTTATTTAGATAATGTTTGTTGATATATCTTGGAAAAAACTCTGATGCCAATCCATCTTGTCGTATAGCGCTGATGTGGAAATGCTGACCTGGAAGTGGGACTAAGACACAGGGAAACCTAAGGTGACTCAGGATGAAACTAGGCCGTACGAAATGCCTACACATCAAAGAGACGTGGCATTTGAAATTGGATTCTTCATTTATAAGTTTATTTGGAATCATGGATCTTTGTTATATAAGCATTTTAAAAAATAGGTCCTACCCTATCGATGCCGAAAAATTATCAAGGTTCGACGATCGACAATATGTTTAAACAAGTGTTCCTGAATTACCCCCCTTGAAACTTGTCGATGTCGAACATGCATGGGTGATTGGTGATGTGTTAACGCAAAAAATTTCCATGATTTAAATCTTTGATATTTCACCGACCCTGAAAAAATGCATCAGTAATCGATTATTAGAGGGTCGTCATGGACCATGTCAATGTTTATCCCTCTCATATTTTGTCGATGCCTATGGGATATCAACCATTTCATGAATCTTCTTTGCGAACAACCAACATAATCCTCCTTCGTTTTTTTCCCGATGTCGATGATACATCGGGGATCAGAGATTATTGTCTCTACATGGTCATTTTTTCTTCTTGGATTTCTCCGATGCCGAAAATCAGTGCGTGGGTCATAATTTTAGTTGTGAATTCTTAGTTAAAATGCCAGGTTCTTTTTAGAGAAAAAAGGTTTCAATTTGACAGGTCCAAATAAATCTGAACATGATCAATGATGAGACATGGAAAAAAAACTTAATGATCCCTACACAACAGACTCAAATCAGAAAGAAGAAAAGAAAACAAGTGGTACCCAAAAGAGAAAAAATTTCAAAAACATTTTAGGGTGCGTTGAGCGCTCAACACTCCACTTGGTAGAAGACTTTCAACTTCTGCTAAAAAAAAGTTTATGGTCATATTTAAACCTATATTTGAGATCACTTCCAATTATAAGAAGACATCATCTTCCAACTTCTATCTAACTTAGGAAATGTTCCGGGAACCATTGATCCTAGAGATAAGTTCCAATGTTTGTGGTAATCGTTAAACCACCAGATTGGTTTGTGGTATTACTTAAACCACCACCACCATTTAGTATAAGGCATCAGCTTCTATTATCCAACTAGTTTATGGTCATCCAAAAATGACTAGATTCGGAGAGCACATTCAACCATCAGCAATTGCACACTTCCAGATTCCAACTTCCCACTTTCAAATATCAATTCTTACCTTGGACTCACATACAAACCTTTAGATTAAGGGGGTAATGTTAGAAATGTAATATGTTAGGGTTACTCGGTTGAGGAAATATGAAAAAAACCATTGTAGGGAGTCCAAGAGACTTCTTGGAATACAAATCCAAACGTTAATCATCTTGTAGTTATACATGTATCATATGAATAATAAATGCAACTCACACTTATCCATTTTGTGTGTCTAACATAGTCAAAATAAAAACACCAAAAAGTTACAAAATGAAGATGGACAAGGGAACTAACAGAATTGATTTATTAAATGGTGCCAATCGTGGTGTTTTACTTTGAGTTGAAATTAATATGGGTGGATAGTGGTGCCCACCCACATGTTCCATTAATTTCTAATGGTTTTATACATTTTTTTGGGTCCCAAACTTATAGGGTCATTTTGAGGCCCTAAATGACATTTTTTGGCATGAAGATGCCTAGCATGTATCCATAGTAAGATGTTAGTCCGAATGAAATATGAACTCCCCATATATACCTTTCTAATGGTGTACCAAGTGCGCCAAATATATATCATATGAAAAATGTGTGTGCCCTAGGGAAGTTGAAGTAGAAACTGAACACATCGGGGACCACAAACATTTTGGCGTTTCATCTTATGGGGTTAGAGTTTTGGATGTTTAGGGTTTTCTCATTGATTCTTTATGTTAAAATTCCTTTTTATCCTCTTTTTAATTAGCTTCTTGTGAATGAGAGTAGTCATTACATCTCCCTCTTCAGAGATAATCTACCATTATTCTAGCTAGATTATGTGTTTGGCATTAGTCTCTTGTATTCCAGACAGTCATTAAAAGAATCCGAGTTTAATTTTATTAATGTGTTTCTTAATATATCTATGTATTTCCTTTTTATATCTCTTCCTTCATTTCATTCTCAATATAATCAAGATCATTGGTATCAGATTAGTTTTCTCCTTATTGTTTCTTAGTGCATGTCCCTGACAAGGTCAGGGTATAGAGAGTTGGGTCTCGATCTAGTTTTTTTTTAGGACAACCACTATCACCATCCCAAGTGAACTCCCATGGAGGAAGGAAAGAGAGATGATGGAGCAAGTGATCCCATCAAATTGTTTCACGAGGAATCCCTTGTGCAATAAAGGAACACGATGTTGGATAATTGCACCCAGATCCTTTGACAACTGCCAACAACAATGGTGGAATCTTCAACCAACAGTCACTTCGGAGTTGCGATGCCCTTCAAGGTAAAATTTAAATTTAATATTCCTTTATTTGAATGTGAAATAGATGTCGATTCTTTGGAAAAAAGGTTAAGTCTTCTAGAGGGTTATTTCTCTGTCCAAAATTTTTCCAACAGTGAAAAGATCATCTTTGCACTCCTTAAATACCTTCCCCATGTCAAAATTTGGTGGGAAACTTACTATGAGCAACATGTCAGAGATGAGTTTTCAATTTTTGGTTAATAACCCAATTGGGAAGATTTTTTTATTCCCTTAAGGATCAATACTACTCTATTGGAAACTATGATGACTAGTACATGAGATCGACAACTCTGCATGAAGAGAGAGACTAGAAGATGTCAAAGTAAACCAACATATTCCAAACCTTGCACATAAAGATAGGTATTAAAGACTTTGATCATCACATGGTCCTAAATTATCACAGTGGCATACATAGGTACATATAAACATATATGGATTTCCTATACATATCCTCACTAAGAGCCACTTACCGATATGTTGTCAAGATCAAGAAAAAGAATAAGCAATATTTCAGTTATCCAAACCCATTGCAACAAAAGAAAGGTAAAAGTGGTCCTAACTGCCAGAGAAAAGGACATATAAAGGATGGTAATCCCCAGGATAACCATTCTAATCCACAAGCAAAGAAGGATAATAGGAATTCAAAGAAGGACACTGTAAAGTGGTGTGAGTTCAACAAAATCCCTTGGAACAACATTGACGAATGTTGCTCCAAACAATCATTGTTGGCTAAGACAAAATAATAAGATTTGGATGTTGACTTAGACTCTAATTTGGAAATGGATGAGGGAAAACATGTCATTTAAGCAGACACTAGTGTCACCATCTCTACCATAAAACTCTAGCTAGAGGAACTAGAGGAACCTGAAGAAGGGGAGCACCTCTTCCACTCATAGATGTGGGTGAAGGGGAACCCCCTTCCTTTCATTGTTTACATTGGTAGCAAGAAGAACCTAATATTAGTAGATTTCATCAAGAGGTTGAAACTAACAACGACGTCACATCCTCGTCCATACACCATCAGTTGGTTCAATTAGGGATGAGACATCGACGTTAGTGAGTAATGTCTCCTACAATACGACTTAAAACCCTTCAAAGAGAAGGTATTATGTGATGTTGCACCCTTTGAAGTTTGTGATGTTCTTTTAGGAAAACCATATATGTGGAAGCATCATGTTGTTTATGAATCTAGGCCTTGTAGTGTCATTATTACTTTGAGAGGTCAACTCTACAGGGTACCAGAGGTAGTCCCAACTACAACAATCTCTTTGATCTCCACGAAGCAGTGCATAAAGGTGGTATCTCAGACCAAGATTTTTTATTTATTTATGATCTTATCGAAAGGTGAATGGAAGTTCATTACAACTGCCAAAACCATTGCATAAGGTTTCTCTACACAACAATAGTAGGTGGAAAAGATAGTAGAAGAGCCCAAACAAATATTTCCCTTGCTTACTGGGGTTCCTTTGAATTGTCAAATAAATAACTCAATTGATTTGACACCTAATGATCATCTGCCTAATATCCTTGTATATAGGCATTCTATTATGGAAAATAAAGAAATCAGATGTCAGATCCAAGATCTATTCTTCAAGGGCCACATCAAACCAAGCTCCTCACCCTGTAAGAGCCCAATTGTTCTGGTATAGTAGAAGGAAAGGACATGGTGACTTTGCATTGATTACAGATCCCTGAACAAGTTCACAGTCAAGAACTGATACCCAATCCCCCAAATTGATGATCTTCTCGATCAACTCAAGGGAGCCAATTTTTTTGTTAAGATCGATCTGAAGTTAGGATACCACCGAGTGTCGATTGAAAAAAATGTTGTATAGAAGACAACTTTCAATTCTAAATAAGGTATCTTCAAGTAATTGGTCATGCCTTTCATCTTGACTAATTACCCAACCACATTCATGTGGATGATGGATGATATATTGCGACCATTCACAAAATCATTTTTTGTCGTATATCTGGATGACATACTCATCTTTAGAAAAACCCATGGGAAACATTTGAAGCACATTAAGTGGGTCTTGGGCACCCTGAGACAACACAAGTTATATGCCAATTTAAATAAGTGTTCCTTCAGCATGAAAAGAATTGAATATTTGGAATACATCATGGATGAACAAGGTGTGCATGTGGATCCAAAAAATATCCAATTCATCCATGATTGGCCAAACTTGAAGACACTAATCGAGCTTTGCAACTTCTTGGGCCTTGCCAAATTCTACTAAAGGTTTGTATTAGGGTTCTCTCATATCACTTGGGCCCTAATCCAGGGGACCAAGGGTGGAATGAAGGCCAAGTTTGTTTGGGCCATGTCCCAATAGAAAGAATTCGAGGATTTGAAATTCTTCCTCTCCTCAACACCAGTCCTTATTCTTCCATACCTGCAATAGCCATTTGGTATTGAGACATATTCATCAGATTATGTTATTGGTGTAGTCCTCACTCAACATGGGCATCTGGTGTCCTATCATAGTGAAAAACTATATGATGTTGTTCACATATACCCCACCTATGACAAACATATGCACTCCATTGTGCAGTCATGTGGACAATGGAAGCATTAAATTTTGGGGAAGGAAATGATCATCCACACTGATCACAAGCCTCTGAAATTCATGCAAACATAGGGAAAGTTACATAATGAAAACCATCAAAAGTGGTCCATGTATCTGCTATAATTCCACTTTAACATCAAGTACAAGAATGGAAAAACCAACCATGTCATAGACTACCTTAGTCAACTCTTGTTTGTGGCGCTAACCATAGTTCTTAAATCATGTGGGAATGACACGCCCAAGTGGCCACAATTATACAATAGTGACTCTGACTTTGTTGCTACCTATCAGACATTGAGCGAAGGAAAACTAGTTCCATACTTTCATCACTGGGATGGATTGTTATGCCATCTGATCCATCTATTTGTTCCTTCAAGTGGGCATGAAAAGATGATTTGGGAAGCTCATTAGAGTCAGGTGGCAGGACACTGGTGCGGAAACAATAGTGGCAGTACTAAAAAATCATTTTTATTGGCCGAAGCTTTGTCAAGATGTCTATAAGTACATCAGATCATGCACTGCTTGTGTCATTTCCAATCCCTCCATAAAGAAACATGGGATACACACCCCTTTGCCTACTCCATATAATCCTTGGGAGTCAATCTCTTTGGATTACATGTCCATTATTCCTTCATCCAAGCATGGGAATTATTGTATCTTCATGGTCATTGATCGATTCTCTAATATGGTAATTTTGTCACCGCAGAAGAAGAGAATCACAGCCAAGGCCACCTATAAGCTCTTCTTTGAATGTGTTTGGGTTCCTTTTGGGCTCCCACAAACCATTATTTTAGATGAATACAGTAGGTTCCCAAGTACTTTTTAGTCCAACCTATGGTCAATGATGGACACCAAGCTGACCAAATCGACTGCCTTCCACCCATAGACTTATGAAGAAACAAAGGTAGTCAACATGATGATTTTCCATATCCTAAGGATTTACAATTGCAAACATACATGCACATGGGATGAGATAATTCCTTATGTTCAAAATATCTACAACAAATCCCTCCACAATTCTATTGGCCATGACCCTTTTCATGTAAGCTTGGGGTTCCAATCATTGGGCCCCATTGATGTAGCTCTTCTCATTGTTGTTGCACGAGAATATTCCTCCCATGCTCAGGATGAGGTTGATTGAGCAACCAAATTTTTTGAGTGAATCTAGCACATCCAACAACAAGTTCATGATATTTTTTTTAAATCCAATGCCATGTACAAGCAATGCCACAATAAGCATTGGGTACCACACACGTTTCAGGTGGGAGATAAGTTATGGTTGCATTTAAAAAAAAATCCCCTCACAGGACCCCATCAAAAGCTCATCCCACTCCGATACGGGCCTTACACCATCACCAAGGATGTGGGTGAGAATGATTTTGAATTAATTATTCCCTCTTTCGTTGGCTTGCACCTAGTATTTAATGTGGAACTGCTTCAACGATATTTTCCACCCCTCTCGGACACTTTGAATGTGGTTGATCACTTGTCCCCTACAAAAATAAATCATGAATGCATTGAAAATGAAACATTTGATCGAATCATGGACACCAATACAAAGGGAACATGCCAATAAAACATCCAACTCTATTTGGTCATCAAAGTAGGGTATATTTATCCCCAGGGAAAGTGGCTCACTAGGAGTCAGATTCAGTAGAATTTTTCACATTTGATGGAGTAACTTGATAAAATTGAGACCATCTATTCATAAGGGGGGAGAATTGATATAGGTGGATACTATTGGCCACCCACCTGTTCCACTATTTCGGAATGGTTCCACATCTTGGTAGTTTTTCTACGATTTTTTGGGTCCCAAATTTTCAGGGTTGTTTTGAGGCCCTAATTGATGTTCCTTTGGCATGAAAACACCTAATATGTAGCCAAAGGAATATGATAGGATGAATGGAACATGTAATCCTGAGCTAGGCCTTTTAGACGGGGTATCGATCACCCCAAATGAAGATCATATGCAAAATTTCTGCCTCCAAGAAGTTGGTGTATCAACTAACAACTTTAGGGCTCACAAACCTCTTAGTGTTTCAACTTATTGGGTTAGGGTTTTTTATGTTTAGGATTTTCTCAGTGATTCTTTATGTTCAAAGGCCTTTTCAGCCTCTTTTTAATTGGCTTCTTGTGAATGAGCATAATCGTCACATATCTCTCTCCGTAAATAAGCTACCACCACTATAGATAGCTTGTGTGTTTTGCATTTTAGAGTGTTCTATATTATATGAAGTCACTAATAGAATCTGAGTTTAAATGTATTACTATGTTTCTTGCAATTTATTTGTCTATTTCTTTGTTATATCTATTCCTTCATTTTCTTCTCAATATAATTTGAATAAAAAACTCACAAACTTGATGAATTACTTGATGCATCTTGTTGTTCATGGAAACACGATTTCTATATTTAAATTGCTAAAACATTTTTTTATTTATATACCCATATATGTATTTCTAAAATGTTTTGCATTGATTCTTCTATATTTGTATATTTCCAAATATATTTTTCTTGTTTCCATTTGATTGGGGTTTTGATTGGAAATTAATGGTTTCATTTGTGTTTTGCACTCACTTTGAATGAAGAGAAAGGGTTTCCTTATGGTTATTTTCTCCTCATATGCATTTTAGAAATAATGGATTGATTGTTGGATGGGTGTCCCAAGCTCATTATAGCAATTAATATTGCTCCCAAGATTTAGAAATAAACCATAAATATGCAAAATGTTTTTCCAGTTTGATTGTGTGCATGGAGACAATGTTATCTTCTTGAAGCATTCATTCAAATATTGATTTTCTTTTGATTTGATTGTATTTATTGAAATACAACATAAATTTAGGAATGAGTTCAGTCAATTGGGATACTATGTAGAGTTGTATATCTTGAGTTCAAGATGGTAATGAAGCTATTCATTTGGACTTCCATGTAGAAAAAAAGTGTTTTGCTGGTATTGAAGTTTGTTGCATGATTGCATATGCTTTGCATTCACTCAGTTGAATTTCTTTATGCAAGTCTTTTTGTCGTTGTTAAATCCCATACTATGTTGGTGAAGAGAGAGTGTGTCCAAGCCAACCTATCATACATTATTTTATTTAGCATGAAAAACATGATAGCGAGAAGAAAACCCAAATTCATTGCAGCAATCAAAAACTCAACCTAGTAGTAAAGATTACCTTTGTTGTTTGAAGCAAGTTGTGGGTGAATAATTGCCCAAAATTCCTTGTGAGCTTGAGATTGTTAAACAAATTCTTAATATTGTTGTTTGTATGAAGTTTAATCATTTTGATTGGGTTAGTTGTGGGTTTGAATGGAAAAGTGAAGAAATCCAATACTTTCTATCCATTGGTGCTTACTTTATTCCTCAAATTATGAGAATGATGAAACTATGGCAATGAATTGTTGCCAACTGTGCTTACCAAATTACGACCCTTTCACTTTTGTTTCAGACACCCTTCATGTTATAGCTTTCTATTTTATTCTTATTATTCTTGGGATACTATGTGATTAGAATATTATGGGACAAAAGTCATTATGGCTTACTTATTACCATTGCTTTATATGTAGCTTTAATGTGAGCATAAAATTGAATGCCTTGAATAAGGTGTTAGGATCTCGTGATAGAACAAAAAATAACTGTAATATAAAAGAGTTTGGAATCTCGTCATGATAGTAAGTATGTTAAATAGTTGAATAGATTCTATATTGATTGGGAATAGGTACTATCATAGTGCATTTGATACTTTATCTTATGGATAATGAACATGAGTTAAAAGTTCTCATAATGTGTTGACATTGAAGTTGTGGCCTTAGTTGATCGCATTGATAAATATAATGAAATATTGACATAAGTCATGATTCATTATGTTAACCTTGATGACATGTTGTGCTAGCATATGTATTTTCTTTGTTGGATTTGAGATTTATTCTAAAAATAAATATCTATTATAAATTAGGTAACAGACAAGGAGGCTCTGAAGGTAGAGTCGATTTGTATATTGGACCATCTAACTCGACAGCTCAGACATCGCATGGTGGACCAAGTAAAGGTCCAATGGGACTTGTATAGTCATAGTTCCCCTACATGGGAAAATGCATCTACTATGCATCTGGAATTTCCTTTTTGTCTAATTAAATTTCGGTCCAAGATTAAGCCCAAGTGGGGGAGTATGTAGTGTCTGATATAGCTAGTATAAGTTTGTGTCACCTGAGGAGGGTGATTTTTTATGGATTATGTATGTCAGACTTATATGTTATGGACTTGGTTGGATCACTTAATTTGTGAACACTAATATGTGTGTGTGGGTGGGTGGGTGGGTGGGTGGGTGTGTGTGTGTGTGTGATCCTGATCATTTTTGTGTGGAAGATATAATTGGTTATGGTCCTGATCATTACCGTGTGGAACATATGGTTGATTATGATCTTGATCATTGTTGTATGGAAAAAATAGTTGGTTATGATCAAGTTGATGAAACGTGATTTTCATGATTATATATAATTAACCTTGTAATGAACAAGATATGCAATGGAACTTGTTACTTGGTGACATGGATGCTCATATATGCCCAGATAAAAAATGACTATGGAAGTCATGTACACATTTGGGTAAAATGTAATAAATTTAATTCATTCTGAATTTTAAATGGATGATATTAATCTATGGAATTATGATGTGTGTAGGTATGGGAAAACAATATCCCGACAAGATCGTCAAATTGGTAGGAGCTTACAACTAGTGCCTTAAGGGAAAAGTAAAGTTTCATGCAAAATAGATGAGAAGCCATGGAATTTATGGAAATGGTTCCTATAGCCATGGAAGATCAAGATGTGGAGTATTGGATCTATGGAATATTTTAGGGAAAAAATTCTTGAATCTACTAGGCCGTGGAGTCCTAGGTACAAGGAAAGAATGTGGATTCAAAATAAGTCTATAGAGGTGTTGATGTTCATATTGGTCACAATCTCAACAGAAACCACACGAGGATAAAATACCCCTATGTTTTTATAGAGGCGATACTCCTCTGTTATAATATGAAAGATATAGCTTGATTTTCTTGGATTGGGATATCAAATGGGAAAATTTTAGAAAACAAACCCCAAAATTTTTTACTTTAATTTTTTATATGAAATGGTTCTTAATAACCAGATTTCTCTTTGAGTTCATCATTTGTTTGGAAATGGACCAAGAAACTCTTTCAAAAAATATATATATAAAGGAAGACTTCAATATAAAAATAGTTATGTGCTCAAATTCAATGTAACATCCCTCTAAAACACATGCAAGTAGAATATGCATCTTTATTTTCTCACAAGAAAAAGAGTGAAATGGTGTTGATGATTTCAGATAACTTTAAATTAGTATTCCATTCAAAATATAAGAGAATATGATAGGTGAACTTCAAAATATCATGCTCATAAACTCAGAGTTCGATAAATCATTGAAATTACACCCTGAAGTAGTTCTCTGTGGAGTTTCATAAAACATATTCAACAATACAAAGCATCTCAACAAACCAGTTGACTAATGCTCATAAATGAAGCTTGCCAAATGCAAGGACTAAACCTCCTGAATCATTTATAAAATCTTGGATTACACTTATCAATCACATATATGGCTATAAAATACTCCTATGATCTTCAAGAAAGAGATCTGGAAGAATAAAATAAATACCCTTAAAAATATCAACCTTATATTTAGTTTAGAAATACAAGCATAAAGCCTTGAGAAAACTAGTGTAGAAGAAGAAGAAGAAGAAGTAAAACGAAGATATTTATTTATTGTTTAAAAACTTGAATTCATACTGATGTTTGAACCATGTTATGTTGATGATCTGAACCTTTGATAATCCCACCTTCTAACCCCTGCCTTGATGGTGCTTTCTCTCTTTTAAAATCTGCTTCCAATGTTTCTTGAAGTAGTTAGGGTTTTGTATTTCTAGAATTTTCCACACACTTCCTTTTTGGAATAAATAAATTTAATTATTTATTTATTGAATTCACATTAATTACTTTACGTCATTTAAATTCTTTCCTCCAATTGGGACCCATTTCATCTTTAATAAAATTAATTTAATAAACTTTTATTTCCAAATTTTCAAGTTGACCTCCTTTTAAAAAGTGGACTTGGTTTAATTTTATGAGAATGATAAGTGATGTCTCAGCCATGGAAACCATTCTAAGATAAATATTCATCATTTCATATTTCCAAGAAGTCCTCCTAAAAAAAATTTGGATTTCTCGATCTCAAGTTATAGCCTCGGGAAGGCGTGGTTCCAAACAAATTTACCAGTAAACCATGGAAATAGAGTTAATTGTTCCTTTAATTTATGGATAATCATGAAAATATTCATCGATTAAAACCTATTCTATAATCTCCCTCATCTAATCACCTTTCCAATGAGTTATGTTTTTCCCAAAATGAACACTCAGATCTTGAGTTATGAACTTCTGAAGAACGTTGCTCATCAGTCATTCATCAAATTTGTGGATCAATATTTGGCCCTTGATAATAATTTGCCTCTTAAATCCCACATGAATTGTGGTAAATGATAATATAGTGTTTATATGGTAAATATTCCCATTTTATTCATGTGAAACAAGAGGAACTTATGGAGGTTGAGGCTTAGGAAAATTCATGACTTACTAAAAATTTTGATGGCTCAGTCACTACCCATTCAATGTCTATGTCATCGCCCATTCAACTTCCTTGTGTCCATGCCATCGCCTAGTCAGTTTTCTTGTCATCACCCAGTAAAAACCCATGTGATATACCAATCAACACCAATTTTCATAGCCCATGTGTCACAGTATGATAGGATTCCATGTGTCATGATGTGATTGGTCGCCACATGTCATAATTGGATAGGGTGGATAAGGTTCCATGTGTTTCAATGTGATAGGTGGAATAAAACTTAGGAAAAAAGTTTAAGTATGGGGTGGTGGGAAATGTATGAGAGGATATGGGGATTTATGACAGGTTTTAGAGTGAGGATAGTTCATGGGGGTAGAGTGTTGCGACGTCGTGGGTCCGTGGGGGTGAGGGGAGAAATGAGGAAGGGAGGAAATATGTTAAGTCTAGGAGATGGAATGAGAGGGGAGGGAGAATAGGGAATGGATTGGGATCATATGTAGGATATCGAGTTTGGGTGCATGGAGTGATTGTATTGAAAGGGGAAAGGGGAGGAAGTGTAGTGAGAGGATAAAAGGGATCGGGTTCAGGTGTATGGAGAAGGAAAATGGGGAATAGGATTAGATATACGAGAAGAGAGAAGAATAAAGTAAGTATGAGATAAAATGAAGTATTATGGGATAATAAGAAGATAAATGAGACTAAGTATAAGAATAATATAAGAAGACACGTGAGACTAAGAATAAGAGAATAAAATTAGTACCAAGAGACAATCATCTGTGTTACACATGGAAAAAGTGTTCCTTGGGAGTTTGGAAAAAAACATGGATATATTGAGAATATGGAATCATATTTTTAATACGTAAAATGCATGATGAAGTTGAGACTCTGGGATACACCGTGAGATGATGATTGTTGAAAATTTCCTTATTTTGATATCAATATTTTTTATAATTATTCCAAAGAGAGAAAAATCGAGGTGACCAATTTTTTTTATCAACAATTGGCTCCAATTGTAGGGCAGTGACCCCTTTTGGGTTATTGAGAACACCAGAATATGAATACCAATTTCCTTATCCATTGCTATATAGGGTCATCTTCAAACAATATGTCCATCTAGAAACTACTTTATTATTCAAAACTTGGACTGAAGAAACAAACTATGTACAAAGAAGATAACCTACCCTATCCTACTTGGAGAAAAGGGACACTTTTCAAGTATAAGTAGATTTCCAATGGATTCATTCAAGCATCGAGTTTATTCGTGTAATGAACTTCATGGTTGGGGAACATATCAGGGATGTTATCAAGGCGTCAAGAGCATGCCCAAAGAATGTTGAAGTAAGACTCAATCAGATGCGGTGAAAATATGATTGCATCACTTGGCCAACAATGCTTTGGAACCATGATTCAATAAAATCAACTCTCGGTGGTTGCTCATGATTGTTTCTATCTTTGGTTGGATGAGAATTTTTACATTTGAAATTGTTTTCATATTTCTCCTTATTCCTAACCACATCCAATATTCTTGATTCACCGACAATGTCTTGAAATAATTCTTCCTTCATGCAATCACAATCTTGCCCATCATTGTTCTCAGGATTAATTTATTCCACCAATTCTTCTTGTTGCCAATGTTTTTGTGACTTTTCATCATCATCATGCAGCCATTGCAAACCGATTGCAACATTTTCATCATGAACATGTTGGCTGAAATCTTGTTGTGCATTTGGTGGATACTTCTCAATTTATTCTCAAACTTTTTGCTTGAAATATATTCATATGGAGTATATGAGAAGCTTAAATCTTGCACTTGAAAATTGGAATTATTTTTTCATTTTCAGTAGTATGACTTGAAAACAAAATTCCAATGTTTGATTTGATTTTTCTTCCAAATCGCTAGTTGTCTTTTGTCCATATGGGAGAGGGTAGGTGGAAGAAACATTGAAAACACCAATAGTGGCATATGGGTGCACTCTTGGGATGAACTTTTCAGCAAATGAAGTTTCCAACACATCCCAACTGGTAATAGTCCTAGGAAGCAATGAAAAGAACCATTCATGAGCATTCCCATGCAGAATTTGTGAAAATAATTGACATGTAACATTATCTTATGAGATATTGAAAACATCACATGTGATTTCGAATTTTAAAAATGCTTCTTTGCATCCTCCAAAGTATTCCCAAATAATGTGGAAAAAGTTTAAATAGAAATGTCTGGCATTTGAAAATTTACTTCTCGCAGATTTAAAGGGATTATATGAAGTTGTCTCCTTCTTTGGGTACCTCTTATTTTTTGTTCATCTTAAAAATTCATTAATGGGCTTGGTGGAGAAGGAAAAGGAGAATCAAAATATGAACAAAATTATTTAATGGAGTTGACATGAGGATTTTCTTGATATTCTTGAATCTTTACAATGGAGTTGTCAAGGCATTTAAGAGTTATTTCAATGGAATCACTAGGGAGTTCATCCTATCAAATCTTTGATGGTTATTAGCTCTTCAAATATTCAAATATCTAACTTTTGTCCAAATATCCAAGAACATTATCTTTGAGGTCATTCAAATATCTCTCAATAATCTTTTAATAAACCCCGTGCATCTAGAACAAGTAGCAGTATTATTGGATCTTCTTTTTGAAACTTTGAACCAAGAAGACTATGGTTCCTCAATAATATATGAAAAAAAATCCTTAGATATCTTGAAAAGAAATCATTCCCCGCTGGAGTAACCAAAAATGTTGATGTTCAGATTGGTCACAATCCCAACAACAACCTCATGAGGGTAAAATCCCCCTACATTTTTATAGAGGTGGTACTCCTTTGTTATAATATGAAGGATATAGATTGATGTTCTTAGATTGGCCTGTCAAATTGGAGAATGCTAGACAACAAACCCAAAACCTTTATTTCTTTAATTTGTATATGAAATGGTCCTTGAAAACCAAATTTCTTAGTTCAACATTTTCTTGGAAATGGACATAGAAAATCTTTGACAATAAAAAGATAAAGTAAGGATTCAGTATCAAAATAATTATGTACTCAACTTCAATATAACATCCCTATGAAACACATGCAAGTATAATATGCATCCATATTTTCTCACAAGAAAAATAGTGAAATGGTGTTGATCATTACAGAGAAATTTAAATGAGTATTGGATTAAAAACAAAAATGAATATGATAGGTGCACTTCAAAAATATTGTGCTCACAAACTCGGAGTTTGTAAAATCATTGAAATTACACCCCAAAGTAGTTCTCTGTGGAGTTTCATAAAATATATTCAACAATACAAAGCATCTCAACAAATTGATTGACTAATGCTCAGAAATGAAGCTTGCCAAATACAGGGACTAAACCTCCATGAATCATTTATAAAACCATGGATTACATTTATCAGTCACATATATGGCTTTAAAATACTCCTATTATCTTCAATAAAGAGATATGGAAGAATAACATAAATACACTTTAAAAACTCAACCTTATACTCAGTTAAAAAATGCATGCTTAGTGTGGAAGAAGAAGAAGAAGAAAAATGGAGATATTTATTTTTTTTATCATAAAATTGGTTTCATACTGATGGTTGAACCATGCTATATTTATTATTTGAACCTTTTATAATCCCACCTTCTAACATGTGCCTTGATGTCGCTTTATCTCTTCTAAATTTTGCATCCAATGTTTCTTGAAGTAGTTAGGGTTTTATCTTTCTAGAATTTTCCACATGCTTCATTTTTGGAATGAATCACTTTAATTAATAATTTATTGAATTCTCATTAATGACTTTATTTCTTTGAAATTCATTCCTCCAAGTCAGACCCATTTCATCTCTAATAAAAATAATTTAATAAAGTTTTATTTCCAAATTTTCAAGTTGACCGTGTTTTAAAAAAGTGGACCATGTTTTAATGTTTTGAGCATGATAAGTGACTTATCAGTTATGGAAACCATTCTAAGATAAATATTCATCATTCCATATTTCCAATGAGTCCTTCTATGCAAAATCTGGAGTTATGGATCTCAAGTTATAGCCTTGGGAAGTCAAGGTTCCAAACAAATTTACCAGTAAACTATGGAAACAAAGTTGAATGTTCCTTTAATTATAGGCAAATTATGGCCAAATTCATCCCTTGAAAAATATTCCATCATCTTCCTCATTGAATTACCTTTCCAACAAGGTATGGTTTTCCCAAAATTAACACCCAGATCTTGAGTTATGAACCTCTTAAGGTCATTGTTGAGTAGTCATTCATCAAATTCGTGGATCAAGTTTTGGCCCTTGATTAAAATTCACCCCTTAAATCCCACATACATTGTCGTAATTGATAATATAGTGTTTATATGGTAAATATTCCCATGTCATTCATGCGAAAAAAGAGGAATTTATGGATTTTTATCCTTAGGAAATTTCATGACTTAGTAAAAATATTGATGGCCAAGTCAATACCCATTCAGTGTCCATGTCATTGCCTAGTCAATTGCCTTTTAATCACCCAGTCAACACCCTTTCCATCACCTATTAAGTTCCAAGTGTCATATCCTATGTTATGATAGGATTCCATGTGTCATGATGTGATTGGTCACCACATGTCATAATTAGATAGGGTGGTGACAAGTGTCATAGCCTATGTTATGATAGGATTCCATGTGTCATGATGTGACTAGTCATAGCATGTCATAATTGGATAGCATTGTAGTCTATGGGAAAGTATGAAAATGTTCCAACATATCTTTACACAAAGAATTATACACTACAACATTATATATAAGAGCACACAGACATATAGAAGAACATACAAACGTGGGGGAGAACCATCAATAGATTTTATTATATATGAGTCCATAACAACCTATGTATTTCCATTACATGATAATGCATATATATGTGTGATATACAATTACCAATTGGTTGCATTCCTTAACTTTTTGGTCAGTCGACTCTAACTATCTGTTCGAATGACATCCTGGTCGACTACTACAATCCAATTGGCTATTTGAATCATAGGTCTAGTCAGTGAGGACGAATAGCCCCTAAAAAATCTACCCCCTCCTCAATTCCTTACTCGTATCAAGCAAGAGGGGAGTGTGACAAAATAAAAATAAAAATCTACTATGGCCTATTTGAGGTTATTACAAAATGAGAGAGAGAAAAGAAGAAGAAGAAAATAAAGAATGTTGATGTCAGATCCTTCTATGAATTTTCTTCTCCTTTGGTGAGACCTGGGGATCCTTAGACTTTTTGGCAGTTCTCGAAGTGCCAATCTTGAAATGGACTCCTGGACTTACAAGTGTTATTGTCTTTCAAAACTTTGTCTTGTCAGAATATTGCTTTCTTCTCTGGTGGTCTAGTGCTCCAAATTTTTGACTTTTTTTTATCTGTGTAAGAATAAGTTTTTTTCCTTGGAATGATTTGGGTTTACCACAGATGTCTACATCTTCTTTTTTTATTTAGGTCCTTTAGTACAAGTAACCTAAATTGTATTGTGGATTCCATAGCCTAACACATAATTGTACTCAACCATGGAATGGTGTGAGTCTAGGTTAGTTGGAAGAAGGTTCAACATCTTCCACTTTCCCCCCATCTTCCACTAGTGCAGGGTACTGATGACCAGTGCCTTGAATCACCTACCCAATGATGTTTCTTTCAGTTGGCCAGATGATATGACTGCACGTTAGGAATAACTCTCCAGTGCCCCTCTATGTTTGAGATTGAACAAATGGTTCCCAAGAGGGAAATTCCTTCCTTTACACAATGTTAAACATATCCTCCTAACGTCTATATCCAATATGGTTGGTTGGCTTCTCTCAGAGGGAGGAGAGGCTCAGGTGGATCATCATCTATGACACTTGTCATTAGCATAGCCTATTTTGGAAACTTAACTATTTGCGGGATTTGTTTTCTTTGTTCTATTGGTTTTATTATAAAGGAGGTTGATTCATGTCTGATGATGATGATTCAGTAGGTGAATCGATTCCCGATATGCAAAAATATTATTCTTCCATGATAATGCATGTGTAGGAAATGATCACCAGTCCTAGTAGGTTATGAATGATGGTGTACGTAGAGGCAGATGGTATGGAGATATAGGGCCAATTGTATTATTGGATGTTGTGTGATCTTCACTGGTATGTCGGTGTATCCATTATTTATTCCCTCATGCCTTTGTTTGATGTCATGTTGTCTTCATCATGTCCTAAAGGACATTTATGGATTTAAGTTTGTCCATGTCACTGTATGAGTTGTTCTACACTATATTATTTATTTTTCTCTTCTCATTTTTTTTTGCAATGAATATTTATATGGATTCCATTTTATTTTTATTGTCTTTGTTCCTTTTTTCGACTTAAGTAACCTGATAGGTTTTCGAATTAGTCAAGTCTTGTTGGTTCCTTTACAATGGTTTTCACCAGTGGGACGTGAGGTTTCTATGTTCGATATCTTTTCAAATGGGCCCCATTGACTAATTTTTTGAAAGGGTTTCCTTGTAGCATTGCTAACTATACTGCTCCATTGGGTCAAATGTCCTCAACCACATATTTTCCCAACCATATGGTTTCTAATTTCCTTAGTTTTCCTTTGCGTTGATTATCATATAATGATACCAAGTCCCCATTGTTAAAGTCCTTATTTCTGAGATGTCATTCATGCCAGGATTTTTGTTGGCTCTTTTGGAATTCCTAATGCTTTTGTTCCAACATTGTCTCTTCTTCTAATTGAGTTAATTGATAGAATCATTGTCGTGTGTTAATTCTATGGTCAAACCCCAAGGCGAAGGCTTTATAACCTACATTGGCATAGATGTGTAGTGGGATTACATCTTCTTGACCATAAAATAATTTGAATGGTGTTTGACCAGTTTATCTTTTATATGTTGTTCTATAATCCCATAATACTGTTGGGATTTTATCATCCCAGTAATCTTCGTTTAGTCCACATATTTCAGTTATCACCTTGTGAAATGTCTTGTTAAATGATTCGATTTCTCCATTGGCTTGTGGATGATATGCAGTCATTTTTATATGATTGATTATGAACTTTATGAGTAGTGATTCAATTGTGCTATTGATAAAGTGTGTTCCTTGATCATTGGTTATTGTCAAAGGGAAACCAAATCTAGTAATTATGTTTTCATAAATAAATTTTTTAGTTGTTTGTTTTGTACAATTCTCGACTAGTTCAACTTCTACCGATTTGGTTAGATACTCGACGACTGTAATTATGTTATTTGTTCCTATCCTCTTAGATCTTGTTGGGAATGTTCCAATGAAATCAATAGCCCAAATTTCAAATGGTAAGCTTGGGTTTACTAAATGTAGGGGCATTTTGTTCTTCCATAAAGGTTGTCCCATCCTCTGAGACTTGTCACATTTTTTTCAATTGTTCTTGATAGTCTTTATGTATTGTTGGCCACCAAATACCATCTTGAAGAATTTTTCTAGTTTTCGCGTCGACTTGAAAGTGCCCTCCTACTGGACCTGCGTGTGCTTCAAAAATTATGTATTCTTATTCGTACTCTAGGGTACAACTTCACAGGATGTTATCCAATCCTAATTTGTAGAGGTAACCATTTATAAGAGTGAATGGCGCATATTTCATTGCAAGGGTCTTCCACTTGTTGGTTGGGAGCTTATCATGTGCTTTCCCATCTAATAAAACATTCACAATTTCCTCTAATTCTTTACAGGATGCTTCCACCATGAATAAGTTTGCATCTAGTTGATCATCATCTATCCCAATCAAATCTTCTCCTATCTCTAGTTGGGATGGGTGATCCGAGATGACATTTTGATTCCCTATTTGGACTATTATTTCGAAGTTAATTTCTTGGAAGAGTAATAGCCAACGAAAAATATTATCGTGATGGGTTGGTTTGTTGACTAAATATTTCAAAGCTTGATGATCAGTGAAAAATACAAAGGGATTTTCCAAGAGATAGTGTCTGAATTTTTCTAGGGCAAAGATCATAGATAAAGCCTCATGCTCCATCATCAAGTAATTTATCTCTTCTTTATTTATCTTCTGGATAGAATATGCATTGGGATGGTCAACCATCTCATCGTATGACTAGGATAAAACTGTGTTGACAACAACATTAGATGCATCGACATGTACACAAAATTGTCTGGACCAGTCGGGAAATCTTAGTATTGGTGCTTCTACCAACTTTGTTTTTAATAGTTCAAAAGAACTGTTACATTCCTAGCTCCATATAAATTCCACTTGTTTATTTAATAACTCGTCAATTGGAAAAGTAATATCAAAATAATTTTGAATAAACTTCTGATAATATCTAGTGTGTCCAAGGAATATTTTTATTTGTTTATGATTGACTAGAAGTTTTAAGTCGAGTATGATTTTATATTTCCCATATCGAATTTGATGTCGTATTTACATACAATGTGTCCCAGTAATATGCCTATTGGTGTGGTGAAGATACATTTTTTTTATATTCAAAGATAAGTGAATCTTCCTTCATCTCTCGAGCATCACTCGTAGCCATTAGATGTGATCCTTTAGGAGGTTGTAGATAGTCCAATTGTCGAAGTACACAGTCGGTGTTTTATAAATGTATTCTTGAATTTCCTTGACCATTATCCTGGATAAGACTATCGGGTCATTTTTTAGACCAAAGGGCATGACTCTGTATGAAAATGATCATAACTAGGATACAGATATAGTTTTTTCTTGATCCTCTTTAGCTATTGGTACTTTATTTTATCCAGAGAATCCATCGGTAAAGGAATAACATTCATTCCATATGACTTCATTGATGATATCATCAACATATGGTGTTGGAAATGGATTTATTATTGTGAACTTGTTTAATCCCCGAAAGTCGACGTAGATTCTTAGCTTCTTCGAATCATGCCTCTTTAGTTGCAAGACCATGGGACTTGCCCATTTTGACTTATCAATTGGATATATGATATTAGCAACTAGTATTGCCTCAATTTCATTTTGGACAATAGGTTTGTATTTATGTGCTAATTTATACGATCATTTTTTGACAGGCTTGGCTCTAGGTATTAGTTCAATTTCATTTCTCTCATCTCTTGTACTAATCCTTTCAGGAATTTATAATCTCTGGAAAAAACATCCTACTATTCTTTTAATAGGTTGAATTTTTCTAAGGTTTTCTTTTCAGTCCAGTAGTATCCTATTCTTGCCATTTTTTTTCGGTCGTCGATTGAAATGTTGAATTCTTTGGTATTGATTTCCGCATCCATCCATTCCTATGACACTCTCCTTTGATTACTTTCTAATAATTTGGTAGGAAGTCAAGCTTGTTTATATCTTATTTCTCTTGCTTCTCTTCCTTGGTCACAAAGTAAATTGTTTTGACGTGATTTTGTATACTTTGGTGATTTTTATCCCAACGAAAGATCTTCCTTGGAAAGCTTATATTTTCCATATCTATCTAATGAGTTATGACAATATTTGTGTTCCAAGTTGATACAAAATTACAATTCAAGGTTGAGCCTTTCTCAACTTTGTATTTTCCTCTTTCCTTCATATTCTTAGGACTTGGTTTTTCTAAAAATATTTTGATTTATTTTGTTGTTTCTTGCAAAAGTGCCTCCTCTGATCTAAATTCGAAGTCTTTAATAAAGTTACTTTTGATTATGTTCCATTCAAATTTATTTCCAGATGTTTCTTTGAACTTATACCACTTATGTGGTATGTTGGATAATGTATTCAAAAAAATTTGTGGCCATACTCGTTCATCTCAGTATTCTTCTTTTTTACATGCCTTCTCACATTGTTGAATGTGGTTAATTGGGTCGAATCCAGGTTTGAAATTTGGGATGTCCAGGTTTGTTGATAATTGTTTCCCCCCAAATATTTCAAAAAAATATAGAGTGGTAGTGTTCCTAGTCTGTAGTCGAGTTTCATGTGTTTCCCACCATTATGAAGGTTGACTTGTGAAGGAATCAACTAGACTTTAAATTATCCTATGTTCTTCATCTAACTTGGACACTTCATCGTTATGCACCGACGGGGAGTTCCTTTCACTTAACCATAGGGATTGTATTCCATTTGTATGAGTTGAAATAAGTGTCGGTGTTTTCTTTAACTTTATTACTTCCACAATAGGTACAACTTTTAATAAGAATCATGATTTGGATCTTGTTGTTGGTATGGATTCTATTGACCAACATTCTTTTTCTTGGGCTTCATTATTAGAAAAACAGGATCGCGGAGCAATAAAATAAAATAAAATGCATAAATAAAACATAGAAGATACACAATACAATAGAGACACAGATATATATGGTTCACCCAGTGTGGGATATGTCCACCAGAGAAATTTCTAGGTCCTTTCTTTTTATTATCCAACAAAATGAAGAGATACAACCTACAACTCAACTATTGTAACTTTCTCTTCTTCCTCTCACTGTCTCCTCTCTCAGAATAAAATAATCACACACATACATAGCCACAATAAAATCCCATCATAAAAGAATATTTCCTTCTAGGGAAAAAATTCCTAAAATAAATTCTATCGTCGGATCTGCGACCTTATAATGAACGGTCCATATTGACTATGAAATTATAATATTTTACAAGGAATTTTTTCCCAATATTTCACTTCGGGGGAACTTCCCCTAAATCCCCATTCCATAGGGGGCTAAAAAAATTGTCTTTACCCCTCCCTGGACCCCCCTGGAAACATTTATGGGGGTAATATCCCCACCACACCCCCATCAGGGAATGGGGTCCAAGCACGACTGAAAAAAAAACTTTGAATCAAGAAGATAATCAGGCTCCACAACCAACAATATCCCACTTGGAGACTGATCACAACAACTCCACTTCTATTGTACTTGTTGGACTATAATACACCTTGCACCTGAAAAATTTCTCATCTTCACATTCATGCTTGAAGACCAACTGAAAATGAGCAAGAACTCAATTTCTTCTTGGTTACTCCCTTTGTTAACATATCCACAGGATTTTGGCTAGTATGTATCTTTTCCAACTTCAAAATTTCCATCTTCCAAGACAAATCATATGAAATGGTACATGAGTTGTATATTCTTAGTCTTTGAATGGAAGTTTGAGTTATTTTCAAGATGAATGGAACTCTCATTGTCACAGTACAACCTGTTATTCTCCTTCTTCTTTCACAATAACTCCATAAACCTTTGTAACCAAATCATTTCTTTATTAGCCTCTGTAGCAGGGATGATTTTAAGGATGGGAATTTATTTTAAAATGTAGAAATCTTGGCGAATCTTAGTAATCCTTCATATGCAAACTATAAATGTTTGGCAATATTTTTGTAAAAATATTCAAATTTCTAAGGATTCTATATAGTTTGTATAAAATTTTGGCGATTTTTAAGGTAAAAGAATTTTATCCTATAGAATTTGGGTGAATCATTTTTAGAATAGCAAATCTTTTTTTGGGAAAAACCATGGAAAATTAGCCCATGAGCGAAATTTATCCCCTAAAATCATCCCTACTCTGTAGCAACAACATACTTTGCTTTTGTTGTTGAAAGTGCAACAACCTTTTGTAGTTTTGAAATCCAACTTACTGTTGTTCTACCTAGAATAAAAATATACCCTATGGTGCTTCTCCTGATATCTTTACCACCTGCCATATTTGAATCAACATATCCATGTAGAACAGTGTCTGAACCTACAAAACATAATTCATGAGTAGAAGTACCTCTCAAATACCTAAGAATCCACTTTACTGCCTCCCAATGTTCTTTACCTAGATTGTTCATATACTTGCTCACAAATCCCATTGCATGTGCAATATCTAGTCTTGTGCAAACCATCACATACATCAAGCTAGGAATTGTTGATGAATAAGGGACCCTCGACATGTATTCTATCTCCTCCCTTGTCTTGGGACACATTTCCTTAATTTTTTTGAAAAGTTTGGCCAAAGGTGTACTAATTGGTTTTGCATTCTGCATTCTAAACCTCTCCAACACCTTCTCTGTGTACTCACCTTGAGACAATGTCAATTTGCATTTTTTCCTGTCTCTTGTTATTCTCATACAAAGGATTTTCTTTGCAGCACCCAAATCCTTCATCGCAAATGAATTAGATAATTTCTTCTTGAGCACATTGATATCCTGCATATTATACCCTACAACAAGCATGTCATCTACATACAATAGAAAGATAATATAGCTTCCATTTTCTAGCCTTTTAAAATAAACGCAGTGATCAGAATGGCATCTACTATAACCTTGTTCCGTCAGAAACCTATCAAACTTCAAATACCACTGCCTTGGAAATTTCTTTAGGCCATACAATATCTTCTTCAATCTACAGACCAAATTCTCCTTCCCTTTGGCCTCATACCCCTGTGGCTACTGCATATAAATATCTTCATCAAAATCCCCATGGAGAAAAGTTGTGTTTACATCTAACTGTTCAAGATGCAAATCTTCTACTCCCACAAGACTTAAATTTTAGTCCTAATTGAATTCATATTAATAACACGAGAAAATATTTCATCAGAATATATACCTTTATTTTGTGCAAACCCCTTTACAACAAGTCTATCCTTGTGCCACTTTTTTCCTCCGTCTTCTTCCTTCAACTTGTAAACCCATTTATTCTGCAATGATCTTTTTCCTGTAGGAAACTGAACCAAGTCCCAAGTATGGTTATTTAATAAGGAATCCATTTCCTCTTTCATTCCTTGCTCCCACTTATTTTTAGTGTCTACCTACATTGTCTCTTCATAACGCTATGGTTCACCAGAATGAGTCAACAATAAATAATACGATGAAGGAGAGTATCGTTCAAGGGGTCTACTTAACTTGGTAGATATTATAACAACACGTGTAGATTTTGAGGTACCTTCTGCTCCTGTTGTTGTACATTTTGATTTTTCGGTACCTTTGGAATTTATTTTTCAGTGATCTCATCAAGCATTGTGTATTCTAGTTTTTCTTTTTTGTTTCTTTCCCTGCAACTGATCTTTGTACATGACATTCTCATTGAATATGAAATATATAATCCTAATGATTTTGTGATTTTCATAATCCCATAAGAAGTAACCAAAATAATTAACATCACATCAAATAAAGGTACACTTCTTGGATTTTGCCTCAATCTTTGTTCTATTTTCTTTATCAATATGGACAAATGCTTCACAGTCGAAAGTCTTCAAAGATGAATAGTTTACCTTTTTACCTATCAATTCCTTCTCTGGAATTCCACCATCCAAAGAACTTGAAGGTCCTTTGTTTATCAAGTAAACAACAATATTTACAAAATCTGACCAAAACTATAATGGAAGCCCTGCATGCAATCTCATACTCCTTGCACGCTATATGATTGTCTTGTTCATCCTTTTTGACACACCATTTTCTTATGGTTTTCTTGGAATTATCTTCTCTCTACAATTCCCATGGTATGAAAAGTAATCATCAAACTCCTTGTTGCAATATTCACCTCCATTGTCTGATCTGAGACACTTCAAAAAATTTCATGTCTCATTCTCAGCTAAAGCTTTCCATTTCTTAAAAGTGTCAAAAACATCATTTTTTTGTCGAACACAATAAACCCATTTTTTTCTAGTTGCATCATCAATAAAAGTAACATAATAACAAAAGACACGAAGAGATGATACTTGAGTTGGTCCCCATACATTTGTATGCACAAGCTCTAACCTTTCACTCCTTTTCTTTTCCAAATTTGAGAAATTTGATTCTCTTTTGTTTTCCATAAACACAATGCTCACAGAAATCCAAATAAATTTGTTTAATAGTTGGCAACAAATTCCTTCTGTAAAGTATATGCATACCCTTCTCACTCATTTGTCCAAGACTATGATTCCAAATATTTGTATCCACTCCTGTAGAATCTAAAGAGATAGAATAATCAATATTACCAGTACATAAATACAATGTACCTACCTTCTCTCCTTTTTCTATCACTAGTGATCCTTTGGTGACCTTCCAAACATTATCTGTAAATATGGATATACATCCTTCACTTGCCAACTGCCCTTTTGAAATTAGATTTTTCCTTAGATCTTGAACATGTATTACCTATTTCAACAACCATTGGTTTCCATTCTTTTTCTTTATTTGTGCCTTTCCCATTCCAACTATTTTTCATGGTGGATCATCACCCAAATGAACCTGTCCAAAATCACCTTGAACATAATATAGAAAATGTTTCCTATGGGGTGTGGCATAAAATTAATCCCCTGAATATACTACCCAAGACACAAAAATATTATCTATAGAAAGAATCAAAGCATCTTGTAACACATCACCTACTACATTTGCTTCCTAATTTTTCTCCTGTAGTCCATCTCTTTGTTTCTTTGGAGCTCTACGGTATTTCTTTAGATGTCCTTTCTTTCAACAATTCCAACACTCTATTTTTCCTAGTCTAGATTTGGATCTGCCCTTCCTAGAATTCCCATGGTTCCATGATCCCTTTTCTCTATCCTTTTGTCTTCCCCTGTTCTCCATGTTTAATGCATTACCTAATGTCTCACTTGTACTTTTCCATTGCATTTCCTCTCTAAAGATGACACCAACAACATCATCAAATTTTAGAGTGTTTCAACCAGAGAAAGAATTACTTACAACCATGGCCAATCTGTTCCATCTTTTTGTCAATGAGCACAAGATTAGAATATCCTTGACCTCATCATCAAAGTCCACTTTTACTGAACTTAGTTTATTAGTACCTACAATGTCTTCTAACATCTTCATATCAAATAATCGCTTCATTATAAATACCTTATTGGATGTTGAGGGTTTTTCATACAATTTATCTAATGCACCCATTAGTTCCTTCGTTGTCTTTTATTTTGAAATATTGAAAGCCACCGACACTTCCAAGCTCAACCGTATAGTTCCCAGTTCCTTTCTATCGAGAACCTCCCATTCTTCGTCCTTCATGGTTGTCGACTTCTTTATATTCCACCCGATGGTAGGAATAGATCCTTATAATATAAATAATCTCCCATCTGCATCTTCCATAAATAGTAGTTTTGGCTGTTAAATTTATCGACCCTAAAATTTCCATATTCTGCCATTACTCCCACTCGAACCAGGAACCCTCTTTTCCTGCGAGTTACCTTTCGCTCTGATACCAGTTGTTAGAAAAACAGGATCGCAGAGAAATAAAATAAAACAAATGCAGAAATAAAACACATAATATACACAATACAATATAGACACAGATATACGTGGTTAACCCAGTGTGGTCTACGCCCACTAGAGAAATTTCTAGTTCTTTCCTTTTTATTATCCATCAAAATGAAGGGATACAACATATATCTCAACCATTGCAACTTCCTCTTCTTCCTCTCACAGACCTCTCTCGGAATACAATAATCACACACATACACATCCGCAATACAATTCCCTCATAAAATAGGGTTTCCTTCTAGGGAAAAAATCCCTAAAATAACTTATATCGTCAGATCTGCGACCTTATAATGAACGGTCCAGATTGACTACAAAATTACAATATTTTACAAGGAATTGTTTCCCAATATTTCACTTCAGGAGTGCTTCCCCCTAATCCCCCACCATGGGGGGCTACAAAAATTGTCGTTGACCCCCCCTGGACCCTCTT
>ML778465.1:1139453-1157482 GCA_009831015.1 Picea engelmannii
GGGGGGGGGGGGGGGGGATCACCCCCACACCCCCCCATTAGGGAATGGGGTCAAAGAATGGCTGAAACAAACCTTTAAATTAGGAATATAATAAGGCTCCACAACCAACATTCATAATTATCCATTTTCCAATTGTACAATTATGTATCTGAATTTTGTCTTATTGATAAGGGATATCCAACTAGGATTTTTCCTTCATTGTTTGGCTCAACATTGCCTCTTTTCTCATTATTTACTTGATATAGTCATCATACTTCATGAGCTTCATCCCATGTCTCAACCAAAGGTTTTCCTTCCTTTGGATCTAGTAGGATTATAAATTTTCTTCCACTCCCTTTCAGTTTAATTCTATCTCTTTCAAGGGAGATTGTAGCTTGCATATTTCTTCCCCAAGGTTTGTCGACTAATGTGGGATATGTAGGGATGCCTTCGAACGATTTGATTACATCAAAATAAAATCTCTGTGGTATACCCATTATGGATGTTATTACGCTTTTAAGGGTACCAATTGGTTCAATGAACCTTCGATCTGCTAGCTTTAGGAAATTCATAGTTGGTTGTAGCACTGGTTTTTTGAGACAAATCCATGTTTCCCTTGGGAGTATGTTTATTTGAGATATAAAATTGAATATGACTTCCTTGATAATGTGTCCATCGATTTCAAGTTCGACTTGTGGGTTGAAGTCATTGGTATGTATTTCTTGAGATAGATGGCACAAAATTTTAATAGATCTTTGGTCTTCTTTATATTCTCTTAGAATACTCAGTAGGTTGATCAAGAAGTCGATCGACTTCTTTTCTTTTAGCAGCTATAGAAATTCTTCTAACATCGTATCAATTTTTTTTGTATGTTCTCCCTTGTTTATTTTATCTTGGTCGATATTTTTGAATAATTTCATCGCTTCCCTCATAAGTTTATCTTCTTGATCTGTATCAGAGCATATATTTCAGTATCTCCTTTGTCAAATATATATATATATATATATATATATATATATATATATATATATATATATATATATATATATATGGATAAATATCTTCACTGGCTCCTGAATGTGTTACCACATGAAAGTTCTTCTAATTCAAAATCTCTTGTTTTGGCACTGTGTGCAAGAAATTTGTGTTTCTTTTGTTCATAACTTTTTCTAGTACAATCAAACAATCCTCTAGGGAGTGATCTCCTACTCCACAAATGTTATAGAACTTGAGATCCGTTATGTATTTTATTGGACAATCTGGGCTTATATGATCATGTTTCCAACAATTGAAGCAATAATAACGTCCTATGTCACCTCCTCTACATAAATTTCCTCATCCTCTTCCTTGACCTCGTCCTTTGTATTCATTTATATTTGCTTGGTTGACTTGTTGGTCGACTACCTGAGTATGATATGCTGAGTGAATGTTTGGTCTATTCTTTCCATTCAAACAACACTCCTTCGTGGAATGATTATTTTCTTCACGTTTATGGCAGTGGGAACCACTTGGGGTGTGCATTCCTTAGATTGTGTGGGCAGTCTCTTGTTGTGTGAATTGTTGAGGCTTCACAAATATAACAATATGTTTTGATCTAGATGCATCTGACTACTGGCTACAGTGCATCATTGAACATGCAGTAATATTTTGTGTGACCCTCACTTGAGAAAACGGTACACCAGAGTTCATTGCAATCCACATGTTTTTGATTGATTTTTGTAGCTCTAATAGATTATCTTCTAGTCTTTTTTAATCGATTGGCGAAGATAGAGTTCCTTCATTATCCATTTCAATTCGATGTGCTTCTTTCTATATGTATTTGCATGATTGAAGATCATACATTCGGAGGGGAATCCTCATCTTTTGTAGTAATCCTACTACATACTATTGCACCAACCAATTTTCGTCGATTGCATAAGGGATTTGACTTAATAAATATTTAAACCTCTTATCATATTCTCAGATTGTTTCTCCCGATTTTTTCTTGATTTCTTTTAGTTTTTGTGTTTCCAAGTGGCTTCTCTCTTGAGTTTTGAACGACTTTAGGAAGTTTTTCTTTATATATTCCTTCAAGTGTTGTTGATTTTCCGTATAATTGATAAACCATATAAGATATCTAGCTCGAAGGGCGGCACTAAACTGTGTCATTTGTTTGTCCTCATCAGTTATGTCAATTGCATCCCAAAATTTATCACAGATGAATCAATGCCACTTAGGGTCTTCATCAGCTTGGTAAATCAAGATATGGTTTAGACCCATATTTTATTTTTGAGATTTCTTCGAAAATGGAACTATTGTAAGAGTTTTTGTCGAGGTCAACTTAGAGGTCAGATTACTTTCTTGAGTCGAGATATGGGTTTTCGACTTGACTAATTCAATTGCTAGTTGTGTGTGTTCTTTGTTTGGTCTTTGAGTGTCTGTATAAAAAGATTCATCTAAATATTCAACGAATCATCCTCTACAAGGTTGCGATGGTTAATTTTCACTATATGTTGAATTATAATCTTCTAAAATTAGATTTGGTAGGGGGAGACATCCATGAGATCTCTTACATGAATAGTATATCTTTTGGTCAATTTTCAATGTCTTCTTATGCTTCAATTAGCACTGTATCTCTTATTTGACTAGTGTTATCAGTTCGACACCACATCGTTTTTAGCTATGTATCTATGTGAAGTCTTTGCCATAGGATTTTTTTGACATGCGGGCTGAAACTTATTATGGGAGAAAGTCAAATTGTAGGTCTCAAATCATCGATATCCATGTCGACTTGGTCATTGGCTTGCTATGCACCATCAAATACCATACTCAATTGCAAGCTTGAACTCCTCATAGGAGCCATTGGGGAACTCTCAAGGGTTGTTATAGCTATCTGTTGCACCTCGGTTGGTTTAATACGATATTTTCAGAGATCCCTCTCATTTCGCATATCTTCTTGTTTCTTTTTCCTTTTATCCCATTCTATTTTTTGAATATCCACTAATGGTTTATGCATGTGTTCAATGTGAATATTTATCATTTGAATTAGTTATATGTCTCTTGACTTCTGGAATTTTCAAATGGGGTGTGATTCAACTTCAATTCAATTTTTGTCTTTAACTTTTTCTTGACTTATCACATCCCACATATCTTCTAGTCACCCGATGTTGACCCGGCTTACTCACAGTCGACGGTTTCCATTGTCATTTCTTGTAGGCTCATTTTTTTAAAAGGTACTTCCATCTTCTCTAGTATATAGTTAGATTCCAAGAACACTTCCCACGCTTCTTGTCTCTTCCTCCAGTTGGAGTTTGGAGGGGGGATCTTTCAAGGGGGGTCAGTACTCCACAATGTAGCTGACTCGTTTTTCTAAGAGGAATTTATGCGACGGGGAAGGGACGGTGCAATGGAATCCATCATGTGATTCTATTTAGAATTTTTTCTTGATGGTTTGTACTGACTCTCTATATTCAAATTATTGATCTTAGATGTACTCTTCCACAATCCTCTCAACCCACTCATTTAAGTTTGTTCTTCCTTTGTTTATGATCTTGTGCATCAAATTGTAATCGAAAGTGGGTCTACACATTAGGATGATTGAGATATGTGAATAATTCTTCTGAAATGGCTTCCATAAATCGTTCATGAGTTTTTAGAATAATTGAGCATGTGCTTCAACAAGCGTCAGTCGATTTCTTCTTGCATATTTTTTTATGTAATTGATAATCTTACGCTCTCACCATTTTTGTATGTCTTCCAAAGTTAGCATCTATGTGCATTTTTGTTTTGCATGCTCGAGTTAAGAAATACCTGCAACGAAACCATTGTTGTATTTTAGGGGAAAGTACGAGAAGGTATTCAACAGATCCTTACAGAGAGAATTATACACTACAACATTATATATAAGAGCAAATAGACATATAGAAGAACATACCCAAGTGGGGGAGAAACATCAATATCTTTTATTATATATGGGTCCAAAACAACTTCTGTTTTTCCAGTATATGATAGTGTATATATATGTGTGATATACAGTTACCAGTCAGTTAGATTTCTTAACTATTCGGTTGGATGACTCTAACTGTTTTTTCTATCGACTTCCTAACCAACTACTACGGTCGACTTGGCTAGTCGACTAGTGGGTATAGTCAGTGAGGCCGAATATCCCATACAACATATAGGGTGGATAAGGTTCCATGTGTTTCAATGTGATGGGTGGAATAAAACTTAGGAAAAACGTTTTAGCCCATGTGTCACAGTATGATAGGATGTCACGTGTCATGATGTGATTGGTCACCACATGTCATAATTGGATAGGGTGGATAAGGCACCATGTGTTTTAATGTGATATGTGGAATAAAACTTAGGAAAAAATGTTAACTATGGGAGAGTGGGATATGGATGAGAGGAGAGGGAGAAGTATGTCAATTTTAGGAGTGAGGAGAGTTTGTGGGGGTAGAGTGTCGTGACATTGTGGGTCTGCAAGGGTGAGGGGAGAAATGAGGAAGGGAGGAAAGATGTTAAGTATGGGATATGTAATGAGAGGGGAGGGAGAATAGGGAATGGATCGAGATCAGATGTAGGATATCAGGTTTGGGTGCATGGAGTAAGTTTGGTGAGAGGGGAAATGGGAGTGAGTGTATTGAGAGGAGAAAATGGATCGGTTTCGGATGTATGAAGAAGGAGAATGAGGAATGGGATTAGATATAAGAGAAGAGAGAAGATTAAACTAAGTATGAGATACGAAGAAGTATTAGTAGATAAGAAGAAGATAAGTGAGACTAAGTATAAGAATACTATAAGAAGACACGTGAGACTAAGAATAAGAGAAGAAACTTAGTATCAAGAGAAAATCAACTATGTTACACTTGGAAAAAGTGTGCCTTAAGTGGTTAGACAAAAACATGGATATCTTAAGCATACAAACTCAAATTTTTAATCTTTAAAATGCATGATGAAGTTGCAACCATGGGCTATGTCATGAACTGATGATCATTGGAAATTAATTTTGCTAAGTTCATTGATCAAGGAAAAGTGCTAAAACAAGCCACAAACTACATTTGCATCACAGAGCTTATATTAAAGGGAAAAGCATGTCCTCTATAGTCTTTAAGATCATAGAAAAACTATGAAGATCCTGAATGTATTTTTAATTTTCTAGAACGAAGCATACAACTAAGAACCAAGAAAACACCAAATGTATTGAAAGTTGAGGCAGAAGGTAATGCATGAACACATAAGGCCTCAAGCAAGATCTCACAAGGTTCCATAGAGAAGTACGCATCGACCTTTGCATAAAACAATTTGATATATAAAAAAAACACATCGTGGCATTGGTTTTCTCTTACATTTGGTATATGTTCCCACGAGAAAATAACTGGGGCCATGGGATATGAACAAAAGTCTACCAACCACAAGACAACACAAAACTAGTGCAGCTTCGCCATTATACGCTAGCTATAACCAAATCTCAAAATGGGGAACAAGAAAGTTGTTGATTACTATTTTACCATTAAGAAAGATCACTATGGACATTTTCTTCTGATAGTGCCATGGTCTATCACTACCAGTTTTAACAATGCCAAATTTCCAATATTATTGGAAATTCCTGATGATTCTGCCCAGAGGAGCAAGCTATTTCGACGGTTCAAAGAATGGGCCCGGGTTATTTACAGTTGGATACTTTTTATGGGGTTTTCTCTCATGCTTCCCATTTCGGGCCTGAACAATCTTATGCGCGTGTATATCACCAACAACTGCACCTGCCTCTATGAATTCTAATGCCCGAACTCCCTAATTTCTATAGCAAGATCTAAAAATCTCAATCTCATGTTTCAATCCATGCTGAGTCCTTTTTTTTTCAATTAGGGCATCGAGAAAATGCATACACCATACCATAAATGTATAGTTGGATACCAATTTTTATTTTATTCGGGCACCCAAAAAAAAATGCAGAAATCCTTCCATGGCTATATATTTGGAAAACAATTGTCCAACTTGGGCACCCAAAAAACATGCAGAATCCTCCATCAAAGCCACAACCAGCCACCATTTTTTTTTTATTTGCACACCGAAAAAAATATGCAAAATTATTACTGGGAGATGCAAGAAAACATCAAAATAACAACATCAATTGCATTTGTAATTAGATTCTTCTTGTTGTTTCAAGTGCACAAGAAGAGACAAAATATCTGGAAAGAGAATTTTACAGCTATGGATGTAAACTCCGAAGAACTCGAGTCCGACGAACATTCATCTAGGTGTTGAAGAAAAATTATAGACACACATGAGATATTTTTGTTTCCTGCCAAAGCTTGATATGATTTTTTTTTTCATCCAATATGCAATATTGCATTGTCCTCATTTAAGGTAAATTTGATATGTATCTGAAAGTCACGCAACATGTAGACATTGTTTGCCTTTTTTGTAGGTATGCTTCATATGACAATTTTTCTAACCCAGGAAGCACATCTTGTAACAGAGGTTGTCTAATTCTACAATTCACGGTTGTGTTTCCCACGACTCAGATGGCAGCATTGAGGCAATGTCTATATATGTATGGACATTTTTTACTACATTGTAGACAATCAATCGTATCATCACTTATGAAAGCAGAAGCAGAAGCAAGAGAGTTGCATTTCGCACATACATGCTCAAAGGGGGTCGAGTACGCATTCGCTGCAACCAAAACACCTTCAACCTGGAAACGTGAGAATAGAAATTAATATATTGAACAATACAATATACAACTGCACCCCCCCCCCACACCACTGAAAAAAAAATAAAAAAATAAAAAATAAAAATAAAAATAACTACAGAAATTTGGTGAAGGCTATTTGTACGAGCAAAGAGAGGATGAATCTGTAGATGAATACACACAATAGTTGTAGAGCTAGTTAGTCTCTTGAGATCCTGTACTATGTTTGCTCGCAATTATGTTACAAATGTTGCTTGGGTTGTGCGAAAGATCCTTTCTTTAACATCTCTTTTCTTTGTTATATTTTTGAAGAGCATAAGTGGAAATTCCCCTTTATGCAATTGTTGTTCCATTGACGAAAACAAATTTGAATATGTATCGAACAATTGCAATTGCAACATGGAACAATGCAATATTTGTGTAACTTAACTGAGATACATGGACATGTAAAAGTAAAGGAAAAAACTGGATATGGAGAACAATACCATTTCCTTGTCGATGTCTGACTCTCCATCTTTTATATGGAGAATGTGTTGTGAGCCAAGTTTTCTCGCGAGTGTAACAGTTGCGCCAATGGTTTTGATTGGGTAAATGTCGTTGCTTTGTGAAAGTTGGATGATAGTTGCGTACAAGACGAAATGATATTCTGAACAAATAGTGGGAATTTTTTCCACAATACTTGTTTCATTGAGTGATATAATCTGATCACAATCACCATAGTCATAAATTGTTTTGGGCAATATATTAAAATTTTTAATGGATATCCCACTACCTGGAAATATCTTTTCTGCATGTTTTTGGACAAGTTATGTAGGAATAGTCAGTGTGACTGTCATCAAGGCCTCCTTGTCTGTCATGTCATCACGCATAATGGATCTAGTTTTGTTTTCCTTGTCCAAGTAGGTGCTATAGACGACCATTATGTCCTTGATGAACACTTGTCCAGTTCGGTGGTTGTTCAAGCCCTCTATTGATAGTATTTTGGGTGTTACACGTTTAGACCTGGTGACAATTTTTTAACAGGAAAAGTAATGTGAATGGTAGTGTGCATTATTTTTTTGTTTTCTTTTTTTTCCTGGCATAAATGTACAAGTAGACGCACAACTTGCATGAACTATGGAGCCAAAGTTTTGCAACCTGACCTCTTAGTCTGTGGAACCTGCACTATGTTCGGTGTCTCGCTTGCACTTGTTGATACTTCTTGTGAACTGCAAAGTATGTGTTTCATATGACATCAACATATTCACCATGCCATAGATGAATAAATAGCTCGGGATATTTGTTTGGTAAACATACAAGAAACATAATGTATGCATCTTTACCTTTGTCCTTGTCAGTCTACTGATGTTTGGGATGATTGATTGTTCATGGCCATGTCACTAGTCCAACTTTTTCTAATGCAAGCATGTGTAGATGAACATTAGAAGGACTAAACAAGCACATGCATTGTATATTGTCCATAATTGTTCTTAATGTCACATGCAGGGTCGAAGGAGATAGAATACGAAATAGGGTGTCAAGGGATACTCAGGAAACATGAGGAACCAAGGGTCAAATTGTATGCCTTGGATTTTTTGACTGAAAAAATGTGTAACACTAAATAGGGTGTGATGGTGGGGCACGATGACCAATCTGTATATCGCGGAGCCTCTAAAGCTAGCGACGCAATATTGAACCCACCATCCCGGCACCCGCAATCAAAAAAATGGGTAAGTATGGAATAAGGTAGAAGCATGACCATAAATATGAACTCATGAGCCTGCCAACCCGTGCACCAAGGCATTTTCGAAAAGACGACTAAGCAGAGAAATCAGAAATCAAAAGGGATAATAGAAAATGGAAAAATTAGAAATGGGGAGGGCACAAAGGCCCATTGTTTCCAAATCATCGTTTTCTAGTCCAAAATTATATACCCCCACCCATTTTGTATGTTTAATTTACTAGCACAATTGATATACCTTTTCGAAGATTGTACCACAGACCCCTCTGTTGTTGCATATAAGAATTCATCTTCATGTCCAACCAATATGTTTCTTCCAAGGTAGCAATGTCGAATATACAGTGGACATGAAGGCAAGTTAGTATGAAGAAAGACACGTAAAATAAAGAAATGAAGTTCTATTTATTTCAATGTAGCATCAAAGAGAATACGATTCACATGAGAATAAGAAGAAAGATACGTAGTATATACATATAGTAAAAAAGGTGCAAAGCAGTAGAACAAGCAGAACAAATACACAGACAATAAATGAAATACTAAACACTAGAATATGAAATAAGAGTACGGGTATGCACCTCTGTAACTCCTCATCTACATTCACGCCAAAGAGTCCATCATCCTCTCCAACCATTCTGCTTGTTTAAATGTAGCAATGTAGGACAAAATACAATGGACATGAAGGAATTTAGTATGAAGGAAGACATGTAATGAAGATAAGTTATTATGTAGGAAGGTACACAATATCTACATACAATAAACTAGATAAACACATATACAGACAATAAATGAAATGCAAAACAATGGAATATGAAATAACAGTACAAGCATGTACCTTTGTATCTCCTCTTCCACCACTGCAATTAAGACTCCTTCGTTTTCTCCAGCTATTATGTTTTTTTGAATGTGGGAACGCACAAAATACAATGAACATGAATGGAAGCTGGTATGCAACGAAGAACAAGTAATATGTACATACAGTAAATGAGAATCAATGAATAGGATAAGAGATAGTTATAAACATGAACCTTTGCTTTTGTCCATCCATGGTTGTAAATATATAAAAAATTTCCCTGCCCAAAATATATTACAAGCCACAAAAATATTAAGAAATTGCATGGCCATAGCTAAATGATTTTGGTTTTCTATGGCAAAGTATCCAGATATGCTTCCATACATGGAAATATAATTTTGCAGTATCTTTGGTGTACATATCATATCTCAAGTACAATACAAATTGTATCGTGGTCACACCAGTCTATGTAGAGGATAAAGAAGTTGTGTTGTGATATGGGCACATTTCACCATATATGGTTAATAAGTGTGTGTTGCACATATTTTATTTTAACAAAAAAGCAACGGACATTGTAATTGCACATGTAGTTGTCCAATTATTTCTTATGCCACTATTTTGTACCATGTCAACACTAGAGTATCCGCAAAATTTTACAGCAGAATAGGCGGGCACGGAACAGGCGCCAGATCTCGACTTCGCCAGACACGACAAACAACACAACCACAGGTTCACTTGCGACTGCAAGATCTAAACAGTGCAAAGTATCCAAAAAAAACAGGTCCAACTGTCGGCGCAAGACCCCAACCCTACAAAGTCGAAGTAAACAAAAGAAAACAACAAGCACCAAACCAACGAGAAAGCACAAACAGGGCCAACTTCAGCCCCAGGGCCCCAAACTCGTAAACTTGAGCCAAACAACAACAACCAGCAACCGACGTACCAACGAACCAGCGAACAAGCAACAACCATTGAACCAATAAACAACATATGTATCTCCAACTATTACCAAACTGTAGCCTAAGCACAGAAGGAACCAGAAACATATGACGAGCATGCCAGCAGAAATAAGCAAACATTCTTACTTGCAAACTGCAAACACTGAATAACAAAGAAGGAATAGAAAATGAAATTATGGCATGGAAACTTACTCTGAAACGATGAACGACAGAAGCACAGGTCGAATTGTGGGTGCAACACCTGCACCCCGCAAAGAAAAAAAAACAGATCCAACTACGCATGCATGACCCTAACCTTGCAAAGTCGAACCAAACAACAACAAGCAACAACCGACAAACCAACGAACAAGAAGCACCCACAGAACCAGTGAACATTGTATGTAGCTTCAACAATGACGAAATTGCATTCCAGGCATAGAAGAACTATGAAACATACAATGTCTATTCAACTAGCGGTGGACAACAATATTGTCCAAATTCACTACAACATTGTATGGAAAATTTCGAGGAAAAATGTACTCCAAGAAGCCTATTTAGGCAAACATTTAAGGCTGTTAGGTTGTCCAGGGGACTCGCGATATGAAAACATTTAAGTTGCAAGGCCTGTTTCAGGACCTCGCGCCATGTAAACATTTAAGCTGTCAAACCTATACAAGCACCTCAAAAAAAGTGTCAATGATCTAAACCTTCGGTATGCAAACATTTCAATACAAATACAAAGGACTAATAATAATAGGACAAATACATTAATAAAAAACAACGTCCATGCTCAGAAATTTCAGTTTGTAAACATTTCAGTAAAAATGTGATAAAAAATAAAAAGGAGTGTCTGAACTCAAAACTTTGGATATCTACAAATTTACAACATTGGGAACAACGAAGCTGACAATAAGACCTCGAATATATTGTCCAATGAGACGATGACATATATATATATATATATATGTTTTTACTTCTATAGTACGAACAATATAGATGATGTGAAAATTTATAGTCAAAGAACAAATTAATATGAAATCAACAAATTATCGATCGCTTTAATCCCTATGCACCTTCAGTGGGGACTAATAATAATAAGATTTTTTTAACTTATTAATTACATTAATAAAAGATAATTGTAAATATAAATAATAATAATATTTTTTAAACTTATTAATTATATTTTAAAAAATAAACTTTGAAATTTAACTTATACTTAAGAATATTTTTTTAATAAATATAATTAATAAATTAAAAAAATATATTATTATTTGAAAATGTAAGTTTGTGTAGTTAATCATAGTGTTGGTTCAGTTTTGTAGAGATACATTGTATACAAAATTATGACATTTCATAAACTTATTAAAAAAACTCAAACAACAAATATATTATTATTGTTTATATTGGTAATTATGTTCCATTAATTATATATATTATAAACTAAATAACCACTGTGAAATTGCGAATGGTTCATTAAATCAGTTATATAAAAACAATATTTTATAAAAATATAAAATATATATTTTAAAGATTTAAAATATAATTATACTACACAATTATGAAATTATATACAAAATAATTTATTTATGTAAAATAATTCATTTATATATAATGTAAATGTAAAAGAAGATAAAAATATTATAATCAGCTATTAAAAAAAATATCTTTCCTTTTAAAAAAATTGTTCGTAATGTGTAAAGAAAAATAACCCAATTTGAAAATGTTTTTGTAATAATCAAAAAAATGCTTTCTTAAAATATAATAATAAAAACTACATTCCNATTATAATCAGCTATTAAAAAAAATATCTTTCCTTTTAAAAAAATTGTTCGTAATGTGTAAAGAAAAATAACCCAATTTGAAAATGTTTTTGTAATAATCAAAAAAATGCTTTCTTAAAATATAATAATAAAAACTACATTCCATTTTACAAAGCGATCTTTTAAAGAAAAATTTGGTTCCACTTTACAATTTGTCTTTGACGAAAAGTACGTCAGCGCATCAATGGAAGAACGAATTTGAAAAGTGTTTTTTCTTTTCTTAATTAAATGGTTCCTACGGGAATTCTTTTTAATTTATATGGTTAATTGTAATACGAAAATTTCTTTTATTTTTTTAATACATTATTTTCTTCTTGAACTTTAAAGAATCCAAATGTAATGGTTACTTAACTGATCATTACATATTGTATAGTAAATTATCATAGTAATCACTATTATATAGTCATTACATAGTAATCACTACTAAGGAAGTGATCAATATTAAGTAATAATTATTGATAAATGATTATTATTAAATAACCATTACATATAGTGATTATTTAATTGATTAATTGGAATATAATCACTACATAATGATTAATTAATTGATTATTATTAAATAATTACAATTATCATGTTTATGTAATTGATTTCATTGTAGAGAGTACTAAATTATATAAAAATGATGAATAAAATACTCACTACTTAAGACATAGTCTAAACTTTTTTAAGTTTTTACACTTTACTTAATTTTCTATTCTCTAATATTCACTTGTTCATTGTGAAGGTTGTTAGGGCATCACAATCGAAGGAACAACTTTATTCCAAAGCCTTATGGTCAAATGTTTTATGATTTCTTTTTAAATGAAATGAAATATCATATATTGCATTCTTAAAAGTTAAAATTAAAATAAATGTAACGATGTGACAATTTTATATCTTAACCCTAATATGTCGGTGGCTCAGCTATTGTGTAACGACAAAACACGTGACAACTTTAGTTCTTCACGTATTGCAACACTAAGTCAAAGAATAAAACATTCAAAATCAATGATAATAAAGTTGAAATCTAATTCGAATAAAGTTTTTCCTTTTTTAATGTTTTTAGTTTTTTCAATAATTTAATGTTTTTTTCAACGAAAAAGATACTCTTTATATTCAAAAGGATATAAGAATGTACAAGGCTAAAGTAGCGGATAAACCATCAGAAAACAAAAGCTATGCCGATAAATCAAGCAATCCATACAAGTCAAAGATGAAATCATGTCAATCCGTGACCATTCTCGATCCCATGGAAGGGCAGCTCTCCAAGCAAGCTAATCAATCAAAGATTGATCAATGTGGAAGGTCCTTTATTGCCTTCTTCCCATCTTGTAAAACAAATGTGCCCCGATGGCAAGAATAGAGCTCTTTTAGATAGAGTATTAGCCTCGTTGTTTTCCTCTCTGTAGATGTGAGAGTAGGTAAGATTATAAATCAGTTGAGTCGCTTCACGAGTTCTCTCCTTCCAACTCACAAGGTCCGCCACATGGAAGTCTGCACGCCCGCTCAACCAATCAATGATAATTTTGGAGTCGCCAAGTAGTAGAAGCTCATTGATATGTAAACAACTTGCTAGAATAAGTGACGCCCATGCTCCCATAAGTTCTGCCTTCATGTTTGTACCGTTCCCACAATTTAGAGTCCACCTAAAACAAGTTTGAGAGTTTAAGACAATTTTCCCTCCCGCCCCACAGAGTAAGCCATCTTGTTGTGACGCTCCGTCAAACCAGGCCACAACTTTTTCAAGTGGAATTTGAAAAAAGGTCCTGCTATGTGGTGTAACCGATTACTGGTTCTTACTCAAGGCCATCTCAGCGCTGATGATATTGGCCACTCTGTGAAAAGAAGGTGGCTTTTCTTCGAACAAGGCTGCGTTTCTGGTCTTCCAAACCTGCCAGCAGAGATGTATTGGCAGTTGCATAGGGTTCTTTGCGACTTCCATCCATTTCTGAAAGAAAAAAGATAAGCTGGGACCTAACCATGTTGACGTGAGTGATAGAGCTGTTGAAATGAGTTGCCACACCGATCTAGTAAAAGCAAAGTCAATGAAGACATGGTCGGACGTTTCTAAGTTTGTTTTGCACAGGATACAGCGACTGGGCCCCTCCCAACCCCGGGATTGTAGATTCGGCCACATCATCAATTTATTTTCAATCAATAACCATGCGAATAATTTTTGTTTTAGAGAACAGTCACTCCTCCATATCTTGTCGCGCCCTCGATCTGTTGTATTGCTCCAGCTTTTTGCAGCTAATGCACTATAGGCATTCTTAGCGGTGAGGGCGTTGGTTCTGTCCCCTCCCGTCCACAAGAGAAAATCGGGCCGATCCTGTAAACGGATGCCCGATTCCATTAGCCTGCGCGTGTAGCCATCCCATTCCGCAGAGAGATCGACGTCCAATTCTAATTCTTCGYTGTTGAGCCAGCAATCGTTCAGATGTCCCCCGCTGGTCAGAGATTTGATCTGGAAAAGGAAAAAAATACCTTTATTGTGCAGGTGCTCCAGCAGCTGTGTGGAAAGCAAGGCGTGTCTGCCCATTCCCAATAATCTGTCCCTGCCAACTTCAATCAAAAATCCATTACCCGGATTCCACGAGAGCCAATGAAGAATGATGGGAAGGGTCTTTAAGAGTTGTTTCCAGGTTTGTGAGCCTTCGGTGGGTCTCTCAGTGGTCGATCTGATCCATATATGAACCGGTAAATGAGGGAAGTATTTTGCCTTGATTACCTTACTCCAGAGACCAGGCTTCATAAGAACTCGCCAGAGGGTGTTGGCCGAGAGTGCTCTGTAGAAGAAGGGCAGATTCCTGAGACCCCAACCGCCCATCTTCTTGGGTTTGGAAATTGCCTCCTAGTTGCAAAGATGGTAACCAGAATTGTTCTTGTTGCCAGTCCAAAGAAAGGAGAAAATAAGTTGGCGAAGAGTCCTTAGCACTATGACCGGGATGTGTGCTAGCGCCATCCAATAGACTGGGAGGCTTTCCAAAATGGCTTTGATGAGGATATATCTCCCTCCCATGGAGAGCAGCTTGTTACACCAATGATGTATTCTTCTTTCAAATTTATCTATAAGCCATAGTCAATCTTTGCTAGAATACCTGGAGGATTTGATAAAAAAGCCTAGGTAGGAAAACCCCTCTTTTAGCTCTGTTATAGCAATACCGAACTGTTCTTTTAAATTTGTTAAGATTGGCTCCTGTGTATTCAAAGCTAGGAAGACAGATTTAAGATGATTTATCACCAAACCAGAGGCTACGCAAAAGGTATTTAAGATGGAGTGTATGATGGACCATTCCCCAAGACTGGCCGATGTCAAAATTAGCACATCATCAACAAATAGGATATGCAGAATGTGTGTCATCCCCGAGATTTTAACTCCAGAAAGATGGCCCTCCGCTTGGCTGTTTTTGAGTAAGATACTAAGTCCTTCAAGGACCAATATAAACAACAGTGGTGATAGAGGGCATCCTTGATAGAGCCCTTTCTCACATCGGAATGTTTTGGTAGCTTCCCCATTTATCAGAACAACAAGGGTTGCCGATGTAATGCAACCTAAAATCCAATTAGTAAAAACTAACCCAAAACCGCACTTAAGAAGAATAAGATGCAAAAAGTTCCAGTTGACGCAATCAAAGGCCTGTTTGAGATCCAGCTTGAGAAGAATGGCTTGTTGCTTCCTAGACTTTAAACTGTGGATGCATTCATGTGCAACACCAATTGCATCTAATATTTGTCTTCTTTTCAGGAAACCGAGCTGCTCCTCTGAAAGTGCCCTGGAGAGTAAAGGGAGAATTCGATTGGCTATGATCTTAGAAATCAATTTGTAACAAAGATTGCAGAGTGAAATGGGTCTAAAGTCTTTGAAATGTCTACGAAGATTTGATTTAGGAATCAAGACTATATAGGTGTTGTTTAGCTGAGGATTTATCACGCCTCTTGTTCTGGCATCCTCCACGACGTCCAGAAGCTCCGTAATTGGGTATTGGTTGGAATGAGATTCATATTTTTATATCAAAAAAGTTCACGATCATGAACTCCATCAAATTGAAAAAGAAACTTTGAAATTTCATAGTCTTATTTTATCTTTAGTGATTTTAATTTATTTTGAAAAGATCTATATTATCAAAATTCCATTAATTAAAAAATTAAGACAAAATAAGTGTACATATTAGACATGGTTTACAAAAGAAAATATGGTTGTTAGGTAATCATAAGAAAAAATGAGTAGATTAAGTCTAACTCATTATTAAATCTTTCTAAAAACATAATGTTTGTTAAAATTTTCACATGGACAAGGGTCATTCTTGATCTCGAGGGAAATCAAGAAGAAAGTTTTGAATGGGATTTAGGTGGAGCTACTAATAATTATCTTGAAGTTCTTCCTCTATATCAATGGCTAAAGGTTCTTGACCCGAGGAGAATAAGAGAGTTAAGTGTCATTAGATATACAATAATAATTATTAGATTCATGCATTGATTTTTTTCATCTAATGACAACCTAGAAAGGCTCATATGGTGAATCCAAAAAGAGGACAATTACTTTGAATCTCTACAGTTTTATCATGTCTTAAGAGAAAGGAATTAATAAGCTTATCATTTGTCTAACAAAGCCTCATGCCTAGAAAGAGAAACCTTAAGGTTAAAACGAGGGGTATCCTTGTCCCCAATTCCTTAATTATTGTTTATGATAAACCTAAAGTTATGCATGCCACCACCTATCCAAGACAAGTGGCATATAAAACTTAAGAAGGGAGGATCGAAGCCAAGGGACATTACATTCACTATACCAACACACAATTCAAATTTTATGGAGAAACAACTCTACCAACTTGATTTTATTGTGAACCCTAGTAAAGGTCAAATAATGGAGCCTTTTTTGGGTCTAGATGGTTATCTTCTAAGAGGATTCCCCCATCTCAACATCAATCCCCTAATTGTTAGAAGAGACAAATGCTTATCTCTTCATGACCTACCCCTTTATGTTAGAAGTTTGGAAGCAAGTTGAAAGGTTGGTAGGGCACCAAAATGTCTGGGTAGGAGAAAGTATTGAAGTGGCCTTTCATAATTGGCATGACGAAAAGGCCTTAAAATAGGTTAGAGTCCTGCCCTTAAACAGTGCATGGAGAGTCTGGTTGGCTCAAAATCTAAAATTATTTGAAAACAGAGAGACTTTTCCTTTAAAAGGTATTGTCTTGGAATTAAATATCCTTAATGCATACCAAAATCTTAGGATAAACTTGATGTACACAAATCGAAGGAAATGGAAATTAACAAGTCCATTCCTTGTGATTTCTTTGATGGAACTTCACAAGAAACTCCACCCAAGGGTGGAGTAGGTGGAATATTGTATATAAATCCAACATACAACATTTCGATTAAGATAGTAATTGGATAGGAAACCAATGATTTTTGTGAACTAATGGCTCTCAAGTTGGTCCTAAGACTAGGTCATGAGGTTGGGATCTCAAACATTCAAATCTTCGGAGATTATATACTAGTTATTCAATGGATGTGAAAGGGAATTTCTCTGAGAAACTTCACATTAAAACATCTTTACAATGACATTCAAATATCAGCCTTCTCACACATTTCATTTTCACATATATCTATAGGGATAGAAACAAGACTGTTGATGAACTTTCTAAAGATGGTACAAAACTGGAATGTGGAACTTGGATGGTCTCTAAATAGTTGGAGGGGGTTGTCTTAGAATATGCTCATGATCCATGGCTCTGAACTGATGTCTTTTCTTTATGTTTTACTCCTTTTTCATGTATAAACATGGGATGGTATGGATTTCAGTCAATCATAAGGAATAGACCATTTTAAAGTTCTATTTTGAGTTGTTGAATAGAAACTATTTTTTGAGAAGCTGAAAGAAGTTATGAAAATTTAAAAGATATAGTCATGGAGTACCTTGATTGACTTTGATGGTCCTTTCTAGATCATTATAAGGCTATAATAATAGTTTTTAGGAATGTTACAAGTATTTGAGGTACTGTAATTTTTCTTTTATTAATACAATTATGAACTTTTTTCTTCGAAAAAATAAAATTATATATATATATATATATATATATATATATATATATATATATATATATATATAGAGAGAGAGAGAGAG
>ML778465.1:1174992-1211831 GCA_009831015.1 Picea engelmannii
TGCCATCAAACTTCCTCATATCAATCTTAGGAACGTGGTTGGTCTTCAAACCAAAGTTGGAGTTTCTCCATTTTTGATTCACCTTCTTTGTGTCCTCATCATGAATTTCATGGGATGCATTTTCACTTTCAGGTGTCTTCTCTATTACAAAATTTTTGAATACTTCCATGATATCCCCTTTTAAACCATCTATCTTAGTATCCAACTTAGCTTCCATTGAATCCATCTTAGTATCCAACTTAGCTTCCATTGAATCCATCTTAGTATCGAACTTAGCTTCCATTGAATCCATCTTATTTTTTAGTTCATTTATGTCCCAACGCATTTCTTCACCTTCATCAAGAGTGCAAGTAGGATTTTTTGGAGGCTTATTTGGTGTAGAATTTCCCTTTTTGGGTGGCATGTTGGCCAAGTATCACTTTTGAACCTTGATTTTGAGGTGGTTCTGCTAGATAATATTTCTTCTGTTGTATCTTTCAAGTTTCGGCCCTTTTGGGTATGAAAATTTCTTTTATGTATTTCTCTGATATTTCTTCTCTACAATGCCATAGGTCTGATCAAAATTGTATGTGCCAAGTGGAATTTACGGTAACTTCCCCACAAATTGCCGATTTTTGGCCTTTCCAGGAGATATCACCTGTATAGTGTGCCCCACACAAAATAATTGATATAAAATTATGAAGCTTGCACCAGAAATACTATAGACTGTCCAAGATCCAATGAAACCAGTCCCACACAATTTGGATACTCTAGGAAGAATTTATGATTGTTTTACCTGGAACACCTTCTTGAGACTAGTCAATAGGACTAGTCAGATACCCTATCTTACACAGGGTGTATCTACAAATTTAAGATGACTCAGAAGATGAAATTTTTAACACAGATACCTTACTGATTTATGTAAATAGCCTCTGGTTATAGGGTCTGAAACGTTACAAAAAAGTTTTTATAGCGAAAATTCTGCAATGACTCAATTCAAGATGATTCCAGAACCCTATCTTGTACAGGTTGTATCTCCGAAAGTATAAGGCCTCAGGAGCTGAATTTTGAACCTAATGTACCTTGATCCGTTTAGTAAATATCCTCCAAGCCGTTCCTTCTGAAACATTATAAAAAACAAGTTATAGCGAAAATTCCAAGGTGTCTCAGATGTAGCAACGAAACTCCAAGACCTTGAGCTCTGATACCATATGTTAAGAACCAAATATCAATATAGCATAGAAAATCCTCAAAAAAAGTGCTCAGTGCCTTGAAAAAGAGATAATTTTAGATAATAAGAATTTTCGATGGGGCAACCTCCTTTTACCCCACTTAAATGTTCAAGTACAAGATGATTCAAAATGAAAATGTCTCCTTGGTATATATAGGAGACTAGGAGGTATAATTACAACTAATGGCCTAAAGCCAACATAAATAAAATAGCATTACTAGTATAATATGCCCCAATTAAGGGGTAATGAGCCAATATTAGGGCTTAACACTAGGCCTCATAGTGTTATTATTACTTTAGACAAGAAATTGTACAAGATACTCGAGGTAGTCCCACCTACTTCCATTTCCTTGATCTCTTCCAAGCAATGCAGGAAGTTCATATCTTAGACCATGAAGTTTTTCTTCTTCATGATTCATGCTCAAAGTGAGTGAAAGGTTGCAAACACATCTATGGCATCCATGGCAGGTCTCTCCACGTAGTAGAAGCAAGTTGATAAGGTCGTGGAATAATATAAAGGAATCTTCTCCTCACCCAATGGGGCACCTCTGCATTTTTAGGTCAAGCACTCAATTGATCTGACCCCTGATTCTGTTCTACCCAATGGGTTAGTGTATCGTCACTCTCTGTCAAAAAATGAGGAAATCAAGTGTCAAATCCAAGAGTTTCTCGAAAAGGGGAACATCTGAATAAGTTCATCACCTTGTGGAAGCCCAATCGTGCTTGTGCAAGAGAAAGATAGGACCTGATGACTCTGCATTGATTACCGGGCCCTAAATAAATTCATAGTTAGGAACCAATACCCAATTCCATGAATTGGCGATCTCCTTGACCAACTCAAGGGGAAAAATACTTCAGCAATATTGATCTGAAGTCTGACTACCACCAGATCCCAATAGAGTAGACTGATGTATGGAAGGCTGCCTTCAATTCCAAAAAAGGTCTTTTTGAATTTTTTTTAATTCCCTTTGGCTTGAGAAATTCCCCAACAACTTTCATGGGGATGATGGATGATATCTTGTGGCCTTTCACCAATTTTTTTTGGTGGTGTTGTTAGCACTAGAAGTCACACTTAGATTGATGTAAGTGCAAACCCAATACCCATCAGAATATAAATGGATTAAATTTGTTTGAGTAGGTGGATCAACAAGACTGTGCAAAAAAGGGAGAGGGAAGCAAAATATAGATCAGTAGGCTACACCACAATGGAGTCATACAAATTCTGTAGATTGAAGGAAATTAAGCTGCCTATCAGATAAATAGATTGTATGATGATGAAAGAAAGAAAGAAGAGTCAACATATAAGTGAAAAAATCAGCCTCACACCCTGCTCAACTTATAACATCCATTGGTCTGAACGTTCACTAATTAGAAATCCTTTCCAACAACGAATGTGGATGCTTAAATATAACATGTAATAAACTTCTGCAACAAATCATTTACCATAGAAATCTCATACATAATACTACTAATCAAATCTACATTAACAATAATCATATTCAAGCAAGATGAAAATATATATGAACAAAAAATAAATAACAATCTGATATGACAGATCTCATGAGTCTTCAATGAAAAAATATTTACAAAAGAGGCCCTCAGGCTTACAAATGAGCACACACAGGGAAATTGCATTGCTCCAACTCTCTCCAGCCTCTCTTGGGTCATGGACTGAACCCTTTCCTTATCAAAATCCCTCTCATATATAGCGAATTATATCTATATACCATAAGGAGGTCGAAACCAATGATCTACATAGGATCCTCTTCCATTTAGGAGTCTTGTTACAAAAGATTCCAACAAAAACCTAACAAATTCCTATTTTTTGGGATCTTGTGTATTGTGATAAATGCCTTTCGAAACAGGTCATTCTTCTTGATATGGAGATGAAACACATGTCCCTCATGTCCAAATAACCCCTAGGATACCATTCAAACCTTCCCTAACAGCTGGAAACCTTCCCATAGCTTGGATTTTTCAGTCTGTTAGAGTTCGCAGCGCATATGATAGCATGCACTGTGAACTTTCCTATAGGTGATGATTTTGTCGTTTCTCCCAAAATACGAACTGGGCCATGATGATTTTTTGTCAACAATTCAAAAACATCATGTTTTTCTCCCACACCAAATTGCAGAGGAGCCTATATTGGAATTCCAAAGTTATGATTAAAACAATCCTCTAATGTGTGTTAATTTCTTACAAACTGTCATAAATTACCAGTTCGCAGTGTCGATGCTGTGAAATTTCTTGTAGCAGCCTATCTCACTTTACCAATGTTTTTATCATCTAAAAATTATATCAGGTGTCTAGATATGCTGCAAAATATTCATTATCTTGATATATGACTTAGAGGAAAGCACCACAACTTATACAAATGGCTTACAACTCATAGCCATCACCCAAAAATGTTGTAAAATGCCTGAAAACAAAAAAAAATGGGTTTTAATGACTGAAATGTTTTCAAAAGGATGATTTTGTCCAAATATTTTATGCACCTTACTCTATATATATTGAGGTATGCGACATGACACTCTTCCAACATGAGGAATAAGGAACAACAACTGAGAGTAATCATAAGAGAGAGACAAATATCAATTTTATGCTAAAACATGGCCATTCCATCAATATAAATATCATTTTAACAACATGATAATTTGTGCAACCTTAAGATTGCTTCAGTAGATGGCCAACAATACATTTCAAATAAGGCAGGGATGCAGATCCATTCTCTAAAAATTGAGCCTTTTAAATATGTAGAAAAAAAAGGTTTCAACTGTGATGGAATAGAGAGTTCGTTGTGTCAGTTTGCAGTGCTAGGTAAAATTGATGGGAAAAGGTAAATTATGAGCAATAGAAAAGGTGAGTGAGGTAAAAAATTATCTTGGTCCAATGGGCAAGGTTCAAAATTTCATTGAGGTGAATTTTGGAAGATGGAAACAAAGTGTTTGACAGTTTGCAACGCAAGAGATAAACCAATCAGAAGCTTCTCTCAACCTTTAAACAACATGATAACCCTCATGGAGTACTTTGTAGACCTGATATTGATGCATATATCTTTAAATTTGACCAGAAGTGTTTGAAAACTATCCAACCTCCAATGCTCCTCTTCAGCCAGTCCGTTGCGCCAATTCACAATGCCTGTCTACTAGTTCACAATGCCAATTCACAACACATGTCTACCAGTTCATACAGCCTAATTCAAATATGAATTGCACACTTCGAGGAGACTTTTAGACGATATGATAACATAATCCCTGAAGAAGTGGTTAAATGTAGGCTCCGAAAACAATGAAATCCTCTTTGACATGATCCTTTAATTGCAATGATGACAAAATAATGCATGAGGTACTTAGAGTACGCTGGGAAATCTCCTAGTGAGTTGACAACACATACACCCGAATTGGACTTGAAACTTAATAAACAGATGGATTATGACAAAGGGAACTTTTTGTACAACTTGTAGGTGTGACACGTCAAGGTAAAAAATGTAAAAATCAAAGGTGTGACTCATTTTGACCCCTACAATTCTATGTGATAACATTTGGCTCCACAGGGGATGGCATGCTCCCTGTGAGACGCCAAGAACTTGGAGTTTAGTGCCTTATCCATTCCATATATTTCCACAAAACTTGTATGCCTGAGAGCACCTATGCTCCTTATTGAAAACTAAGAAAATTCTCACACTAAAAAAAAAACCACTGCAAACCAAATGCTCGAGAATCGAGCTTTATTTGTCCTACTCCTACCCTAACCATTTGAACTATTATTTGTTCAATTAAAGTCATGCTTCCAATGAATTCATACAATAAACTGATTAACTGGTGAAACTTTTGATCTGGATCAGACAAATGAAATAAACCATGGCATACATAAGTGCAGTTTGAAAAGATAGCAAAACCAACATTCACTTGAAAAGAATGATTTGACATATGTGCTGCTCAAAAAATCGAGATAATCAACAATAGGGTCATGAAAGCCATAAAGTAATACCTCTTATTGATGTCGTTCCAACTGGAAATTGAATTTCTTCTTCACATGCCCAGTTTTATGACTACTGCCAATCTCCTCTATCTGCAAAACTAAAGGTTGTTATGGGCTGCCTTCACTAATTTTAATGTTGATCATACGTTGTTTAATATTTGTTGCAGATCCAGGTTTATGAATGATGAAAGAAATCTTGTTGATATTTGGTAATAGCTGTTGGAGAAATTTCTTCGACCAATTATGCTCATATAATCCTTCCTTATCTCCTTCATTGTATTCCCATGGATTAGATTCAAAACTGACACATGCTGATATATCGATCTGATCATTATCATTTGAATAGTCAAAGGAAACAATTTGATTTTCATGACAACTTAAAACAATAGATACATTTGATACAATGTAAAAAGTATCTACATCCTGGCTATCACTTTGAATATCATCATCCTCTTGTTCATTACAAAAAGTGTCTTCTACTGTAACATACTCTTTATGACTATTTGATCATTTACTCAAAAAATTGAATTCTTAACAACATTCTTGATAAAGGAAATCAACTGTAAATTTCTCTTTGCAAAACAAACGAAATGCAACATGAAAATGTCTTAGTGAAGTAATAAAAACAATCGGGAGTGATCTACACCAATCATGAGTTGCTCCATCTAAAGAGTATGTAAACAATTTGATGAGGACATCTTCATGTATAACTTTATTATTAAGTATGCACTCATGAAAATCTAGTAAAAAATCAGTTGGCATTTCCCAATTTTCCTCTCTAAACCTAGGAAGGCAGCCTTCCCATTCACTTCTATCAGGCATGAGGTTTGGAAAACCAAATATATTTGAGAAATCACAAAATGCATACCTTTGAGAAATAATCTTGTCCATTTCAAACCAGTGGAGTCGCCCATAGATTCATCTATGATGAAGTTGGAATCACCAGGTAGAAGATTGCAATCAATATTTTTTCCTACTCCTATCTACCATCAATAGATGGATCTGATCGTTGTCATTCTTCCAGGGAAGATTTCTTCACTTCCATCCCTAGCAGTGGTGCCAAAAATGTTAGCACTAGAAGTCACACTTAGACTATTGTAAGTGAAATCCCAGTACCCATAAGAATATAAATGGATTAAATTGGTTTGAGTAGGTGGATCAATGGGACTGATCAAAAAAGGGAGAGGGAAGAAAAATGCAGATCAATAGGCTATACCATTGGGAAATGGGGTCATAAGAATTCTGCAGATTGAAGGAAATCAGGCTACCTATCAGATAAATAGATTGTATGATGATGAAAGAAAGAAAGAAAGAAAGAAAGAAGGGTCAACATATAAGTGAACAAATCAGCCTCACACCCTACTCAACTGATAACATCCACTGGTCTGAACGTTCAAGGATTGGAAATCCTTTCCAACAACAAATGTGAATGCTTAAATATAACATGTAATAAACTTATGCAACAAATCCTTTACCATAGAAATATGATACATAATAATGCTAATCAAACCTACATTAACAATAATCATATTTAAGCAAGATGAAAATATATATGAACAACAAAGAAATAACAATCTGATATGACATATCTCATGATTCTTCAATTGCAAAAATGTTTACAAAACATGCCCTCGGGCTTACAAATGAGCACACACAGGGAAACTGCATTGATCCAACTCTCTCCAGCCTCTCTTGGGTCATGGAATGAACCCTTTCCTTATCAAAATCCCTCTCATATATAGTGAATTATATCTATATACCCTAAGGAGGTTGAAACCAAGAAGCTACATAGGATCCTCCTCCATTTAGGAGTCTTGTTACAAAAGATTCCAACAAAAACCTAACAAATTCCTATTTTTTGGGATCTTGTCTATTGTGATAAATTCCTTTTGAAACAGTTTATTCTACTTGATCTAGAGATGAAACAAATGTCCCTCATGTCCAACCAACTCCTATAATATCATTCAAACCTTCCTTTATAGCTGCTATCCTTCCCATAGCTCGGATTTGTTAGAGTGTTAGAGTTCGCAACACCTATTACAACATGTGCTGCGAACTTTCCTGTAGGTGATGATTTTGTCTTTTCTCCCAAAATAAAAACTGGGTCAGGATGATTTTTTGTCAACAAGTCCAAAAAATCATTTTTTTCCTCCACACCAAATTGCATAGGAACCCACATTGAAAAGTTATGATCAAAACAATCCTTTGTTGTGTGCTAATTTCTTACAAACTGTCATAAATTACCAGTTCGCAACACCGACGCTATGAACTTTCCTGTAGAAACCAAGGTTTTTATCATCTCAAAATTATATCAAGTGTCCATCTATGTTGAAAAATATTCATTATCTTGATATATGAATTAGAGGAAAACGCCACAATTGATGCTCATTGCTTACAATTCATAGCCATCACCCAAAAATGTTGTAAAATGCATGAAAACAAAAAAAATGGGTTTTAATGACTTAAATGTTTTCAAAAGGATGACTTCGTCCAAATATTTTATGCAACTTACTCTATAAATATTGAGATATGAGACAAGACACTCTTCCAACAGGAGGAATAAGGAACAACAACTGAGACTAATCATAAGAGGAAGACAAATATCATTTTTCTGCTAAAACAAGGCCATTTCATCAATATAAATATCAGTTTAACAACATGATAATTTGTGCAACCTTAATATTTCTTCGTCATATGGCCAACAACAAATTTCAAATAAGATAGGGATGGAGATCCATTCTCTCAAAACTGAGCCTTTTAAATATGCAGAAAATAAAGGTTTCAACAGTGCTGGAACAGAGGGTTCGCAGCGCTAGGTAAAATTGATGGGAACAGGTAAATTTTGAGCAGTGAGAAAGGTGAGTGAGGTTGGGAAGTAGCTTGGTCTAGTGGGAAAGGTTCAAAATATCATTGAGGTGAATTTTGGAAGCTGGCAACAAAGTGTTTGAAAGTTTGCAGTGCCAAGAGATAAACCAGCCAGAAGCTTATCTCAACCTTTAAACAACATGATAACCCTCATGGAGTACTTGGTATACCTGAGATTGATGAAAATATCTTTGAATTTGACCATAAGTGTTCACAAACTATCCAACCTCCAATTCTCCACTTCATCCAGTCCACAATGCCAGTTTGCAGTGCATGTCTACTAGTTCGCAGAGCCAATTCACAACGCCTGTCTACCAGTTCTTAGTGCCTAATTCAAACACGAATTGCACACTTCGAGGAGAATATTATAAGATCCGATGACATAACCCTTGAATAAGTGGTTAAATGTAGGCTCTGAAAACAATGAAATCCTCTTTGACACGATCCTTTAATTGCAATGATGACAAAATAATGCATGAGGTACTTAGAGTACGTTGCGAACTCTCATAGTGAGTTGGAAGCACATACACTCGAATTTGAATTGACACTTAAACGTATAGATGATGACAAAGGGAAATTTGTGTACAACTTGTAGGTGTGACATGTCAAGGTGAAAAATGTAAAAATAAAAGGTGTGACTCATTTTGACCCCTACAATTCTATGTGCTAACAAGTGTATTTGGATGGCATCCTCATCTTCAGTAAGAGTTGTGAAAAACACTTGCAACATATTTTGCAGGTTCTGCACACTCTGCGACAACACAAGCTATATGAAAATTTGGAAAAATGATCCTTCAGTATGAACAAGGTCCAGTACCTAGGCTACATTGTTGATGAGCATGGGGTGCATGTCGATCTAGCCAAGATCTAGGTCATTCGTGATTGGCCAACACCAACCACACTCACTGAGCTTCAGAGCTTCTTAGGCCTTGCCAATTTCTGTTGAAGTTTCATGTTAGGATTCTCCCACATTTCATGGGCCCTTAGCCAGGTGACCAACAGTGGTGGAAATGAAAAATTCATTTGGGCCAGTCGCAATAGAAAGAATTTGATGATTTAAAGAAACACTTGTGCTCAACCCCAGTGCTCTCATTATTTGACCTGTAGCTACCTTTTGATATTGAGACATATGATTCATACTATGTTGTGGGTGAAAATATCACTCAACATGGACATCCTGTGGCCTACCATAGTGAGAAACTATTAGATATTATCTGTAAGTACCCCACTTATGACAAATAAATGTACTCCATTGTACAAGCCTGTCACCAATGGAAGCATTACATCCTTGGGAAGGAGACAATCATCCAAACTGATAATAATCCTCTACAGTTCATGCAAACACAAGGAAAATTGCATAAGGACAACCATCAAGTCGACATACTTGTAGCAGTTCCATATCAACATCAAGTATAAGACACAGATCACCAACCACATTGTTGACTGCCTCAATCGACCTCTAGTTGCAACACTAGCCACGATGCTACACTCATGCGAACATGAGAACTCCGGATGGCCCCAACTCTATGAAGGAGATCCTAACTTCACCACTACCTACCATATGTTGGGCATAAACACAACTATCACTGATTTCCATCTTCAAGACGGGTTGTTGTACCATCTAGGCCATCTCCGTGTCTAATCCAAAATGATCTTTTAAATGACAATGGTTGAGTTATTATGCATGTGTTAATTTTCCATATAGGAACTTAATGAAAGAGGAAGAAATATGAATGAAACATAGCATCCATTAAGCATATTCATATCTAGAAATAAGCATAAAACAATAGAAAACCATAAACACTAATTTGATAATAGAGTTCGAGAATTCTCACCTACGTCTTCGGGCCTTTGTCTCAGTGGGTGAGGCTTTCTTATTTATGTTCAAAGATTTTAAAGTACATCACATTAGTTCCAAAAAGGTTACAAATTGATCTGGTCTTGTTCTACCAGATCTATGGAACCCAACAAAAGAAATGACATTGAAATCGGATGACCGGAGCTCCCAAAAATGGCCCTCAAAGGTGCGCTCCTCAATAGTTTCCCTGCATAAAAATGGCTTTGGCTTGTCAAATATTCAACATAAACCTTCTTTGAACCTCCTCTCTTGGCTTCAAGAAGACTTGTTTTATATAGATCTGAAGTTGGTAACTATCTCCCAACTTCCCCCTAATATCTGGCCTCAAAAGAGCCCTATATCCCCCAATATTGGCCAAAAATCTCCAAAACTGCTGCAAAACTCATTGAAAATCACTATAATAAAGTATTAAACCCACTATTTGCATAAATTCAGGGTGCAAACCCTTACTCGCTAGCCCCTGGGCATATGGGATTCCACATGTGGCCTAGCGTTGGTCCTTAGTGCGTTGGCCCCCCTATCCACTTGGATCCTGGTTATGTATGTTTCCATGTGCCCACACCTCTATCCAACACGCGCTGATCAGTTGTAATAGAGCCCCGATGGTTAAGCCCCTGGTCGGTGGGCTAGCCCGACCGGTCGGGGCTAACCTTTATACACCCGCGCCAAGTACCAATGGAGGGTCATGTGGAATCCCACAAGAATCGAGAGCTATCCGCTAATCATCCACGCTAAACCGTTATATGAAAAGGGCCACATTACACTGGGCATGTGGAAAGGTATCCACAGTGGGCTGGGGCTTAGCCCCAACCCTTTCTTCGCTTGTATGTACAACCTTTACGCTTTAACTATTAGTTTTATCCTTTGGTTATCAAGGACCATATGAGGGAGGGCTAGCTATCCCAACCCTTCCAAAGCTCTTCCCCCTTGACAAAGGTCGCGAGTTCAATTCCCATTCACCCCAACAATTTTGCAATGAAACTTTAACCAAACAATGGGTGCCACATGGCACCTTCTCATTCACCGAATACTATTCCACATGTCATTCTCCTATTGGTTCGAGTGTCTTCCTAATCACCACACTTTCCCAATAACTGTCTTCCACATGTCGTACATACGTCGTACAGGCGTGCCACGTGCCACCCTTGTTGTAGTGATACGTGTCACTCTCGGATTGTTCCACCTATACCTGCCATGTCAACATCCAACTATATCCTGCCACATTAGCTGTACGACCAACTACCACGTGTCACTTCCAAACGTTGCCACACCATCATGATGACGCCATGCTAACGTCAGCGTTGAATTTTTTGTCCTGTTGGCTATTGACGTTTTGCCTGTTTGGAAAAGTGAATAGATCGTGATATCTAGAGCATACAACATCTGTTTGAGCCCGTTCAAGTTGCGTTGGGTTCATATCGATGAGGTCTACGCACATGTCTTTTTTGAAGCAATTACGAAAACTTTGATTTTTAGGCCTTTCTGAGCCCCATCAAGCTCCTGGATCCAATTATGGATCACATCAAGCGAGAGAGAGAAGTTTATTTTTGAAGCTCACTATAGTTGGGTGGTAGGAAAATTTGGTGTAGAAAAGACAGTGACAGTACTGCAACAACATTTCTATTGGTTGAAACTTCGACAGGATGTGAGCAAGTATATTAGGTCACTAGTACATTTGGGTCAAATTCTTACAGCGCGTTCGACACAATTGCCACTTTATATTGTTGGAAGAACGAAAAACAACGGACCCCCTCAAATTTCATTTCACATGACGTTGATTTTTCGACGACAAGAGTTCATCTTTATTGCGATGTTTCATGCGGACACGTGTCATCTCGGATTTGACTTTCCAAACCCCATATAGCCATCGTAAGACCAACGCATTGGAGGTGGTAAGACCAATGTCATAGACATGGCAAGAGAGACATCTTGAACGTAGCAAGAGCGACGTCTTGGAGGTGGTAAGAGAGACGTCTTGAACATGGCAAGAGAGATGTCTTGGAGATGTCAAGAGAGACATCTTGAACGTGGCAAGAGAGATGTCTTGGAGGTGGCAAGAGCAATTTCTTAGAGGTGAAAATAGAGACGTTAAGAGGTATCAGCTCTGACGTGGTTTCTATGGGAGCGACACTCTTGGAGGTGGAAATAACGATGTCTTGGAGGTGGCAAGAGCGACGTCTTGGAGGTGGCAAGAGAGACGTCTTGCAGGTGTAAAAAGAGACGTCTTGGACATGGAAAGAGCGACGTTAAGAGGTATCATCTCCGACGTGGTTTCTAAGGGAGAGACACTCTAAGATGTTGCAATAGCGATTGTGTTGTAGGTATTTAAAAAAAAATACAATATCAATACTGAGAGGAACAAGTACATTAACCTTTGCTAAGATACTAGCCATATCAATATTTAAATCTATATCATCGGTCTTAGGCAAGGTTGGTTGAGGAGGCGGACTAACTTCCAATGGTAAAGGGGTCTTGTCTAATGAGGTTTAGGATCACTAGGATATGTCTCGGGTGTGTTATCACACAAACTCACAATTGTTGAGCTAAAGTCGAAAAGCTCAAGTGCAATCATGCGTAATAAGACTGCAAAAATATACTAGAGAATAATTCCCTATTTTTAGAAAGGATCAAAATAATATTGTACTTTATTGGGTACTTCGAAACAAGTTCCATCCAATACAAGATCCTATATACCACTGAGATAGTTGAGCAATAGAAATTCCAGAGCCTTCACTGAAACCTCTAACAATTTGTTTGACATTTAGCAGAAAATTATATCATCAATAATACAACTTGAATTCATTGTAGGTATTTCTTTGTATCCTTTGGCTAGCTCAACAACTTCACACATAACAAGCAAATGTTCTGTATATATACATTGAGCAGAAGAGAAAATTCATAGAATGCAAATTGTAGCAATTCGAAACAACCATAACATATTTGGACTCCAGATATAAAGATCATAATCTCTCATGCCAAGAAATTTGAAAATGTCAAACCATATTCAATATCCCAATACTCAGTCAAAACAAGGGGCGAAAAAATACAAATTTAAATACTTCAACAACTATAACAGATTTGGCCTGCAGATATACAACACATATATATTCCAAGTTTAGTTTCAAATAACAACCAATGTTACTGTTATCCACATAGCTAATCCATCTAGTTTCAAATAACAATCAATGTTAACTATCATATACACAGTTAATCCGTGTAGTAGATATATTAAGTGACTGAACATCACGATCATTTTTCAAACATGATCCAACAACATGACAGGCCAAAGAAGAATATTGTGAATTTGTTCAAATGGCTTCCTGTATTGCACATTATGAGGAAGCTGCACATCCAAACTGTAGATGCTCTCATAGATTTCAGATAGAATCTCAGGAAAAGAAACATCCATATATCGAATTATTATATTCAAGATATACGCGATATGTTATCTAAGTCTGCAGATGCATCCATTTAGCCAGAATTATTTACACGCTCACATTCATCAATCCATTCGGAATACCTGCAAACATTTTCAGAAATACAAATGGCTAAGTCATCCATAGAGATATTTATTACTCCATTGCATATTAAATCCCTCTCCTCCAATTCAATAAGGATGACCTTTGTTCAATAATTCAAACCTCTATAAATATCAACTATTCAGCTGATATAACTACACTACTAAAAAAATGCATGTGCCAAAACCCAAACACTAAAATATATGGTTCAGAAAGATTACACATCAATGGGCTCGCTCAATGATGTCAATTCCAATTAATCCAAGAGAGGATATTATGTTCAGTAAGGGCTCAAAAGTAAAAAAGTCACTTGTGAAAAATAATACTACATAAAAATAACCTTAGGAAAGCACAAAAAACTGCACGGACCATTTATTGAGGTGTCAAAACTCTCCGGGCATCCTGCATGAAGCCTCCCTGATAAGATCTTTCCGATCCCTGAATGAATAAAAATGTGAGAGATGGAAAAATGTCAAACTACAAGGCTTCGTATAGTCAACAGACTAAATGAAATTATAGTCAAGGCTTCATTTAGGAGTTCATTAAATTATTTACTTTATTAATCTTTACTATTTTCTTTTGATTATTATTGGATATTGTAGCTATTGGAAGTGAGTATTTGTATGTAACGTCATCTGGAAACATTTCAACTTTATTTTATTTGGGAGGAGTGATGGGTGGAATTATCACAAGCCATATTTCTGATAGGCTTGATGCCAGGGCTATCACAACAACTAGTTTCATGTACTGTGCAATTCCAACACTCATTTTATATCAGGTTTATGGAGGTATCTCAATGTTTTCCAATATTGTTTTGATGATGATTTCCGGAATTTTTGTTAATGGACCTTATGCACTCATTACCATATCCATTTCAGCTGATATCGATACACATATCTCACTTAAGGGCAATTCAAGAGCTTTTGCAACCGTCACGACTATTATAGATGTTACTGGGTATGTTGGGGATGCCTTGGGGGCACTTCTGACTGGATTTATTCTTACAGATGGATGGAATGGTGTATTCATTATGCTCACACTTTCATCTTTAATTTATGGCCTTCTTTTGAGATGCATGGTTGTGGCAGAGATTGTGGACAAGATTGCCAAGGCAAAAGAATGGTCTAGACAACAAGATATTGCAGGTAATACACAGGGTCTTTATATCTATATATATCTAAATAGTTTGTGGAGTTGCAATGTTGGTTTCATAGAGTACACATGAGATATTGTTGCAGGGATTTATTTGTAGTGTCATTAATCTAACACACTCCTATCTCTGTAACGCAGGGTCAATCATTCAACCGCTGTAGACAGAGAGGCACTAAGATGATTTGGAAAAGTCAATGTAGGAGTTGTATCTCACTAATGAGAAGATGCAGATACTTGTATGTTTGGATCCTCATGCTGCAAAAATACAATGATTCTTTACCTCATTCCATGGATGTCCTTTATTTTTTCAAGCTGGAGAATTGGCCTTGCCTACCTGATGAGAGCTATCGTGGGTCACATGAATGATAGATGGTTTAAACTTAATTGGAAAGAAGAAACAATTGACATAGACAATATATTTTCCATGATCTGTATTTCTTTGTATGTGATGTATTTGTGCTATGTTAGTTGTCATGGAATGGAATATAGAACCGGTACCACTGCAACACTTTATCTAGATTGATCAGTTGTTACATTATGAATGTAGGCGAGTGATTGGCTATTGTAGGTGAGGGATTGAAGAGACTGTTGCATCATTTTGCAATTGTCCTAGTTAGGAACAGAGAAATTCCCCCCCATAAGAAAGGGGGAGGCAAGGGAAAGTTTTCATATGCATTATTTATTGCATTTGCTACCATTCTGAGTATTTTAGCAGGGGAAGGTTTTCATATGCATTATTTATTGCAGCTGCTACCATTCTGAGTATTTAAGTCTTTTTTAAAACTCTTCAAAGATGAATTTCTCCCAACACTTTCAGAATTTGTATGAGATGATGTTGAATTGTAATTAAAACCTATATTTCCWTTCTAATTTATCAAGTCACTGTCTATGCATGTAGATGTTCTRTTGATAAAATRTTTATCTTTAAAATAAGCCTAAAAATCTTTGAGCATTGAAAGAGGATGATGACCAGTGTGCAGACCCTGTTTGTCTAAACACACCAAATCTGCAATTTCTGTTGTTCAAACGTGCCTACATAGAAATCATTCCAATTACTAATAATAAAACAAATTATTCTACCCATCCATTCATATGTTGTAGGAATGATTCAAGTCAAATCATACAGAGTTGGAGGGCGTTTTAATTGAAAATACAGACACGAGTATGCTCCAAAATATTAGTAAAATGTATCGTTGTAAATGAGTATGGGGACAAATTTAGGTGGTAGAAGCATTCCTTTGCTGCCCTCATTCAAGCTTCTACAAACACATTGTAATGGTTTTCTGTCCATTTCATTTTCCATTGTCTTTTCTTCAAACAAAATGGTTTCTTCTTCGGTTTCTCTTGTCTTGAAAAAAGTTATTTTGATGGTCTTAGCTTGAGTTGAGCTTTTACTTGGTTCTTTTTGTCCAACCAAACTTAGGCCTTCATGCTCGAGTCTATGCTTATAGCTACAAGAATATTTACAATCCATTGGCTTCTCTTGCCTAGCTCTTGGTCATTGTAGCCTGTTTGTTGTATGTGCTTCGAAGTATTGCCTCTGGTATGTTTTTAAAAAACATTAAAGGGTTCTTGAAAAACAAATTGAGAAAGGTCCATAGAGAGTGAGCTTACCATGCTTGTATCGTTCATAGTGCTAGATTCTACAATAGCAATGGAAAGTGTTTTCACTTCCTTGTTCTTATGGACAACTATAGGCAACTTGGACAATGTCTCAAGATCCTTTTTCAACTCTGCTATTCTCTCCTTCAAGTGTTGGTTCTCCTCTTGGATCTACACATTGAAGCTCCATAGTTCTTCCAAACTCTCTCTTTTCACTGCTTCATCCAAGTTGGCCTTGTTTCTCGTCAAAGTGATAACAATGGCTTTAAGGTCACAAATTCAACGAATCTGAAACCAATATGATTCAATATGATAAACATGGTACTTTATAGCCCATAGGTTTCATCAACTCATATCCTTCAAGAAAATTAAATTCAATTGTTTGTCTCTGCAAGTACAATCACACTAAGATCTATGTCTTCGTATTTGGGTTGTCGCTCTGTTTCAAATCTAGTCTCAATGCCAAGCTCACAATGCACTATGTGTTTTATTTTGAATGTGCCAAAACATGCACTCTGGTTTATTTATTTATTTATAACTATGCACACGACACTTTAAACAACAACCACTATTGTACAATATACTTTCAAACACTAATATATGCAAGAATATGTCAATGAATTCATATTCAAGAAGCTTATCAATAGGGAATCTTCCCAGACATTCTATGTTGAAACATACACCATGCAAATGTATCAATTACAAATCCGCACATACACCCTAATGTCAATCATCACATAGACCCTATTTTTTGTTCTGCTATTCAAATGTGCCTACATAGCATTCATTCAAATTGCCAATAATGAAACAAATTCTTCCCATTCAACAATACTCTGTAGGAAGCATTCAAATCTTACAGAGTTTAATTGAAAATGAAAACACATGTGCATGATCCAATGAGTCAATAAAATGTATCACTGAAGATGAATTGATCTGATACTCCCAACAATGCAAAGAAGGGAATTCAATGCAAAATGGACATTGTGTGGCGAGGGAATGAATTTCCCAATGTTTCACTGAGTATTCACGCCAAGTTTTAGTCAAAGGGGAGTGTGGGTAGCGTTGTGGGGCATATAAACAATTTTAGTGACCACCAGGCAGTTGTTAATGTGGTGCACACATTGATCTTTTAATTAAATTTTCCCAATGATTTAACAAGTCACCCATTGAATAGAGACTAATATGTTGGATGATCTATTTGCTCAATGATTTAACAAGTCACCCATTGAATATAGACTAATAAGTTGGATGATCTATTGCATATGTACAAGTATTAATTTAATTGACAACCCAACCACATGCGATTTAAACAAATAGGGAACACAATATTTATTTTGGAAACTCAAGTGGGAAAACCAACACTTCATGGGTATTTTATTCAACTCAAGAAATAGTTACACATAGGTACACATAGCTCACTTAAGGGCAATTCGAGAGCTTTGGCAACCATCAGGGCTATTATAGATGGTATTGGATCTGTTGGGGATGCCTTGGGGCCACTTCTGACTAGCTTTATCTCTACAAATGGATGGAATGGTGTATTCATTATGCTCATGCTTTCATCATGGCATCTGTCAAGTGCATGGCATATATCAAGTGCAACCCAAAAATTCCAGTGATTATAGACAACACAGTCTAATGTTCTAGAGAGTTAGCAGCATTTCTGGCAATCGACATAGTGGAGTCTGAATATCTTTAAAAAGGGGTCACTTTGGAGAAGAGATCCTAGTTTGACAAATCAACACAATGGAAAACCATCTCAACCATAGTTTATTTTTGAATCAATTGTTTCCTCCACTTGTACAATTAACTCTCCTAATTTTTTCTCGTGTGTACCTTCATGATCTGAATAAAATACCTTCATTTTCCAATGATCTCGGTACACATAGCTCACTAAAGGGCAATTTGAGAGCTTTGGAAACCATCACAACTATTATAGATGGTATTGGGTTTGTTGGGAATACCTTGGGGCCACTTCTGACTGGATTTATCTCTACAGATGGATGGAATGGTGTATTTATTATGCTCACGCTTTCATCTTTCCAATGAAAGTAAGCATGACTCTAATCTAGTATGTGTTTCAAGAAAGTGATTAGGGTGATACAATTAGTCTGTATTTGTGATTAGCATGATTAAACTGGGTTACAGGTCGATCGTCCCCCTCCCAAGACGTCTTCACCCCACAAACCCTTCTAAAAATAAGAAATAATTAGACCATATATGTCCATAACAAATCATTTTACCATGCTAAAATCCCAAGCCTCAACCCATCTATCTTGTACATATCGCATCCTCAAATCAAATTTAACAGGAAAACCTGATTTGGGCTTGTCCCAAATCCTTAATAGATAAAATTGATATTGCAATTATTAGAAAGAGATATTAATGTCACCTAAATTAAATTTTGTGGACAAGCTACAAGGTTGGATTTTTTTGTAACCTAAATGGAATACTGAGGCACAATAACCTCTGGATAATTTCTAAAACCTATAGCTTATGGATTACTCTATGTTCAAATCACTAGGATTGGCGAGGGGATTCAATTTCAAATGACTCACGATACTTTTGAAAATGGATCAAGATTCAATTGCAAATGCAAATGGCTCACGAAGCTTTTGATATGGAATTCATTTATAAGTTCTACAGAAGTACAACCCACTAAAAATGCATTAGATTTATGAGGTGGGTTATTTTTTTATCATCATGTGATATAGGTTACATGGTTTCAATATAACAATGTGCTCAATCTCTATTTTATATGAACAAATCAAAACGTAGTTAGATGAATTGATGCCAACCATCCCAGTGTGATGGGGAGAAAGAGATGGTAGTATATCCACAAGTTGGCCCTTAATTCGCTGCATAGCATCCTTAGTCATTCCCTGAGATGCATGGGCCATGTCTTTTATGATTGTCTCAACCGATTGTCGAGCATTATTCAGGGCTTCTCCTGGAATGGGAACAACAACCAGCTTGTCCATTAATCTCTCTTTCATATGAAATAAGCTTCTCCTAATATCTGCAGCATATCCTTTGGAGGCTTCTAGAACACCAAACCCCTTGTTCCACAGCCGCAAGTGCTCTATATTGGCCCCATAATCCTTACCATTAGTTTGAGGCTTTGCATGTTCATTGACGACTTCTTCATCCCCATTTTCAACATTTAAACCTTGCTTTGGACTCTGAATATAAACCCCATTCTGCAGAGCATACACATTACCTTGTTTATCTTGTGTAACAAAGTTTAGTATACATTAATTTCTAGAAATGAAAATGATCTGAAGTGAAATATACTACATGTTGATCCATGATATTTAAGCATCAAGATGCATATAATAGAGCTAAAAATGCATGAATAAAATTAGCAGTCCAACAAATAAAACCCTACAAGACGTCAGGCATGAATATAAGAGTGTGATGCAGCTACTCAACTCCATTCGACGCAAAAATGTTCAAGAAATAACAGCCTAGTATCCCTTGCCCACGTTACCATCATTATCATCATAGCCAAAGTCATATTTAGTTCCGCTTGTTCTTGTGCCCTCAGATGTTCCATCATACCCAACACCCGAAGTTTGACTGTAGCTACCACCACTTGCATTCCCATCATTTTGGCTATAGCCACCACCAGTTCCATACCCATCATTTTGATTGTAGCCACCACCAGTTCTGTACCCATGATTCTGACTATAGCCACCACCACCATAGCCACCCCCACCAGAACGAAAACCTCCAGTTCTCTCAGTAGCATAGTTAACATGAACAAGACATGCATGGAGATCTTGAGAAGAAATTGACAATGGTGCAAAAATTAAGAGTTTTTAAATAACATAATTGAGGAATATGATATCAATATTCAAGCCTAACCTGATGATAGAATTCTTCAACTGACGATCTATACTATATAATTTCCAAACAACAAATATGCCAATGTGGAAAAATGAATTCATTTAAAAATAGAGGCTACATACCTTTCCATCCATGCCTGTTATGGCAGCTGCGGCCTCCTCATTAGAAGTGAAGCTACCAAAACCAAAGCCTCTTGACCTTCCAATCTCCCGGTCATGAATGATTCTTTCCGCAAAATTGTAACACAATATTTATAAAAAAATAATCTATAGATACGTTACTCCAATCATTATACCTTACTCAAAATATTTTGTTGCAAACCTTCAATGAATTCACCATATTCAATGAATGACTCCCTAAGAGACTGGTCATCCATCCCATAGGATAAACCTACAAATTAGACCATAGTCATAAAGTAAGCTAAATATACTTCAAAAAAATTTCAATATATAAAAACTAAAATATTTCAAAGATGTCACACTTCCTAGAGCATACCTCCAATACAAATCCTTGACGAGAACATATATCTCAAAGCATAGTAGATAGATGGTACTGATCTGGTTTCATTAAAGCACAGATGGCTAGAGATACTTTGTCGTAAGAGGCTTCCAACCTTGGTTTCAAAGGACATTGTTTTGATATACTACTATACCTAGCAACCTTTTCTCCCTTGTGCTACACCCACAACCATAATCAAAAGATAATGGAGATCAACACCACTGTCTTCATAGACACAATGATATTTTTTAGTTACAATATCAAAATAAAGGAAACCTAGGAACTTCACTTTTCAAGTGCCTATTATAACAAGACTAATAAATATGTCAATAACATACAATAAATACAGTTAACCAAGGGGCATAGAAAACACTTCTGATCCATGATTCATCATGATTTAATCCACTAATAAAGATTTCACTCAAAACAATCATTATTCCCAAATTAAACACTCAAAAACAACTTGAACTCCCCTAGGTGATGTGAAAAACTTGAATTAATTATTCGGTGGCATCAGACTAATCTAGTACATAGGACCTTTACACAGCTCCTGAAAAACACAACTTCTCTATTGAGGCTTTCTTATTTTCTCAGCGAGGCTTCCTTATTTTATTAGAACATCCCTACAGCTATTAGGATTATGCTATAACAACATATTTTTTTGTTGGAAGTGTTTCAAGAAACATGCCCAGAGGAACCACATTGCATAGGATAGGTTTCCGTCAGCTTAGGTGCCAGGTTTGAAGGGTATAATTACTCTGCCAAACTTACCAGGGACTTGCATAAAGTCTCAACGTTTTAGAGATCAAACTGTTAAGGCGAACAGACCACAGTGAGAGTAAAACACTGGTGAATGGATTAATACACGATTTCAATCACCAGTAAACCAACACCTTATCGGTAGAGCACCTCAAATTGACTATGCAAATTTTGAAATCAGGTTCAACAGTATAAATCTTGCACTCACTAAACAATATACCTAACCTAGTTCTTATCAAAACATTTTTTTAACTTGGAAACATTCATAATATCCTGGTCTAACCAAATACTAGGGAGAACATAGCCACACCTTAGAGAACTTGAGACAAACCCCAAGATGATCCCAATAATAAACTACAAATAATCCACCAACTGCTGACTGGTCACCAACAGATGAATCAACCAGACGTTTCTTCAAATTTTACATTCAAGATATTTTTTCAATCTATAAGACTTATATGTTCAAATACAAAGCCACCGCATGAAGAGGCAAACCAATTACGAAAAATGGTGCACCTCCAAACAAAAAGCTTGGTCTTTATGTTTATATTATAGTTTGTTTTTCGACCATTAATGGTAAATGAGTATAGGTTTTGTTGTTTTACTAATTAATTCTTGACATGTTACAATGATGCAAGGCCCAAAATTATATACAAATAGAGTTCATGAGTCATAACTCTTCATATGACCACATGTGATAATGGACTATAATTATTTAGCTATAACTAATCGTTAACCTATTTTAGGCATATTACAAGGACATACAAATTGTGGCAGGCCGCAGTAGCAATAAAACACGGAGAAACCATGATATTGCACATAGAACTGAATGATTAAGTTATGGACAAAAGCATTACTAGAAATGAAGCAAATGATTGAAATACGCACAAAGCAAATTAGATTAAAACAATGTTTGTATTATTGTGTAAAGGATCTGTGAAAGAGAGTTAAAAATGGAAAAGATGCTCTGCTTCAATGCCTATGATACATCCTATACATAGAATTGCATATCAATGACAGAATGCCCAATCGGTTTCCAAGGTAGTTCAGTTCCATAATTGTTGGTGATTGTTAGTCTCCCAATGCACCACACATCACTATGGGTGCACAAAAACAGTTCCTATTCTTGACGCATGTAGATGCTAGGTGTGTGGGTGTCCCACTGAAATGTGTGCACAAGAGATGTTGAGGAAGATGTGTGTTGGGAACTGAGGTGTACATGCATCGACTGTGGAAGTGTGAGTGCATATGCTAGAACATTGGACACAGAATAGAGATCTAATATGCCAAATGGTGCACACAACTGCAAGGTGTTATAGTGGCCTAGGAGGAGGATGGCACAAAGAATAGGTGTTTATTGGTGGGCATGGGCTAAGGACTAGTGCCTATCCTCAGATTAGATATGGTATAGAAATCAAAGTTAGCATGCTAAAAGCATCCACAAAAATATACGCTCTCTTGGTTTCATCACAAATATGAAGTGATGGTGACTAACAAGTGCAAGTTATCCTTCAATATTGAAAATTATCAAGATGAAATTTTGTGTGAATTCATCCTCATGAATGAATACCATTTGTTGTTGGGAAGACCATGATAGTATGAAAAATGTGTAGTACACAAGGAAAAGAAAAATACCTACACCATTACCAAAGATGGGTAGACATTCTAGTTGTTATTGATGTAGGATGACAAGCCAAAGACTTGTCACCACTATCAACAAATAAATTTTTGAGAACAATAAACAAAATGAAGGAATGTTAGGTTGTTGTGTTGGAGATAGTTGCAATGCACGATGAGACAACAAAGCACTCCAAGGGAAAGGAAATTATGCAAAGGTGCAGAAACTATTGGAAAATTATAGTTACATAACATGTGATGAAATGCCAAATGGTTTACAACCAAAGAGGAAAATTGCACATCTGACTAACTGAAATCCAGGTGCGATGTCGTTGAATCGAGAAATGCATAGGATGAGTCTATTGGAAAGCATAGAGTTAAATTGGCAAGATGGCGAGTTGCTATCAAAAGGATTCATTAGAGAGAGTATGACCCCATGCATGGTATCAACTTTGATAAGTCTAAAGAAGGATGGACATTGGAGGATGTATATAGACTACAAATCATTGAATAAAATTACAAATAGGCATAGATTCCCACTATCAAGGATGGATGATTTGATGGATAGCTTACGTGATATAATGTGATTCACCAAGATAACTTCGAAGAGTTGATATCACCATATCAGGATCTGAAAAGGCAATGAGTGATACTACATTCGAAACTAAAGACAATGTGTATGAGTTGTTGGCTATGTCATTTACATTGACCAATGTATTGAGTCCTTTCATGGGACTAATGATAGAGGTGTCATGATCATACATTAATAAAAGTTGTGGTACTTTATTTGGATGACATTCTAATTTATAGTAGCAGTAAGGAGGAACACTTAGAACATCTGAGCTAGTGTTTTAAGCACTAAGAAAGGATAGCATTGAGCAATTGGATTCTGTTCAATTTATGGGTGTTTTATGAGAAGGTTTAGATTCAGCTATTGGATCCTTTCTATCCTTACACAGATCCTTGATCATAAGTCATAGTATTCTTTTTCTGACCCCGATGTTAGAAATATGGGATATTCTTTTTCTCCCTGAACATGTGCTAAATATAGAAGAGAAAGACAATATTTACACTGTTGCTGGAAATTCTTGTTGTATTTGAAGTGAAACTAGGCTCACAAACAATGATTTTTTATTGGTTTGCATGCTAAACAAGCACATGGGACATATCCATCATGATCTCATGTGAATGCCCTTTCAAAATGTTGCCATAGAGTATGCCTTAGTGTTGATGTGTGAATCTTACATGCTGTGCTAGTCACATCATATTGTCATAATAGTGTGCTACCAACAACTTCCTTCTTATATTCGATGCCCACAAAATTGTTTACTGCTACCTCCCTGTCAAGCTATAGGATACTCTCTAAAGAGTGATCTACTTCCAATGCATCTATCTTCATCAGATCTGGAAATACACACTTTCACTGCTATTAACATTCTGAAACATTTTTTCTTCATCCACCATAAGCATATGAGTCCTTCCTTGATGGATGATTGAGGTCACATCCAACTGCAAATTTAGTCAAACTCCATCTTCTTAAAAGGAGTTATTTTCTACCATATAGGAAACTAATGATTTGATCTGGAATAAATATATATTAAACTCTTTCAAACCCACCAGAATTTTGTAAATATCAAGATATTTATCTTCCATATTGTTGTTATGGTAGAAAAAAGGATGCAGATCTGAATCATATACTTTTGCCTCCAACATATTACCATCTTACTAGTTCTAAAACCTCCAAATAAGCTAGGAAGATATGATGTTTATGCCACTTTGATTAAGTCTACAAGAAGGTTGAGAAGACATCATTCTAGCAAATTTGCTCCTCAAAACATGTTGTCATACCTATTTTCCTACTCCATTGTGATTCCAGTTTTCATCAAATATCAACAACAAGTATTCCAGCAGTAGCTGCACTTCCCAAGAAGGAAAATTCTAACACCTTCTTCAACTTGTGTGCAGACCCAAAAAAGTGTAGCAGTCCCTTGGGTTCAATTTGCATTTGTTCTTCTACCTCAATCTAGTGCTTGTATCAATCAACACTCCTTCATGTTGGTTATGGATGAGCCTCAAAGAATGACAGGATTTCCAGTGAAACCCTGACTCTATATATATTACGACGGGTTGGGGATGACAATATATATATTATGCACAACACTTACACTTGCCAATTTTGAAAAATCCCTAGCAATTAAAAAAGGGCCTAGTGACATTCCATTATTGGTTGCTAGACATAAGAAAAATGCAATTTAGCTTTAGAAAACTTAAGTGAGAATTGTCTTTATAGCATTTTTTTCCCTCATATTTCTTGTTAATGATAATTATGTTAAAACATAGAAGACATTCCCTTCTCAATAGGTTTTGCATATTTTTACAGTCGTGTTGAAAACCATTATAAAACACTTTGGTTCTATAAAGAGATTAGATTCATATTTCATATTAAGAAGGTGATTGAATAAAGATTTATTCAAACATTTAGTACCCAATCCAACTCACCACTATCTGATTGTTTTCACAATGCTCGAGGTTGGGATGGTGGAAGCACTAGACTTGAATGACTCTCAGAAACCCATGTACAATATGTAAAAACTAAGATGACCAGAAAAATGAGAAGAACAAGAGAAAAACAGGGATGACTCATGTATATGGTGAGACATGGCAGCATAATTTATCTTCAACCAAAAGAGCTTGGGGTACTGTGAACACTGTAATTAGATGTGGCTTTGATCCTAAAAACATAAGAGTTTATTATACATTACACGACAAGCATGTTTACTCTATGATGTGCAAATTAGATGAGTTTAGTAATCCTCTGTACCCAATGTGTGTCTGAGGAAGAGTTTGGAGTGGCGGTTTCTTTTATCTGGCATTTTGGGATGCTCGGATGAGAGATATTCTCAAGATCGTTAAAACAAATGGGCAGATAGATTCCCATAGCATTGATATTTCTGTAGGCTAAGAAACACATCAAAGTATATACCAGACAAGGCTTTTCAGGAATACCATATGTATGGAAAAAACACAATATTCCTTTTGCATGATAGCAGGGCACTAACAAAAACTCGATGGTGGAAATATGATGACTGGAAGTGGACTTGTACCTGTGGATTTAATGTTGAACAATTCTTAGCTTTTGTCTATTTAGTAAATGCCTCAAAGGCATATTTATAAGTTGGAATCAATGCAGTGACAAGGGTTATAATAGTTATTTCTTTGTTGCTTATATGATGTTGAGAGATGCATAGCAAAGATTTAGGACCAAGTTCCCCCATTTGGTTCAAAAACTGCAATTGCTCTGTTCCAGAAACAAAAGGACTATCCATTTTAAAAACAACTGGTGATGATGGTGAGAGTATATTCTTTGTAGAAATAATAGGTGACCTTTTTTATCAAGGGTGGTGCCAATGATTAAATCAAGGTTCAGGGAGCTCCTAGGAGAGGTGTAGTCCAAGCATTTATAAATCAAGGACAATCCATTGACAATGCAGACTCAAAATGTCAATGGAGTTTATCTGCAGAAAAAAACATGTGGCTATAGTGAAGCTTTTAAGGTTGAGTTGAAATACCTTCATGATTATGCTGGGATCAATACAATCACATGTTTAATAGCAGCTGGAAAAGTTGTTGCCCTTATCTAGCATGAATGGAGTCCAAAGTCTTTGATAGCCATTGGGGAAATAACCCTTGAAACTTAGTGAATCTAAATAACCTCAATGCAAAATATGATTATACTGTGGCATAATATTGCAATGGAGCAATGTTTGTAGCATTTAAACAAGTTTTTTTGTGCATTTTATATAAAATTATGAAAAACGCTTCCTATAGGATCTGAATCTTTATCAGGATGTGAAAAAATATTTATCATTACTATTAGGATCTGAATCACATAAGAGAATCTTCATATGGTCATGATACAGGTAGAGAGATTTCACTATGGCTTGTAGAGAGCTTTCACTATGGCTAGATCATACATGCAAAGACTAATAATATGAGAAATATGAATGGGATTCATAGGGTAAGATATGATATGGAATAAATATTGGTACTTGTTTACCTTATGTTAACTAAGATCAAGTGTTCATCTTTAATGCACTCTAACCATTGATTAGATTCTACATAGTAATCCCATATCAACCATTCAACAGAACCAATAATCATGGAAAACTAGCAATCCCAGAATATGTGCTTAACCATTTCACAACAATCAAAGACAAGGCACAACCCAGATGATCCTAAAAATAGAAGAACCTAAAACAAGTGAAAAAACTACCCACATGCTGAGTTGTATACAACCTGTGATGCAAGAAGATCTACCAAGGAGAAGGTACATATGGTAGCATGGATCCATTTATTCACTACACACATTTTTAGCTATATTATATTTAAAAAGAAATAAACAAATCTAAATTAAAATAACTAGAATTGATGGCTATATAAACTTATATGCTGAAAGGAGCAATCACACCTGATCTGATGAACTGGTCGACAATACAATTGGAATGTTTATCCCCGTGTGTTTCTCTTCAGATGTATGGCCCTCTGTTAGTCTTGAGCTTCCCTCAATTGATGAAGAAAGATCTTAAAGTACCTGCCAAAATAATTCAACCCCAATAAATATCTAAAACATCAATACAAGTAATATTTGTAGTGCATTATTTACTCTAAGATGCATTTTTACGAGAGTGTCAGAACATACCTGAATGAGCTCCTCTTGGTTTCAAGAATAATTTATTGGATCCATGCATCTAATATTTGATCAAACTGCCTCCATTGATTTGAAGTAGCAACAACAAAGTCAACATTGACTTTGTTGTTTCTCTGTTGGATCGAGGGAGGTTTGCTCCAAGATTAAATGGCTCCAATAAATTATTCTCTACTGAACAGGGTCAACCACGTGAAGGAAAAATCTCTTATGGCCCCTCCCTCCCCCTCACATCACTCTCAATTCCCCAATACCCAACATATAAATCTATTGAAATACTTACAACAAAAAGAAACATATTAAAATATTAAAATATTCATGTACATCATCATTTAGTACTTTTAGCCAACCTCTTCTTCTTAGCTCTATAGTTCCTAATCATTTCATCAATATCTATGTCTTTGTTCTCTGGGTGCTCTTCAAAATCTAATTGTGATTGAATCCTATCACGCAGAGCACGCCTAGTCGTGGGGTACTCACAGTGTAATGGAGGCTACTGTGATGAGGCATCACCTACAAAAGAAAAAAATATAAAATTTAAATGGCCAGTTTTTAAATATCATTGAACTAGTTCAGTAATATTAAAAAAACACCCGCAATGTAATTATTTACCTAGTGCATTGGTCGACACTGTTGGAATGGTTTCCCCCGCGTGCACCTATTCAACTGCATGAGCCTCAAGTAAAACATTCTCTGCCATTGAGACCACAAACTTTATAAGGACAATCATAAATGTACAAGTAAAAAAAATAGAGGTACAAAATGTATAACTACGAAATTGTTAAGTATATGATTAAAATACAGTCATATTACCATCATGTGCTATCTCGGTCGTAGCACCATCGTGTGGCTATGCCTCCGTGGAAAATTGGGACCGAATGGGATCAGAATTGATCCTTCGACACTGATAAAATATAACAAGGTTCTCATGCATTATGTTGTGTGCATTCTCTCATGCTTCCCCTCTCCTACTCTTTGACTTAATGATTGATGAATTGTTCACATTTAAGTGGCTTGTAACTTTTGGATTTTTATCGGATATGGTAGACACATTTTTTTCCTCTCTCAACTATTCAAAATTAGAAACTATTTTTAACCTTGACTATATCTTGGATTTTGCAAGCATTCTCAACTCAAGACTCACAATGTTTCTCTTGCTTCTCGCTTTACAGTTCCACACTAGTTTAGTAATATTCTCTGGTTTGATCATCATTTTCAAAATCCAACTCTTTAGACATATAACATTGACCACCCAGTTCTGTATTTTGAAGACTTTGCATATTAATTTCTTGAAAGAAGCAATGAAAACCAACTTGGCAATAATACTTCACTATATCAACCATATAATGTTGAGTCCTTATGCTTTGTGAAAAAACAAACATACATTTAGGGTTGAATATTGTTGAGCCTAATTAAGTGTTGTATGCTCATTCTCACTGGAAAGACACATCACACTTCATGTACTTTTGCAAAGTATTGTAAAGTATTATGACATTGYATTTGATTGTAAAATATTGTAAATGCATCCTTATTTTGTTGGTTGTGGACCTAGATAGTGTGATTTAAAGTGATGATAGTTGATTGTATTTAATATTTATACATGGATGTGTTGTTGGTTCAATTTGAGACCTAAGTCTGCATCAATGTCTAACAAGGGATCTATTGTACTAGTCTAGGCATTGACATTTCAATCCCCATAGAGGGGGAGGTCTCACCAGAAGCATTTTGTCAAGACATAAAGGATTGTGTATGGGATAAAAAATATGACTAACACAACCATTTCCTATCTTTATAACTACACTAAATAGTAATTATCATTGCATACCTCTTAACATGAAATTGTAGCCTCCTTCTACCCATTCAACTATTGAACATTACCATATAGATCATGATTCATATAAATCTAAGTACACAACATCTATGTAATCACAATGTTGTCATTTAACACAATAGATAAAAAATAGAAGTAAATGACATCACCACCATACAATATAGAGGTAACCAAACATTTAAAGGAGGGCCTCATTCCATTAACTTCGAGCACAATCCAATACATAATTACATGACATTGATTCATTCACCAAGATGAAACAATAGTATAGGTCCAAAACATGACCCAATATCTCACATCCACTACCCACGTAATATCTATCTAATATTAAACATCCAAATAAGTCGAGGCATTTACATTTATATAGTCATGCATGAAGGTAGGAGGAATCAATTAAACTCACAAACCCTTAGTTTAATTTTAATTCTTCATCTATGAACTAGTTGATATATTTTTTAGATTTTTCCAAGTGCCTTCGTTCTTCCACCACTTTACTCTTATATCACTTAAAGGTATGCCCAATATCCTATTTTATTTCTTCCACTATCTCTAATACTCTTTATTATTGCTAGTGAGCTTCATTCCAAGTGATAAAAATTGTATCTCTCTATTTTCTAAGTTGGTACCACCATGTCCTCAATTCATCAATTCATGTCCTCAATGGAATTCCTTCATCATTTCATCCTAGTACTTTCTATCTTGAGCTATTCGAATGACCATTTCATCAATTCATACTAGTACTTTCTATATTGAGCCCTGGGCATATACTAAAGTCCTAGAGCCAGAACTAGTATGACTGACTTTGATGTTAATTTGCAACTGCTACCACTATCTTCACAAACGTGGTAAGAGAGACGACTATGTCACAAATGTGGAAAGAGAGATGACTATGTGGAAAATATGGCAAGAGAGACAACAACATGGTAAGAGAGATGTCAACGCGGCAAGAGAGACGTCAACGTGGAAATAGCGATGTTATCGGGCAATATGGAAAAAAAAATTTAAAATTTCCTCTATTTTTCGACATTATGGTCAATTTTGTCCATAACGCCGCAAATAGAATGTCAGAATTTTTACAATATGTACTAGTGGGTCATGCACAACCTGCACCATTGCAAAAGAGACCATTAGGAAACAAGGCATGAAAACCCCTCTACCTACTCCCTAAAGTCCTTGGTAATCCATATTGATGGACTACATGTCATACCTTCCTTCAACCAAGTAGGGGAAAGACTGTGTTTTTGTAATTGTTGATCGATTTTCCAAGATGATGATTCTAGCTGCCTACAAGAATAACATCATAGTGGAGGCCACTTTCAAGCTCTTCTTCAAATGAGTGTGGGTACATTTTGGGATACAACAAACCATCGTCTCGTATCAGGATAATTGGTTCCTCGTCACCTTCTGGTCGATCCTCTAGTCATGACTAGACACCAAGCTCACCAAATCCATGGCCTTCCATCCCCAAAGGGATGGCCAAACCAAGTTCATCAAAAGGATGATCATCCATATCTTGCGCATGTACAATTCCAAGAATCCACACACATGGGATGAGATTCTTCCATATGTTCAATACAGTTACAACGGATCCATACATATCTCAACTGACCACAACCCCTTTCAGGTGGGGTTGGGATTTCAACCATTGGGTCACATGGATGTTGCACTACCCCTTGCGTCCACATAGGCAGAATCATCCCATGCTCAAACTGAATATGACAAAGCCACCCGGTTCCTTGAATGAATCCAACACATCCACCAATAGGTTTAGGATATTTTGTAGAAGTCCAATGCCAAGTTCAAGCAATTCCATGATCAACACCGGGTGTCACAAAAGTTTCAAGTGGGAGATAAATTTTGGTTGCATTTGTAGAAAGAATTCCTTACAGGACCACATCATAAGCTTCATCCACTCCACTATGGACCTTAAACCATCACCAAGGTTGTGGGTGACAATACTTTTGAGCTCAACTTTCCCCCCTTCCTTGGATTGCACCCAGTGTTTAATGTGGACCTCTTTCGGCCATACTTTCCACCATTATTGGACACCTCAGAGATATTAGAACAATTGACACCGAAAGAGCTCAACCATGACTACATGGAAAAGGAATCCACTAATCAGATCATGGACACATAGGTCAAGGGTACTTGCCAACAAAAGCTTCAGCTTTATCGTGTTGTCAAAGTGGGGCAACTCCTACACCAAGGCAAGTTGCTCACTCGAGGCCAAATTCAACAAAAATTTCCTCATATGATGGGGGAACTCAATGCAATGGAGACCGTTGATTCCTATGGGGGACGATTGATCCAGGTGGATATCAATGGCCAACCACCTCTTCCAACTGGCTCACATACAATTTTCATCTTGGCAATTGTTTCTATCTTTTTGGGTCCTAAACTTATAGGAATGTTTTGAGGCCCTAAAAAACATTTTTTGGGATTTCCACAGTCACACTATAGATGAATTCAAAGTGTGATGACAAAATGTGTATCCCTCAGATATAAATTTCCAATGGGCTATCTTGCACCTAAAACGAATATCATATGCAAAAGTTATGACCTCAGGAAGTTGATGTACCAACTTACCCCATCGGGGCCCACATGACTTTTGGTGCTTCATCTCCTAGGGTTAGTTTTTTGGATGTATAGGGTTTTATATTTACTTTTCGATGCTAAAAATTCTCGGAGGCCTCATTGTAATGTAATCAGGTGAATGCGCATAGCCACCACATCTCTTCTCAGAGATTAGCTATCACCATTCAAGCAAGATTGTTTCATTCTGCATTTTACAATTTCAACAGATTTCTTTACTGAATAGAAGTGAAGTTTCGTTGTATCTTTGTTATTGTTCTCTCTATATTTGTGTTATGTTATAGATCCGTGTTTCATTTCATTTCGTTCATAAATCCAGATCACTGGGTGGCAAGACGCACACTCCCCAGGTGTACCGACATTAACTTCGCCATAACACCCCACCCGAGGAATTGTTCTTGAGTAATTTGATTTTATATAAAAAAACCTTTTTTTTCCATTTATGTAAGTGATTGGAACTATCTAATCCATTCTCATTTTGTTGTGAATGATTTAAGTAATGTCCATTATAATACAAATATCTAAATTTGTATGAGTTAAGAATGACCATATCATTAAATTTGGACTAGTTTCATTCCAATCCCCTTTCGAGATAGGTTGAAATCAATGTTTCCAAATAGTGAAATTCACATTTTCAGAGTTTACACTTTTTAAACTAATATTCACACTTTTGTAATCCAACTTTCCAATTTAGAAACACCGACATTCACACTTTTTAACAGGAAATTCATAGTTCTTTTAGTCTAGATTATTTTTATTAGTCCAAATTTAATGAAATGCATTTAAGGATTAAATGTGAATTTAATTCATAGTATATCTTCTCCTCATTTGACAAGCTTAAGTGAATATTATCACCCATAAAGAGGAGTACCACCTCTAGAAAAACAAAAGGAGTTCACTCTTTGATCCCAATAAGTATTCCCTTTGTCATTGACTCCTTTTATCCTCTAAGAAAAATAGATAAAAAAAGGTTGTAATCATTGTTTTCTTCTAATTATTTTCGTAACAGTGAGGATATTCAACACCTTAGGATTCAATTCTACTTTCTTTTTCATAACAAAAAAACGGATTGCATCAAGAGGTGCTTTCTACAATCTAGTATGAGAGATATGCAATCTCGTATTCAACATGAAGGAAACACATGTCATTTTAAAACAATAAAAAAATATTAAAAACAAAAAATGTATTTCAATGTCTAACCCATAAATGGTAGGTTTATGGAATGTTCATTTCACCAACATCAATACTCTGTGGAAAAATAAGTCAATGTATTTGCACTTTGAATGACCTCTACTCAAATTTGTTTTTAATACTTCATTGGTCTATTATCTCGATTTGTCAATGTCGAGTTCACAATGATGTTTGAATCGGTTAAGATCGAAACAAAAACCTCACAAGGATATAAATCCGCCTAAGTTTTTATAGAGGTGGTACTCCTTTGTATATTCTTTAAATATTTATCTTTGAATATCTTGGGACAATGAATTGAGAAATAAGAGAATGATAAATAGAAAACTCCAATTCTCTATGAATTGAATAAATTAAAAAAAATGTTATGACTGAAAATAAAATACATGCATCAAATAGTTCATGAGAAAAGGACCATGAATCTTCACTCATATAGTTGCATAAATATTATACATAAATAATAATTACAAAGAATATAATACAAATCTCACATCCATCACATAATTCAATTGTTTTCGATCACATTCAAGGAAGGAAAGAAAAAGACCCACATATGATAGAACTTTAAAAGAGTCTTTTCATTGAAAGAAAAATAGAATATGATAGGAAAACTTTAAATATCCAATGCTAAAAAATCAGAGTTCAAAATATGTTATTAAAGTTTATCCCCGAAGTAGTTCTCTAGGATTTTTCAAAAATAGTATAGTCATTGATAGTCTTAGAAATTAAAATACATTCTTCCAAAGTTGGGCTAGGATTCACTCTTATGGACCGTAAAATAAAGATAAGAATAGGAATAGGGTTGGACTTGAAAGGAAGACAAAGAGAAAAATATCAAAAAATCGGTATGTTTTTCTTGGGAAAGATAAAACACAATTGGTTGACTTTTGAATAGGAAGAGAAAAGAATTGGGAAGAATGTCATCTGTATTACTCACTTTGATGGAATCTCCTCTCCTTATTTTGTGGCCGATGTTTCTCTTATATTCTCCTTGGTGGAATTTTCATGACCGATATCAACCACTTTCGTTTGATCCTCTTCAATAATCTTTAATAAAGCTAACTTTAACCAATTCTCAATGTATTCACACATAGGAACAACGATTATCTCTTGTTCGACCCTTATATCAAATAATGTATTTTCAAATTCACTAAGATCAATTGAATGTTGTTGTAATGTAACTTCAATGTCTTCATTTTTATTTACATATTCTACAAGTCAACTTTCAATTTCTTTCTCTGTATACTCGGTCATGCTATCGAATTTCTCTATTGATGCACCCTTTAATATTTCTACATGCTCCTAGAACTATTCCCTTGTCATGAGAATTAAGTTTGAAATAAATTTAGGATCTTGTACTTCACCAATAGTTCCTGACCAACTTCAAATAGGCTTCCCCCTTTTAACACTTAGAACATCGAGATCATATAATAGCTCCTTTAAGGTTTTAATTCTCTTTATCCAACATGCTTTTAATTGTTTGACACATGCCAGGGATGGAAAATATTCTTCTTTTCTCTTGAGTTCAATCACATCATAATTTTTTAGGAAAATGTAATTAGAACATATTTATAGAAACCTTCATCATTTTTTAGGTAAGATTATATATATTCTCTAAAATTTTGAATCTTGGACTCCAAAGAGACAAGGTTTCTTGCTAAATCCCATGTCTTTAATGTGAGAGACATTCTCTTCTTTATGTTTTCTCCAATATAGAACCTAACTGCAACAAGTAGACTCGATGTCCTCATAATACAATTTCCTCACCTTGAAGTGTCCCCCCTAGACATTTTTCTCACCTTGAAGTGTCCCCCCCATCTCTCTCATCTATCAACTTCCTATAAATTTAAAATTAGGGACGTTTAAAAAACTCCTTACACAGTTTATTTCTAGAGTTACAAAAGACAACCTTAAACTAGTTTCTGGGGTTTTATTAGAGCTTTTCCACGGTTGGACTGCTGAGACCAGTGTAGAAAATATAGGGGGGGTGGAATTAGAGTAGAATATAATTCTTAACCCTTTATTTAAGCATGATATTTTTAGCTTCCATGTCATCCACCGATATTTCTAAAGAATCTCCCATAGCTCTGTGAATTCTTGCAATTCTGGAAGGAGGTATGCCACTGAGATCTAATTTTGAACAAGATTTTCCTTGAATTCTTTTATTTTTTGAATTAAATATTTCAAAAATTAATTTTATGGAACTTTTTGTCAAATAAGGCATTCAATATAGTAAAGTATTCCTCCTTTGAAAAGACTTCTTCTTTAATTTCAATTTTGACTACAAATTCCTTAATTTCTTGCAATTTGTGTTCATCATCAATAAATTGTGTATTCTCGATGTCAACATCCAGGTCAATATCTTCAAGAATAATTTTGTCTTTTTCTTTTAACTTGGATTTTAAGAGGCTGCCTAACCTTCCCTTCAGAGGGTTTTTTTCACCTCCATAATCAAAATTATTAGTTGAATACTTCTTTTATCATGGTGTTGTTGATGAAAACAATTTCTTGGGTGGGTCTCTTTTCTGTGAAACATTGGGAGAATGAGTACTTATTTCATTTTCCACTCTTCCCCTCTATTGATGTTGATATTTAGTACTAACAATATTCTCAATATTGTTTGTTTTGCTTTCAACAATTGGTGCTGGTGGGTTTTGACTATCACCCTCCTCTTCTTCAAATGAAATTTTATTAGCAGGTGAAATGTTAAATCCGACATATGTCATGTGGTCCATAAAAACATGATTTGGGTCAAAACCCTTGATCTCTTTTGCACATTTTAAATTATATTCGTCTAATTGTATTGCAAATTCATCAATTTTAGAAATGCTTCTTAGTAAAATTTGTTGGATTACTGAGAGGGGGGGTGAATCAGTAATAGCGTAATTATAATCCTTTTTCTTCAAATGTTATATCAATGTAGAATTATTATCCAATAATGAGAAGTAAGAAATAAACGATCACACACATACACACTACACCAATGTTTTACGTGGAAACCCAAATCGGGAGAAAACCACAGAATGTTTTTTCTTATATGTCTTGAAGAATTACATTCATTGGAAGCACCAAGTTCCTTTGTTTTCCAGCTGCAACTGGAAGGAGGCTCCAACCCCCTAGTTTCTCAGGCTACAACCTGAGGGAAGCTCCAAATCCTCAATTCTCTGGCTACAACCAGAAGGAGGCTACAACCCCCAATGTTCTCCGCCTACAACTAGAAGGTGGCTACAACCACCTGTCATTGCCTCGTCCTGCTACCCTGAAGTAGAAGTAGAATGATGGAACCACTGTCACACTATCACTGTGAGATATACCGATGTAAACCTATACCAATAAATCAGAACCATGCATCAACCATACATCAACCTGTACCTCAACCTGTAATCAACATGTACCATAAACAAGTGCATCAACCATGCACCAACCTGTAATCAACCTATACCATAAACAAGTGCATCAACCATGCACCACCCTATAATCAACTTGTACCATAAACAAGTGCATCCAACCATGTACCAAGTATGTACCAATCATGTGTCAACTACTCATCAACTATGACTCATCAATATGTACCAACATCATCAACTATACACCTCATGTATGTTCCAACTCAT
>ML778466.1:0-16353 GCA_009831015.1 Picea engelmannii
TGGTATGCAGACCTTCAATTTCTTCTTCATGGCTGTAAAACCCTTGAGCATCCTCCATATCTCTATTTCTCAAGTAGGAACTAAAGTCTAATTTTATGTATCTCTAATTTTTTCACTTATACTTAGATTCCTTACTATATTCACGGGCTAGTGGGTGGAAGATTGGAAAAATCATAGCCTATCTTCATACCTTCCATGAACCCGCCATCAACACTTAGCTTCTTTTTCCTTCGTGGACTCACGAACTCATAATATTGTAACCTTGATTATCTTCATTTCATAAGTCTGTCTGAGAAGTCTCAACACTTAACCATTTTCCATCTATGCGGACTCTCAAACTCATAATCTTGTAACCTTCCTTTCATAAGTCCATCCGAGAAGTATCAACACTTAACCATTTTTCCATCTACGCGGACTCGCAGACTCATAACCTTGGAACCTTCCTTTCATAAGTCCGTCCGAGAAGTCTCAACACTTAACCATTTTTCCATTTACGTGGACTCGCAAACTCACAGACTCATAATCTTGTAAACTTCCTTTCATAATTCCATCCAAGAAGTCTCAACACTAAACCATTTTTCCATCTACGCAGACTCGTAATAACTTAACAGTTAGATAAATTTCGAGATCTTATCGCAGTTTCATGGGATTGACGGTTGGCCTGCCACATGGCTCCACATCACCCACCAACTATCATCCCGTCCAACATGTACCTGCCACCATGGTAGTACATGTCTTTCTTCTACCACGTCAGCTGACACGTTTCCTCTGCGTCATGTCGACATCATTGTACAGAAACATACCCATTTTTTTTTTATTTGTTTATGTTCGATTTCCAAAGAGGCTCAATTCTTCACATTACCCATGAAATTTCTCTCAATTTTACTGTAGTAATTTAATAAAACAAGTTGGAGACATACTCCATAAATTAATTCTCTGTGATTTTCCACTTCAATATTCTTCTAACTCGACTCATCCAGGCTCAACGTTAAAAACTAGGCTCTAATACCACTTTGTAACGTACCCAACCACCATGGATGGGTCATGCCACATAAAAATATCTCTTTACAGCTCTGATACCATAATATAATGTTCCCTAGCTCAACCGAGGGACATTACGGTGAAAAATACACATGAAAACATAATTTCTGCTAACTTAAGTAATTCTTTTACTGTTAGCCGATTTCTTGTAGTTTACAACTACAAATTTAAAACAGATTTAGTTAATGTCTATAACCATAAAACAAATGCATCTAAAACATGCCAATAATCAACATGAAATGCAACTAAACCGCTCATTACAACAACATATAATTCATTCTCATTTACGCAGAGTTCATGCGCAACAATAACACATGTAAATAACTCACTACAAGATAAAACACTTATCTTTAAACAAGAATCGTGCAACCAGCTGCCTGGGACATAAATTCCATCCAACCATAGACTGACTGTTCCAAATCTCAATAGCCAATCACCCCCGAGCTGAGGCTAGTAATCCACAAAAGAGGGTTGTCTCTCATAGTCCACTCACAACTCTTAAAACTCATAACCCAATTGATATTATCCTACAACTATCTCTTCCTCCTGACCTGCCCAACCTAAGGAATGCAAAATTCGTTTATCAAGGATAACTCAAGGGATGTACCATATGTTTATCAAATATAACCCTAGGGATGTACCATCTGTGTATCAGGGATAACCCGAGGAATGTCCCATTCATTTATCAGGGTCTCTCTAGCACATGTAGCTAAGAATTTCCCAGCTAGGAACTTAAGGAAAATTGTTGCTAGGAAAACTATCAACAAACTAACAACAACACTTGTTTTTTTAGTGGAACTCACACATGATTTCACTCTTCAGTCCTGACAACCTAGCCCTTCAATTATCTAGCTCCAATTCTCTCTAGTTACTCTCCAGCTACGCTCCAAAATTCACCCTCCATGGCTGCACCAACTCCAAGCTCTCTTTCTTGCTCTCTCCTTTCTTCCCATGCACAAAAACTTGTCTGACTAAAAACTATTGTCCCAACCCATACAAATTTCCTCTATTGTGGCTTTCCTTTCTTGACTCACACTCTTCCCCAAGCGGATTGTACTCAACCCCCATGTGTCCAATAACTCTAGGATGTGACCACTCACACCCACCCTCTTACATGCATTCAATGATTGGCTTTGGGAACAATCAATCAGAAAGTGGAAGGTTCATATACAATAAACAAGTTTAGGAAAAATGGGTTAAATTAATATACATGGGTAATTCCCCCTTCGAGACACTCCCCTCTCTTATGGATTAATTCGACCCCCATCTCTTGTCCATGTGCCCTTAGCAACTAGCATCGGATTTTTATTATTAAAACATTGAAATACAATTCGTATATTACATCGCTTGGCCATAGCCACATATTATATCCACATAAGCATAAATTAAACTAGGGATTATAATGGGGATGTTACATAACTGCTTATTTGAAACAACAATGAAAACTTCAAAGGACAGTTACCAATCATTTGGGATTAATTCTCACAGAAAAAGGGTACAAGTCATTTCTTAACCTCAAGGCTTTCATGTCTTTCTATTAGTGATTGAATCGATCTGTACAAGATTTGTGCAATTGTGATCTTAATAAAAGAGATTTTGTAACTTGTATCAATCAAAATACTACTACAATTTCAATGGAACAACAAACCATAAAACTGTAAATACCTATCCCTGAGAAAGTGCAAATGTTATTGTTGGTTATCTCTTGAGATAGAATGAACTACCAATCCTAATATCATGAATTTTAAATAGGAGGCGAATGGTTAATTCTACGAACCATTTATAGGTTAAAAACTCATTGCAATCATGAAATCGTTGATGGCACATAAGAAATAAAACACCAAGATATGAAATTGTTAATGAAACTAACTATTGTTTTAGCATCTAAACTACTCTAGCAACAATATAACACAAGCATTGCGTCTCAGATTAGTGGGTCCTTTCCAACTGGTCGCAAGCCTTTGAAACTTACAGTAGCACGATCAAGATAACACCACGAGATTTCAGATTGATGCTTACAGTAAAACAAAGTATAAAATCACAACATATTCTCTATTACATGTCAATTTTCACATGCAACACCATGCGACTAATTTTCAGGTCTAAAAATTGCTTCCTAGTGAGCTAAGAGTAAAACCTTAGTTGTTATCAGTGAACAATTTTACACTAAAAATTATTGACAAAAAATATATGCAACACAAATAACAAGATCAGAGATGAATCATCAACACATATATCAGACACAAATTTATGTTCGACAACCTTACTAATTTGATAAATTATGAGGGTGAAACCAACCCTCTCGGCCAATACAAATCCACCAAAATCTGAGGACAACCTTGTCCTCCAATAACCATATAAATCAGAAAACCAAACCTCAACAATATCCCTGGAATTTTCTTTGCCCACAAATCTATTGCAGACCACTTATACGACCTGCTGATGTCACCTATCAGCATGTATGAACCTACTCCTCCCCATAAAAAAACTTTGTATGCAATTCACCTTACTGCAACCCACGTACATACGTGATTATGCCCACTACAACCCACGTATACGCGATTCACTTTCCTCCAAACCATGTACATAAGCTATTGTTCTCTCTGCAACCCACGTATATACGTGATTCAACCCATTGTAATCCACATACAAGTATAGAAAAATTGTACGAACACATCCATGCAATTCACTCCCTACTACTTCCTCTCTTCTAAGCCAAATTTGCCACCATGCAGAATTTCCCTTTGCTGAAATCGCCAAGCCTCCTAGCACAAGTGCAGAATCACTTATGCTAACTCCATCATCACAATGTCATAATGATTTGTCACAATCTCTCCTCTCCTTATATAGGACTCTAATGAGTGAGTTTAGGCACCCCTTCTAAACTCAACAATTATTTAGAATATTTTAATCCTCTTTGTGAGTGTGACACACCATCACAATCCCACAAATCCCATCAACTTACCCATGAGGCCCTAGCCTCATCCTGGGGCCAATTTCACTAGAATGAAAGGCCAATCTAGTGCCAATGAAGGTTTCCACATGCTTGACACGTTGGCCTCTTGCGAGAATACCTCTGGAAGCTAAAATAAACAACATATCGAGTCTTAATCATAAAACAACGATTAAGGATGATCTTGGATCCAAAATAGACAGCCACAATATCACATATTCCAACTCTAACATCTGATTACATTGAGGTATTACATACATATAAAAACCCTAAACAAAATGATAAGATTTTTCCCTACACTCTCGTAAACCATTGCTTGAAATGACAAAGGAAACAAACATATAAACCACATTTAGCTCTACATGATATATCTTGTAAACTTAGCAACGAGATGAGCTTCAAGGAAATCAATTTTGATCTTTTTCTATTCATATGATAGAATGCACACAAATAACATTTTGTTCTTGTTTTGGAAGATTCCCCCACAAACTGCTTGGGCACAAGAAGGCGTTGACCTTGCGTTTGGCCGAAGCCTGGTGCTCTCGTGGAATATATAGAACTCAAGATAAAGGACACTAACCATGTTGGGGACCGAATCTACAAAACCCATGTGCTCCTTTTCCTCCTAGGCACACACATATAGGAAAACCTCCAAACTTAGTTTCTAGAACTCCATAGTTGGTGCAGGAACTAATCTACAATTCTTCATAGGTAAACATTAGTTACAAAAACTCATGAAAACCTATTAAAAACTTAGGAAATCAAATATAATAAGTAATTATTACCTCTTTAATGCTTGTTGCAAGGTTTTAGTATTAGAATCATGGATTTTTAGGATAATGGGGTTTAGTTTAGGTGTAGTAGTGGGAAAATAATGAGAAAATGGTATTTAAAATATGAAAAAATGGGAGGCCAACATCTCCTCCACACCTATTTACGTGTATTTCCTCATGCAAAAAACATCCTTTGAAACTAAAAAATTGATCCAAAACTAACACATCCTGTGAATAACTAGGAGAGCTTAGCTGCATTGTGCCTCGTTTGTTCTAGTTGACTGGAACTTATGATCTTCTTATGTATTGTTCTATTATCATAATGTATATTCTTGATTTCTTCTTGGAGGTTCTGGCTTTGGGCTTTTAGCATTTCATTTTCCTTTTGTATGCATTTATTTAGTACTGTCATCTCCAAGGATTATTGTTTCAACCTTTTAATTTTATGATTCTTCCTCTTCACTTTTCTTGTTGATTCATTTGAAGTTGGAATATGTTCATCCATTCCAATAGATGCATTATCACAGGGTTTAGGAAATGCTTTCTCTAGAGGATCGAACCCTTACTCCTTTGTTTCTTTGGAATTTTAAAAATACCAGCTAATGTTCTGTTGTCTTCTCCTTCAGTATGTAAAGAGATTGGACATTGTTACATTACTTGTTATTGATACGAAGATGGTGTCATATGAGTACTTGTATGAATGAGGGTTAAGACTGGAGCATTATGATGAGCAAAAGTCACCATTGGAGTACCAATTCTTTGTTTGGCCATGTTCCTAGTAACTCGACGGGTTGGAGGTGGTATGGACAATGCCTCTACTAACAGGTTGGTCTTCGCGAATTTTCTTTTTCATTGGTCTTCTCAAGGAGAGATGAATCCCTTGGCTCCAAGGGAGCCAAGGTCTTCATCAAGACCCTTTTTTTTTATTGTCGTCACCATGTGCTACTTAGTTTTCTACCACTATCTCATTAGATTGCTCATGAAATTTATTCTGACTAATAAAGTTTTTCCACGATTCATTCCTCCTACCCAATTCTGCTACGATCAAAATATTCACTAATCCATAGTGATATAGGCTCTTGTAAGGGTATTTTCTATTTTTCTTTACTTGGCTTGACATCTTACTTAAACTCTTCCATAAGTAATAAGGAAAATTCAATCGACGGTCAAATTCAAAATGCAATAAGATTCTAATGTGATACTAGAAGGTAAGAGAATAACGCCCCTCACAATTCAAATACATCTGTAAAATTTCCAATGGTGCACGCCATTCATCCTTGAGCCAATCCCACGGTATCCCCTTCGCCCAATTTGCATTTTGAAACTCTATTTTTAAAAATCGATTGCAAAGGTTCAGTGCTACATGCCGATTTTTGAACCACTTCTCTCCTTCCCTCGACAAGCCTATGGTGCAGGAAATTGACTTCTCTGACATATCCATTACCATCTCCCCAATATGGGCTACACGTCCATTGAAACCCCCTGTGAACTGCAATGTCACCTGACCATTGAATCCTTGTAATTTCATGAAGAATTCATGCCACCCCGCGACTCTAAGCATTTTTCAACACAAATTATACTCATGTAGAGTTTCCAAAGCTCGTATAGATGTTAGTTCATGATGGTTGACTACCATTTCGATCACAATTGTTGTAGCAAGGGAAGAAGCCTCCTCTGTTACCTGTGGAATTAACACAAACAAGGTCTGATAGGAGAAGATTTGACAATCACCACTATTAAAACCCCATATGATTTCAATTTTGAACAATATGAATCTAAGTCATTTGGAATCCCTTCGATGATTCCAAATGAATTAAAATATAATTGAATTTAGGAACACTTATACACAGGTTCATGGGAAATTATGGAATGGTTGGGTCTGTAGGTGCAATGAAAATACCATCATATCCACTTAATCATTTGTAGTTTTGGAAGTATCATTTCATCAACAAGTGTAAAGTCATGATGGATGTCTTATTACTAATAAGTAATGTATATGAGTAATATGTCACATGGTTGATAGGGCATATGAACACAAGGATAATAGATGTTACCAGTCTGCATGTAGGCATGCAATTTTCTTAGGGGAAGAGCCTTTGATCAATGTGTGTAATAGGTGGCATATTTTAATGATAGGGAAGGGTTTAAGTGTTAAAGAAATCTAATATATAGTGCAATGGTGATATAAAGAACTGAGTGATATGTTTGCAATGGTTTAGCAGTGGAATAAATGGAAAGGGTGAGGAAACAAGTATAAGAGAGTTGTAAAATAAAATTTCCTTTGTTCTTAATAAATTACAAGAGTTCTAAAAGAAACTTGTTTACCTCTGAATTTACCTTTGTTCAATTACCAACTTAGACTTGTGGAAGTCATGAAAGCATACTAGAGGAATCACAATAGAACACTAACTCAAGAGCCCTGTTGTTGGATCATGGATAAACAACCTTCTTTGTTGATCATAGGGACATTTATTACTTTACTCGCGGGATGGCTTGTTGAATAAATATTTAAAACACAATTACATGCTTTCTTTTACCTCTTGTATAGTTCCTGTACCAACACAACCAACTTCTTTGTATTTTGTTGATACTGCTAATTGAAGGAATTGGAGTTGATGAGACCATTGTTGTTTCTAATAAAGGATTAGAAACATTATTCTGATCAGAGATGAATGACTTTGACTTGTATACATGTTACGAATCTCTTAAAAAATCATAAAATCTAAACTTATTCATGATGAAAATAGTGAACCAAACTGAAACCAAAGGATGATGAAATGAGTGTTGGTGGCTGATTTGGCCACTCAATCACATCTGCCCTTGAAAATAGATATGATGATGGAGTGAGAGGAAAACAATTGCAATGGAAATACTGAAGCAATGAGATGGAGGGCCATAATAAGACTATGCCTCAAGCTCTATAATGAAGAAGATATCCGATCCTTTAGAAAGAGATCTGCTAAAGAATGATATAACTTCCTTTTTTTGAGGTAATCGTCGATTCCTAGCCACCTTGCATCCTATTTCCCTTTTATTCACACATTGCAAATTGTTTTTAGAACCACGAACCAAATAATCTTCACTAAAACCCAATCTTGGCACAATTCTATCTATGTGAATGAATTTGTTGAAGTCGAACATAGAAATAAATCATTGGATTACCAACCAATGATGAATGTTGTTAACCAATGCTAGACTACTCACCATTGATGCCGATGAGAGTCAAGGTGCCTTGGTACATCTTGCGAGGTATGGACAGATGAGTTGAGGTCGATTCACCTACAAGATCTAAAAAATAGGGAGCATTGAGGAATCCCCACTGATTCCAACGAGAGAACCTGCCATTGATGTATGCAAGCCTCTAGGTACCATAAAAAGTCTCTAACTTTGACCTCATATAAGGTGTCAGAGTCGATGGGGAAGAGTTTGTTAGAAGGAGGGCCTTAATGAATCCCCCATCATCTAACACGAGAGTAACACAATAATTTGAAGAATATAAGGTAGAGTCAACAAATGTATGCCAAATTTTATTGTGGACCTACCCACCAACAACATGGTTTTCAAGCAAGTCCATGTCTAGCTATGCCAACAAGATGATTTTCATAAGTAGACTGATTTTTTTCTTCACTTTTTATTGTTTTCTAATTTTTTTTCTTCTTTTTATACTTTTTTTTTTTCTTTTTTTACTTTTTACATATAGATATATACACACCCAGAAATTTGGGAGAAAACTCAAGTAGAGGTTAGAGAGGGGGAAGGAGACCCCCTATTCATGACCTCCATCTCTGACTGTTGTAACATATATTGAACAAACTTTTCCTTGGACATGGGTTTGTGGTATAATATTAATCAGTGGACATTCACCATAAAGGACATCTGATCTGCATCTATTGTTATGATTCTCATAGAGCCATTATTAAAGACATTCTCAACCTCATATGGTCCCAACCATTGTGTGGAGAGATTAACCCTAAAGTTATTGTATCTGGAACTGAAGAGAAGATCCCACTCACCAGGTTTGAAGACCTTCTTTCTAATGAATTTTTCATGCCACCTAGCCCGTTTTTCCTGAACAAGCATGTTATGTTGGATGGCATCCTGTCATATTTCATCCAACTCATTCAACTGTGCCACCCTTTGCTTCTGAGCCTCAGTCAAGTCTAAACCCAACTACATTATTTTTAGGAAAGTCCTTATTTGGAATTCAATGGATAAGATAACCTGCTTTCCATATACCAACTAATAGGGAGTGAGCCTAGTGGTGCTTCTCCATGTGGTCCTATAGGCCCAAAGTGCCTCCAGAAGTCTATCTACCCAGTCCTTATGATGCAACTATACGTTCTTGATCAGAATGGCCTCCGACACTTTGTTGGTAGACTCTACTTGTTCATTATCCTATGGATGGTATGGAGAAGATTTGCGATGATTTATTTGATATTGTTGAGTAATGGATTGAATCAACTTTGACGTGAACTGCACTCCCTAGTCTGTCACAATATCTTTTGGAACACCAAAACAAGTAAAAATATCTTCATAAAGAAAATAAACCACTGCTTTTTCACTAGCTTGAGATAGAGATTTTTCTTCTACCCATTTGGTTACATAATTTGTACACACTAAGATATACCTTTTCTTTCTTGATGCAAGAGAGATTGGTCCTACGAATTCTGGATCCCATCTCTCGAAGGGCTCAATCAATACGTATGGTTGTAGGGGCATTTCATCAACTTGTATTGGTCTCCCCATCCTTTGGTAGCGGTCGCAACTCCTTACATATCTTTTAGCATCCTTAAAGAGTGTTGGCCAATAGTACCCTTGATGAAGTACTTTGTAGGTTGTTCTCTTGTCAGCAAAGTGCCCCCCACATGGACCATCATGGTAGGCTAAAAAAATGTCTAACATCTCATCTTCCCGTACACATCTTCTAATATTTAGATCTGGTCCAGTGTGGAAGAGGTCTCTCGCAATCCATGAATAGTTGGCACTAAGCTTGACAATTTGTCGCTTTTCCTGTGAAGAAAGGTTTTACGACAATTCTCCCGTGGCCAAATACTTTGCTATATCTGTGAACCATGGAGAGCTAGTAGAAATAGAAAATAGATGTTCGTCAGGAAAACTATCATCTAGAAGACCATTTTCACTTTCATTTTTAATTCTGGAGAGGAAATATGCAATGAGATTTTTCTTCCCAGGCTTATCTACTATAGTGATGTTAAACTCATGCAGTACTAACAACCATCTAGTTATTCTACCATTGGTGATTGGTTTATTCATTAAAAATTTAATGGCAAAGTGGTCTGCGTGAATAAAGACTTCTTAACTTGTAATATAGTTTCTGAATTTGTTTATGGCATAAACAACAACTAGGAATTCCTTTTCGGTGACGGTATAATTGAGCTCCACTGGTGTCAAGTTTTTTCTCATGAAATAGATGGCATAGGATAGTTTATCTTCTTTTTTCCCTAAAACAACTTCGAGGGTTGTGTCTTGTACTAATGTGAAAAGGAAGAGACCAGTTTGGTCCCCTAAGTAGTGTTGTTGTGGGGATTTTTTCTTTTAAGTACTCAAAGGTATTTTGACACTATGAGACCTTTTATCCCATATCCTAGGGATAACTAAGGAGATTATGTCTTGAGGCCCATAGGTCATAGACATGGAGTACCGAGAGCCATAATGACTTGAGCTTGGCCCTGAAGGGCCCATCCTTTTTCTTTAGTGCCTCCATTTTGTTAGCAACAACAACATCCATCCCATCGGTCTGGTTCTAAAGTAGAAGTGGATCTTGCTCCATGAGGTAATGAGTCCGGGTATCATGGTATGTGTCACTCTGATTCTCAAAGCATTTGAATGTGTGAATTTAATTCTCTTTTTCTTCATGACGTTTGCTTGGAAATTATGCCTTTTAACTTGTCCATACCAGGGGGGGATGACAAAGTGCCCTAGCAAGTTGTTTCCCTTAGGAATGAGTTGCCACTGGGTGGTGTTGACGATTAAAATTGCAACGATGAATTTGGCCTGCAAATGACTGCTAATCTCTATTATTTATTTATGATAATAATAATAAACTAGTAGGCGAGACCCCCTTGTAGACTAGAGGCACAAAGATAGAAGTGTTATGCTTATATGTTACTGTTGTTATGATGTTTCCTACAAAGTCCTATATAGTTGATGATGCAGTCTTGGTTTCATTTGATATGACAACATGGTTGGTTGATCCATTGTTGCCAAATGTTGTTGATGTTCGTTCACAATACAGGCCAATGCTATAGGTTTGAGGATTATGTTGTTTTACAGATGTTGTGTTATGTTATAACATTGATTAAAAATATCTTACACATGATTTTATGAAAGGGGATAATTAAATGATATGGAAGCTTGAGCTCAAAACAAAAAGGAAGAAAACCATGGATAAGTCCTAAGGCTATGGAAAACAGATTATATATAAATATTGAATGTATATAAAATGGTGACAAATGTGAAGTGATGGACCTAGCTGCTATACTATGCGTTTTTGGTTAAAGAGTTATATGGGAAGCACATTTGGTAATGTTAACATATGATTATTATTGAATTTATGACATGTTTCGGGTGGCGCACTATACAAAGGATATGGCATTGAATTTATAGATTGGATATGGTTTGAATTTAATGGTTGATGTTATGTTAATGGGCTGGATAGTACGTTGAATTGAATAGGGCCAGGTGAGGAAGGGATGTGAATTTACTACAGGTCACTCCAAACCACCCTCGAGCCCGTCACCCTAGCATAGTTGCATTTTGCTCGGTTGGTTGTGGAAGCTCCGCGATTTCCTGTTTTGAAGGGGGAAACTCAAGCCAGCTCTTCCTTTAAGTGATTTTTTATAGGTATGGCTCTTTGCTTTCCATCCATGATGGTCTCTCTGTATTATGGATCAAATTGTGGCTTAGGGTTGCATGGGTTCTATGTTTTTCTTGAGTTTTGACTGAGTGTCAATGCTGTGATTATGGTGTTCTCTGTGATTACTATGGAATGTTAGCGTTTTGAAAGAAAGGAATGGGTGTTATTGTTGTGTAAAACCTATGCATTGGTTATTGGTTAAAAGAAATGTTGGTAAGCTTGGGTTATTATTCCGGTTCTCTATGAAAATGATGTCAATAGTGTAACAAGCTCTAAGTTTTATTCGTGTGGGGTTTTACCACCAGTCTGGGTCAGTAGTTGTCACCCCTTTTTCATCTCGGTCATTGTTGTGGTTCGTTCTCCAAGTTGCAATGCAACTATCGACAGTGGTATTGTTCTTGCTCTATTTGGCCGAGCCCAAGCTATTGTTGTTATGGATTTTTCTTATTGTCATTATCGCCGAAAGCATTTCACATTCCAATCTTTGTATTGCCCATAATATTAAATGGAAGCTTGTATACATATCACAGGTTGTGCTCTGGCATTCTTTTCACAAGAGTTTTTAGCATTCGCTCCTCTCATCTTTGTTGCAGTGGTTGACTGATATGTTGGTAAGACTCATTATCAAGTTGTTTCGAAAGTTATAAGACCTCTTGGGTGTTTGGAAGAGACATGGTCTCTTTGTGTCTTCGAGGATTCTTCATTGTTTAAACCAACCCTTGTTTCCTCTCTGCAATAAAGTTTTAAGAGGCATCTGTGTGTACCTAGTTTGTTGAGCTCGAATTTATTTGTTTCTACTTGGGTGTTTTCTTTATGGATCTGTCAATAATTTGGGGTTATAAGTTAGGGATTGTGGTGATTTCAAAGCAACATGAGTCTCTCTTTTTCTAAGATTATACTTGATTACCTGTGGTTGCTTCTCACTGGTAAATTCTTTTAGGAGGTAAAAGGATGACTAGCTCTCTATGTTTTTCGAAGGTTAAACACACTCTCATTACCTCTCTGCAATAAATTTTTATTGACCATGACTTGATTCTAGTTCTACTGCGCACGATTTGGTTTATTGAGCCATGATTTATTTCTGTTTCTTCTCGGGCATCTTTTTTTGTTGTGTTAGGATTCTGATTACAATTTAAATGATTGGCATTTTTCTAAAAAAAAAAGCACAGGCTCTCTGACTTCGAGACCATCTCTTGGTTGAGTCTCTGTATTTGTTCTCTATGATAAATTTGTTTGAACATAAAAAGTATGGGTTACCTATAGCCTGAGAGATTTCGTTTTGATCGATTGCGGTCTTTCCTCTCATTACTGTGTTAAATCCTAGCACGATCATGATTCCATTAAGTTTAAAAGTCACCTGTGTGTGTGATTGGTTCGTCAAACATGATCTTACTCCCTGTCAAGTTTAAAGGAGACACCTGCGTGTCGATATGGTCTTGTTATCGTCGCACTTTATATGGCTCTGACTTTATTGAGTACTTCGTTTAAAGGGAAGTCTGTACATGTTCATGTACATGTGGATATCAAGCTCATAGCTACATGTTTTTGGTTTAAGATGTTGTTGAATCAAGATTGGTGTCAATGATTATATTGTTGTTGACCCGTGTGTGATTAAATCGGGCCCGATTATTGTTTGGATGATAGTGGACTGTGTCAGTCAGTGTTGAAAATGGGACTGTTGATGGTTAATCCCAGGTCTATGATTATTTGATTGACAGGGATGAATATTGGATAGGATGTTTGGGATCACAGTGAATATTATATTTTGTTTTAAAAGGAAAAAGCTCAGGATTAAAACATATAGGACTGTGGCTTGAATGGTTATGATGTGACTGTGGAATTGGAAATGATAATTGCACTGTTATTGTATAGGATGCACAGATTGATATAATTGAAGAATTCTGGGCAATTGAATTGTTTTTCTTTATTGAAGACAACAAGCAATCTGTATGCAATTAAGAAACAATTAAATGTTTTGGCTCTTAAAAGTGGATGCTTTGAATTGTTATTGGAATAGAGTTATAGTTGTTGGTTGATTTAATTTATTTTTATGAACAATATATGTCCTATTCCCTCTCATGTTCTCACTTTTTTGCTCATTATAACCCCCTTCATGATCCCAATTTCATATTTACATGCCCTGTTCAATAAAATAAAATTAAAACTCGGTATGACAGTGATAAAAAATAATACAGAGATAAATGGCAGCTGATATATTTTGGTATTGTTTGCATAGTCAGTTATTTAATAAATTGTTGAGCAGTACTCGTGTTCTTACTCCCTGTCGTGATATCACTTTTTCGCTTATTACAATCCCCTCGGATATCCCATGAACCCTTTTTCACTCCCTGCTCATTTGGCAATTATTAAATAAATTTTATGGATTGGATTGCATGGGTCTTATGTTAATTTCTGAGCCAAACTTTGTTTCATATAAAGAGAATGTCATGTATGGTCTATTAAGGGCTAGTTGCTAATAAATTGTTGCATACAGGATGAGTTTCTTCAGCAGAGGCAGTCATGGAAGAAATAATAGGGGAAGAGGTAACTGGAACAAAGGGCCTAGAAGGCCTAGATTCTCAATCCATTTCGATGCCGATCCCAAGGTGTTGAACCAAAATTTTCAAGCTGGGTTTTTCAATTGAATTGGGCAAGGGATAATTCAGCCTAGACTAGAGAGGCCTCCCTTCTAGCTCCAAAATGTTCCAGGTAGCCCTGTGCCTCCCCATGTATCTTTGCAACCAGAAGTTTCTGAGAATGAGGGATGGTAGGATATTTTTCACCTGGTAGTCTCCCATCATCGTGGCTAGCCAAACTTGTCATTACCTCCTCCTCCTCCACCTGAAACCCAAATGCTCAAATTTCCCCTGCACACTCACCTGTACAGTCCTCCCATGCAAGCAAACGACTCAAAACCTAAGGCTATTTCTGTGAAGTCCAAAGGGGACAATAGTGACAAAGGAAGAATTGCCTCTCAGAGTGGCAAATATGGATTTTGATTTATGTGTTTATAATTGATTTGTTGAGGATAGTGGACTGCAAAAAGTTTGGACAACAAACTATTTTTGAGGATATTGTGGATATTTACATGTTTTGGATATAATTTGAAATATTTCTGATATTTAAATTTCAAATTGTGGAAATAATCAAGGGAGCCACAAGGAGGCATGTGTTTAATTGGTTGTCTAATTATGTTTATTTTTGTTAAGAAATAAAAGGGAGTCACAAGGGGTCCCACCTACTAGTTATTATTTAATAAAAGGACCCTTAACTATTATTATTATTATTGCTTTCCCTAAACTAAAATTAGTTAAGTTTTAGTTAACTTAACTAAATGAGGTAGTTGAACTACTTCAACTAATTTGGAATGCATAAAATCCAAATGAAAAGGAAGAACAAAGAGGAGAATTAAAGGATAAAGCAATACTAAGGTTTGCTCTTGAGTTTTATTGAGATAGTTCAATTTTCATTCATTCTTCAGTTGATTAAAGGCCTAATTCTCTTTTTTGATAGCAGGGTTCTATTATAGACAACAAGGTTCAACGCTGAATCATATCATTCAGATGCTTGTTTTAGAGGTGTTGATCTATCTTTGATAGTTTGTGTATACTTGTCTGTTTATGAATTGAGTTTCATGACTGATAAAGGATATTGTGCAGAGTCAAATGGGCAACAGTCTGTGGCAAGTTGATCCAAAATTTAAAGTTCAATTTTTACTTCTTGTTAGAGTCCTTTTGTATGGTTTTCATCGGGGATATCTAAGTTTGAACTTGTTCCATGCCCTAACAAGGATTTTTGTAAATATATAGATACTTTTGATTTGTTGGAATGAAATACAATGATTCCTATTCTATCTCATTTGTGTTAATCTGTGACTTGGTTACTTTTGCTTTTGATCTCCACATTTACTTTCTGCAATCTATATAAGTTCAGAAAATTATATATTTTGCTACAATCTTTTCATTTAAAAAATCAACCTAAGCCCTTGTAATTAATACTTGTGGATTGGGAAATACATTTTGAGGCTATAAACATAGGGTAGGGGGGGTGAATCAGTAATAACGTAATTATAATCCTTTTTCTTCAAATGTTATATCAATGTAGAATTATTATCCAATAATGAGCAGTAATAAATAAGCAATCACACACATACACAGTACACCAGTGTTTTACGTGGAAACCCAAATCGGGAGAAAACCACAAAATGCTTTTTCTTATATGTCTTGAAGAATTACATTCATTGGAAGCACCAACTTCCTTTGTTTTCCAGCTGCAACTGGAAGGAGTCTCCAACCCCCTAGTTTCTCAGGCTACAACATGAGGGAAGCTCCAACTCCCTACATCTCTGGCTACAACCATAAGGAGGCTACAACCCCCAATGTTCTCCGGCTACAACCGGAAGGTGGCTACAACCACCTGTCCTTGCCCCGTCCTGCCACCCTGAAGTATAAGTAGAATGATGGAACCACTGTCACACTATCACTGTGAGATATACCGCTGTAAACCTATACCAATAAATCTGAACCATGCATCAACCTGTAATCAACCTGTACCACAAACATGTGCATCAACCATGCACCAACCTATAATCAACATGTACCATAAACAAGTGCATCAACCATGCACCAACCTGTAATCAACCTGTACCATAAACAAGTGCATCAACCATGAACCAATCTGTAATCAACCTGTACCATAAACAAGTGCAT
>ML778466.1:46088-57733 GCA_009831015.1 Picea engelmannii
ACATTTGGAAACAAGGAGATGATATGATTACAAACCTTTTTCAGACACCCAAGGATGACCTGGTGCTATGTTCTCCTAATGATTTTCGGTCATACCTTGTGGACTTTGATGAATATTCCTTTGAGCACTTGGATTTATTCCATGAAGAATATTATCAACCACCGTTGTGCCTGGATATTGATAAAGGTGAGGATATAACTTTCCTAGAGAATGATGCTTATGACAATGTCTCCCAGCTCTCATTGACTATTTTATCTCGACATATCACTAAAGGTGTAGTTGGGAAGCATGTCCTTTGTCGTAAGTTTTCTATGAGGCAAAGATTACTTTTAGAATTCAAGGGTAGGTTGAATACCTCAAGAAGAAGTTTTTTATCTTAGTTTTCCAGCCTTCCCTTAAGAAATTGTCAGTCATCCCAGAGGTTCTTGCTAGTTCTTTCCTAGACCTCAGATTGTGAAGAAATACAAGGTAGCCAGCCTTTAGACTCTTTGAGTCAGTCTATTGAACCTTTGATTTTTCACGATCCCTTTTTGAGATGGATTGAGCACTTTCCTAAAGGTGTGAATTGGCTTGATTTTGACCTTCCCTCCCGCCTCCATGATCTAGACTTTACGATTTCCGATGATACAATACATTCTCTAACTCATTTTATTTTTGTGCTTGACTTATCATTGTTTTGGTTTATGATGAAGCACAAAGACATGTATTATGAGACATTGCTAGGATGGTTTCACTGACTATTTGACTACTCCTATCATTCAACCAATAGGTAAGTAGAGGTAAGTAGGTAGGCATTTGCATTCATTGTATATACCATCTGCATTTCATGCTAGAGTATTTGTATTTCCATTTGTATATATGATTGCTTGTATTTCATTTTATCATATATGAGCCAGGGGTGATATCACCACCCCAAGTGATTATTGATCGTTTATGCTGAGATAGAGCAGGTCACATGTCATACCAGAGATGCTGAGGTTCTCATGCATTCTATGGTGAGCACATGTCCTCGAGTTGGAGCTAGATGTTATCCCCTATCCTAGGGATAACTAAGGATATTATGTCTTGAGGCCCACGGGTCCTAGACATGGAGTAGTGAGAGCCATAATAACTTGAACTTGGCCCTGGAGGGCCCATCCTTTTTCTTCAGTGCCTCCATTCTGTCAGAAACAACAACATCCATCCCATCGGCCTGGTTCTAAAGTAGTAGTGTTTCTTGCTCCATGAGGTAATGAGTTCGGGTATCATGGTATGTGTCACTCTGATTCTCAAAGCATTTGAATGTGTGCATTTAATTCTCTTTTGCTTCATGAAATTTTCTTGGACATTATGCCTTTTAACTTGTCCATACCCGGGGGAGATGACAGAGTGCCCTAACAAGTTGTTTCCCTTAGGAATGAGTTGCCACTGGATGGTTCTATGAAAGGTCATTGTGCATTCCTTCCATACTTATCACTTTTCATCATTTTCCCTCTCATCTATCCCCTACATTGGTTCGGGCATGGGGTTTTCCAAGCTAGTAAGGGTTGTACCTTTCCATGTGGGAAGAAGGGGCTAAAGGCCTAGAGGGTAAAAGTAGTTGGAAAAAGTTAAAATCCAAGATCAAACCTTGAGATTCTTTTCCCAGGGATCCCCGAGAAAGCAATAAAAAGATTCTCAGCAAGAAAAAGGGGGGGGACCCATAAACTAAAATAAAACTCAAGAATTAGTTGGTGGATAGGGGGTCTCATCATGAGCCATCCTATTAGGTCCATGGGCATGTAGAGGTATGACACTACTATTCATCTGGTCACCACACCAGGGTAGTGGCTCTTGGTGGCATATCCAAGAGAGAGGGGGTCTCATTACGAGCCAACCTTCTCATCTCCGTGAAATGCTTGTGGGTAACGCTGTTGTTACCACTGAAAAATCATCCACAACATTTCATGCAAATGGTTAAACAAAGACATTAATGCCAACAACAATTAGTCCACCTACAACACTAAAATTCATCCAGAAGGCAAAAAACTATGTAATTGGGGTAAAAAATCAGAATGTGTAGAATCACCAAAGGGAGCATGCGCACAATGCGCATAGTGCGTAGGCCAACACATGCCTCAACGCGCACTATGCACAAAATGCATGAATGTGTATTAGAAAAGTCACACACTTCTATGAATGATGCATTTATGGATCTTGTTTGCCCCTCAACCACTTCTGGTCCGACCCCCAACATGACTTGACACTCATATCTGAGTGAAATCTAGCTTGGGGGATGGTTAAGGGATAGAGGGTGCCCTAAATGGCCCCTTGTTCACACTATGAACCAATTTCATTTTCCCTTGTATGAATGCTATAAATAAGCTCCATGGGTGTGATAAGAAACCAAGATCTTTAAGGTATTTTTATGCTGTAAGAATTCTTCCTAGGCAATCCTCTTTTCTCTTGGAATCCTTCAAGCACCATTGCAATAGGCCATTCCACTCACCTCTTGAGGGAATAGACATTTTTTTTCTTCACCATTTTCCGTTCTTCCATTGCATGAAGAGATCTCAATTAGGGAACTCAAGAGCCCTCCCAAGGAGGAAGAGGGGACTCATAAGTCCCTGACTTTCTCTACGGTGTTTTGCCTAATAATCTATTGATACATTGGTAGCATTATGTTGGTCATTGTTTGATTTTCATGGTTCTAAGTTTCTTATGCTTTCTAACATTTATTTCTTAGTTGTTTTAGTTTATTTCTTTGTTTTCATATGTGATTGGCTTATCAAACCCACTCACAAAATTTTGTCTTGTCTAGCAGGCTCATCTAGACATGCAAGTGTTGTTGTTTTCCTCACCCAAGTGAAAAAACCAACACAACAAATTGATGACCATACTGGGGATCGATATCAAATTCCTCCCTATTTGAGCCTTGAGAGCACTTCATTTTGATTTTTTTGTCTTGCAGGTACCAAAACCGGCCTAGCCCAACCAGCCAAAGCCAAAATTTTGAGCTGAGGAATGAGTATTTCACTTGGAAATTTCTCCCCCGATGCGTTATAGGAAGTGCGTGGATTTTCTTGCCCACAGACGCACAATTTGTGCGAAATAAGCCTCATTACTCTATGCATTATGCACTCTTTGTGCACCTATCAGAACTGTAAACAACACATAAATCCAGTTTTTCAAAATTGTAAGGGTTTTTATGAATGGTTTGAGGGCCCCTAGCCTTCAGATTTTTATTTTCATGCACTTTTTAAGGAAACTACACTCCACTTAAAGTCCTTTCCCAGATGAAATGTTAGCTAACATAGGAACTTAGGGGTTAAAAAGAATCACTATTCTCCTCTTTTGCTTTGTTGCCACATGGATGGCTCATTTGGCTTGTAAAATTTTAATTTGAAGTTATTGCTTTCATGCACAAATCACTTAAATTGGGACTAGAAGTTAACTTTGACCCTCAAGTATGCTCTTCTCCTGCACCCTAGTGTGATATTGGAAATCATAAAGGTGGTTAAAGGGACATTTCATCTCCCTTAAAAAATATTTAGGAGAGGAGAAAGCCCCCCCTAGGGTTCCTCTTAGTTTTTTGAAATCATCTTAAAGATTTGTAAGGGCCCATACATGCCCACATGCTTGCAATCTTAGGATAGTTTCTTAAAATGATTTCTTAGTTTAGATCACAATCTAGGGAAGTTTAAAGATCAAAGTAATGGGCCCATACATGCCCACATGTCTACAATCTAGGATAGTTTCAAATCTTTCTTAGTATATACAACATTTAGGGAGTTTAAAGTATTTATAAGGATCCATATGTCCGCATTGCTAGTTCTTTAGGGCTTTAAATATTCCGCAAGGTTGTTCCAAATACACATATTAAGCTAGGTAAAGAAGATTTGTAAGGACCACAAGAAGTCCACATCTTTCAATATCACACTTAACTTATTAAAATCTTTGCACACTTATCACTTTCTTGCACACAAAGCCACTCCTCACACACACAATTTCTATTTTGAAATAGTGGAGGTCAGAGTAGGTTTTCTCCAAAGGAATTCCAAAAGATCCAACTACTTCTTTGGAAATTATCCACACCCATTAATTCAAACGAGGTTGGTCCATGACCCCAATGTCTCAGCCCACCACATCTAAATTTTTTCTAAAAAGCATACTAAGTTTTCCTCCACAGGAGGTGCCAAAATAATTTTTTTAGTCTAGGTAGGATCTCAGGGGTAGGCATCCAAATAACCCCTTGTTATCTGGTTCTCACATTTTCAAACAATAGAAGTTGAGAAATAGGGAACTTTCAAATCCTCCAAGTCAAGTGTTCCTACACCATAAGGCGGGGAGATACCCGTGAAGGGTCAAAGTCTGAGGTCTAGTTGTTCTATGCATCCTTCCTTGAGTCACCAAACTCTTGTGAGGGAATCCATCCCGTGAACCATTTCTGAGGCCAAAAATCTAAATGTCATGCTTTGACCAAGGTACCTAGTGGCCAAAACTTAGGATATCTACCTAGGTGGCGATTCTAGGATGCAATCACACCTTAATCAAATTTTTTGTGGCTATTGGGAAATATCGCCAACTCTTTTAGGATATGCACCCTATACCCCTCATTTTAACCGATTACTTCAACCTTCACTAGTTCCTCTTCCAGTGGCTTCGAACCTCACTGTTGAGTGTTATTAGAAGGCCCAATGCTGATTGAGAGGAAGGACGATACATCTTTTAGGACATGAGCATTTGTTTTTATTGTTCCCCCACGCGGAAAAAATCCCCCTATCCAGATGCTTGTTTTTTTTACAGTTGATTTATGTATGATGCTCATTTGATTACATGCAATTATGAGTTACACTATCTTGTGAAGGTCCAAAATATACAAATATATTGTTCATTTGTTTCTCTCTTGTCACCATTTGCACACATTCACTTTGCTAGTTGAAAACCATAGGGGAACCACATAATCCCCGTCATTCCAGACGCTTGCATAATCTCCCTCCTATTCCAGAAGGAGTCCCTAGTCTTTCCAACTCACCGACTCAACCATCTCACACCCCCGTGAGTGATACTATTTTGGGATCAACTTTACTTGGTTCCACTTTGCTTGGGTCAAATTCCCAAGGCCATCCATCCACTAGTTCTCCTTCACAAGGATGCGAGGGTCAAACTTCTTCTCGAGGAAGAAGTACAACCCCACCAAATCCCTCTCAAGAGACAAGTCCATTACCTACACACACGATGGATGGAACTAATCCTCCACCAAATCTCCCTATGCCATACTTGGCATCCCTCAACATTCCTAATTTGAAGGAAAATTGGGCGAATATCCAACCAACCATGTTATGACATTTCACCTATGGTGCTCTTCAAACAACATCATGGATGATTCCATCCACTTGAGGTTATTTCAAAGAAACCGCATGGGCCCATAAAACAAATGGTATGTGGACGAAAAATCACGGTCCCATGTGACCTTTGAATCATTGGCCAAGGCCTTTTTGTCGTTTTTCCAACTCCCTGTTCATCATGATACTGGCTTAGAACTTCTCTCTGAGTTCAAACAAACCACTGCTACCCATATAGCTGACCACATTCATGAATGGAGTCGGCGATGTAGTTTGGGTAAAACAGAAACCACTAAAGAACAACGTCTTGATTGGTTTCTCAAATCCCTTGTCTTTGTTATTGCCAAGGATGTAGCATCCACTTTTCCTCAGTTAGAAGAGAAAGCCATCAATGAGGCCCAACAATTTGACCTCATCTATGCTCAATTAGGTTAACTATACACAGTATTACCTGATGCACCCATACCCATACCATTTGGCAAGGAAAAACCTGGGATGTCCCACACTGCAGATGGATTGATTGGTTCTATGACCCCGCTCAACCCTTACGACCACCCATCACCCGCTTATGGTGCACATCTATATCCACAACCATATGGAGGGATGTCTTATTACCCTCCTCCCACTCACCAACAATCATATCCTATTGCTCCCCTTCCACCAATAGGTGGACCCTCACCGGTACCCATGATGCGTCTGACCTCTCAACCAAGTACACGTTCACCTTCTACCTCTGCATACAACCTTAGCACTAGTGGAAGCACTTCGACTTGCTACACACAATATGGATCATCTCCACAAAACAATCCATATTTTCCATTTCCTGGTCCTCCACAGCCGGTTGTTCCTCCACCAGGACATCCACAGGCCGACGTTAACTTTGTTCAACCCTCTCCTGTTCAACATCTTCAAATTTTTGAACAATTGAATACGGAAAATCCAGCGGATCCGCTAAATAATGCCAAGAATAAAGGGAAAAACTGAAAGAACAACAACTCGGGACTAGGAGGAAATAACCCCCAACAAAACAATCTCGCTGGGGGCAACATTAATAAAGGCAACCAAAACCCCCAAGGGGAAAAAAATAACAATCAACCACGACAAGGGAGGAACAATAATCTCCAGAATAACTTCCCTTGTGCTCTTTGTGGTGAGTATGGGCATTATACACACCATTTCCCCCAAATTGCCAACTTCAAATGGATGAAACAATCCATGAACGTGCAACGTCCTCCAACGCTGCCTGCCCCTCAGTAGGCCCCACAACAATATTTGCAATAGCCACCTACGACCGTTTTGAAAAACTCCATTCCACACCAAGGTGTGATGAATACCCTAGGAGGTACACCCTGCCCCACCACAAATGGGGCAGTATCAAAATCCAGGTCCCAATCAACCTGGAAATCCGGTCGATCACAATATCCTCCTTACTAGTGAAGAAGAGATTCTTCTGCAAACACGTGGTCGCCAATACGGTGTTCCCCCTGAATCTACCCCAACCACCTCAGAAGCAAATCCAGCTACAACCAAACAACCATTGATGATTCCATGCCCTAACATTGAACCCAACCCTTGTATACCCTATATGCCGTTACGACATAACGTACATAACCCTCATGCTAGGGAAGCCCATAACTATAGTTTGGTTGACGACTTAGAACAGTCTCCTGTAGCCATGTCTATATTGGAGGTCCTCCAAACCTATCCAACTCAGTGGAAATCCTTGCTTTCCTCCTTGGGGGTAGTTGACCTAGTCGATACTAGACTCATCACCTTTGATCTAGATAGCGGAGAACCACGCCTCCCCGCCCTGGTATCTTTTCAGATACCAGTTAAGATCCGGAACATCACAGTTCATTGATACATAATTGATGAAGGTGCATCCACATGAATCATGTCCAAAGTAGTATGGCAAAAACTTGGCTCACCTGAGCTCATACCATCTGCCATCACCCTTAGAGCTTATGATGACCGACCATCATCCCTTGAAGGGATCTTCCAAAATGTCCCCGTAGAACTTGGGGGAAAAACCATCCTCATCGATATTAAAGTTATCGATGCCCCACTTGATTACAATATTTTGTTTGGACATAGCTACATGTATGCTATGAAGGTGATAGCCTCTTCTGTGTTTCGAATGATGATGTTCCCCCATAACGGGAAAATCGTCACCATCGACCAAATCACACATTACGAGCCCAATCATTTTGCTAACATTGATAACATCCTCCCCCTTGTCCACACTAGATTAGATGCTTATTCGGTCATCGACATGGGTCCCAGAATTTTCAAGGACCCATCCTTGCTGGGGGCATATCATGGAGCACCACCTCTCTTATACCCTTCAACACAAGTGTGTGTAGTATCTTCTAATGGAACAAATATCAGAGGCAATACTCCTCCCACTAAGGCCCCTCCCCACATAAAAATTCTACCAGTTGGAGAACCATTACCTTAGGAGTTCCTTGAGCTCTCCACAACACCACTTATTCCATATTCCCCCCCTGTCTAGGGGAAAATCCTGGTTTGGGAGATAGTCCTGCAAGCCATCACCCAAATTTTCTTTTTCTACCCCTCACCCGACATCCAAGCATTTCAGGTAGCTGCTACTCTTACCCTTCCAAACATGGTTCTTTCCATCCATGTATGGTATCTCCATCCACCCGTGATTATCGATCTAGATTCTTGTACAGGCTCTTACCACACCACCCCCGCCTGCAACTAACAACAACACCCCCACCACTGAGGGCAGACAAAAGAAGAATGAGCCCATAGCTCCACCCCTCCCTGAGTTCAACCTCCTTGCGCGCTATGCAAAAGAGAATGACACCCCACTAACAGATGTCCTACTCTCCCCAAGTTACGTAATCTGATCTAGCTCCCTAGAGAAACCACATTGCTCGCCACTTCATGAAGTACTTCCACTTCTACTATGGAGTCCTCAACGACACACAATAAAGGGTTGGAAAACAAATTTGCTTGTGCCATCTGTTCAGAATATGGTCACTACACTCATCATTTCCAAGCTCTACCTCAATTTCACCAAACGTTAGCCGCAGTACGCCAAACATCTCGACCAGAGCCCTCTCAGTCACTCCCTACTGAGGATCACATTACTGATATTCGATATATTTTCTCGTCACTCCCTGAGTGAAAGAGGTCTCCTCCATAGTATCGATACATGTAATTTATGTCCAACAGTCCCTCGCACCTTGTCCACGATATCCCGTCTACATCCTCACCACTTGAGGACAATAATGCTTACCCATTGACAGTTCCTCCTGTCACTTCCCAGGATCCCCTATATTCTATCATTTTTTACTGCGATGAATATATCCTAGAGGAACTCACTACCCCTGATTTCCCATGGAATGCCCTCCATCATCGAGCACTTTTTATTTCACAGGAGGCCTTTAACCCTCCTATCCAAGCGTCCATGTGCGTAATCAAAACTTCCACACTATATTACAGGAGCCCAGAGCCTTATTTTTTCAATTCGTTCTCATCTACAGGATCCTGGTCCCGGCATCTACACATTCACATTCCCCATGCCATCATCATCACTTGGCCCCAAAGGAGCATTTTTCTCATGTCACATTCAGGTACGCATGCTCATGTTCAATTTTATCAAATAGTTGTTATATGTTCTTTATCATTAGATATTGTTCATGTCGGGTATTTAGTTTTCATGTGTGCAGGCACTTGTTCTGCAAGCTTACAACCCATTCAGGTATATGTTCGACACTGGCATGTGATTATTCCCTTTGTAAATCAATTGCATATCTCAGTCACACCCTATGACATTTACCTTTAGGGTCCTTACATCCAGCTCTGTAGTACCTTTACCTCAGTTGAGTTGTCCCATTCATAGTTCCCATTTGAAACCTGACACTCATGCTGATTTCACCCCCTAGGGATGGGAGTCCCGATAGTATTATGCACTTTCGAGAATGAACCCCATACTTCTTCTCATCATATTGCTAACTTTCCTAATGGACTCCTAGGTTATATCATCTTGGTTTTGTTGACTACAGCTCCGCAGTTTCATTATCCTTCCATCTCATCCACCATCAATTTTCCCATATGTAGATTGTCCTCCTTCCATTTACCTAATACAGAAACCCACCCATGGGGCCCCCACCCTCCACCAATTTTCTTTCACAAACTTGCACCTTAACAGGCCAAGCCATCTTTCACTGGGGCACCTATTTCTGTATCCGTATACTCAACCCAAATTATTCTTTGTTTCTTTGGTAATTGTAAAAAGTCTTTGTTTCCAGCATATACTTAGGTTTTTTTGTCATCACCCTTGATGGCCTTCTTTTTTCCTGGAAAATAAACCCATTTCTCCCTTGGTTGGGGCATCCACTCTCTTTTCATAATGACATCGTTCACAAACCCCAAGTATCCCGAGTCCATATACCCATGATCTTTGAGTTTGTTCACTTTGTTATCCTCTAGCACAATTTAACCCCATATCTAGTCATCCCCCTGACACTAGATCCAGTTTTTTAGTTGCTTCCATTCATCCTCCAAAATTACCCAACCAAGGGCAATAAGAGCCATGGGTGTGCTAAGAAACTAATATCTTCAAGATATTGTTATGCTGCAAGAATTCTTCCTTGGGAATCCTCTTTTCTCTTGGAAGCCTTCAAGCACCATTGCAATAGGCCATTCCACTCACCTCTTGAGGGAATAGACATTTTTTTTCTTCACCATTTGCCATTCTTCCATTGCATGAAGAGATCTCAATTAGGGAACTCAAGAGCCCTCCCAAGGAGGAAGAGGGGACTCATAAGTCCCTGACTTTGTCTATGGTGTTTTTCCTACTAATCTATTGATACATTGGTAGCATTATGTTGGTCATTGTTTGATTTTCATGGTTCTAAGTTTCTTATACTTTCTAACATTTATTTCTTAGTTGTTTTAGTTTATTTATTTGTTTTCATATGTGTTTGGCTTATCTAACCCACTCACAAACTTTTGTCTTATCTAACAGGCTCATCTAGACATGCAAGTGTTGTTGTTTTTCTCACCCAAGTGAAAAAACCAACACAACAGTTGTCACCACTAGTCACCATGCCAGGGCACTTTCCTCCAACTCTTCTCTTGAAAGAAAAAACAATAAGGCAAAGAGTAAAAAGGAGTTGAATGGGATAGGAAACAATTGTATCCATGACAAGGTGCAACTCACCCTCTACAGAGACACCCACATATAAGACTTACATTTCCCTGTTATCAGTGCACCCCTTGCCCAAACATCCCCTATACCATCTCATGCATTTACATGTCAGATTGGTCTTCACCTGAAAACAACCCACACCTAAGGAGAAATAGCCCAATAGGACACCCTGAAATCCTCTCCAAACCGGGCTTGTAAAATAACATAACATCTTTGAGCACTCGTCTAGGAAAAGGGGGTTTTATGCACATGTTTGGCTAACTTGATTATTTGATGTGATTGACATTGCTATGATCTCTGTGACTTATGAGCCCATGGGGGGCATACTTGTTGTTGTTGCAGGACCATGCCCAACAGATAGGTACATATGGGGATATGATTAACTTAGACCTCCATATGGATAAAATCCCACCAGATGGATGCTGAGACCCCAACCAAGGGCATAGGGATACCAAAGGTTTGCACCAGAGAAAAGGGAGGACGTTCCACCATAGGCACTTTGGTAGGCTTGGACCTAGGGGGGTCTTTCCCTCCCACCATGATATTGTCCCTTGAAGGCCTATGACATCATCATTCAGATCCTTGACGTCATCCAGTTGTGGTATTCGACATGAGGACGACTTTGGTTGACATGTGTGGCAGTTCTAGAAAGGTTTTAAGCCCCAACGTTTCACTTTGGAAGCCTAACGTTCCAATAGGGGAGTCAACGTCATCCTAAGAAGGGCATGACATCACCCTAAAGAGATGAAATTAGGGTTTTAATTGCAAATTTTATGTAAAACTGGATTTTTGATGTAAACTGGCCATGTTGGCCTTTTTTGACCTAAAATGTAATTAAAGTTCATTTGCGTTGTATAAATAAGAGATCAAACTCTCATTTTTATTCATCATATTTCACTCACACAAGTGTGAGGTCTGAAATTCAGCCTCTTTTAAGGCTTATTGGTTGAACTAAGTGGTGTGCAACTCTTGGAGGGAGCTTTTATTGGTGAATTTTTACATTTTCATGGTGGAAAGTCTTCAACTAGGGCTCGTGACTAGATTATTCTTGGCGAATGTAAGTAGAAATATGCAATCCTTCTTTCTTTAAATGGTTATGGTATCTTTTACTTCTCATTTATAAGATTATGAAATTGCTAGTGTGAAACCCTAGGAGAAAA
>ML778466.1:57833-68641 GCA_009831015.1 Picea engelmannii
GATATGCCACCAAGAGCCACTACCCTGGTGTGGTGACCAGATGAATAGTAGTGTCATACCTCTACATGCCCATGGACCTAATAGGATGGCTCATGATGAGACCCCCTATCCACCAACTAATTCTTGAGTTTTATTTTAGTTTATGGGTCCCCCCCCTTTTTCTTGCTGAGAATCTTTTTATTGCTTTCTCGGGGATCCCTGGGAAAAGAATCTCAAGGTTTGATCTTGGATTTTAACTTTTTCCAACTACTTTTACCCTCTAGGCCTTTAGCCCCTTCTTCCCACATGGAAAGGTACAACCCTTACTAGCTTGGAAAACCCCATGCCCGAACCAATGTAGGGGATAGATGAGAGGGAAAATGATGAAAAGTGATAAGTATGGAAGGAATGCACAATGACCTTTCATAGAACCATCCAGTGGCAACTCATTCCTAAGGGAAACAACTTGTTAGGGCACTCTGTCATCTCCCCCGGGTATGGACAAGTTAAAAGGCATAATGTCCAAGAAAATTTCATGAAGCAAAAGAGAATTAAATGCACACATTCAAATGCTTTGAGAATCAGAGTGACACATACCATGATACCCGAACTCATTACCTCATGGAGCAAGAAACACTACTACTTTAGAACCAGGCCGATGGGATGGATGTTGTTGTTTCTGACAGAATGGAGGCACTGAAGAAAAAGGATGGGCCCTCCAGGGCCAAGTTCAAGTTATTATGGCTCTCACTACTCCATGTCTAGGACCCGTGGGCCTCAAGACATAATATCCTTAGTTATCCCTAGGATAGGGGATAACATCTAGCTCCAACTCGAGGACATGTGCTCACCATAGAATGCATGAGAACCTCAGCATCTCTGGTATGACATGTGACCTGCTCTATCTCAGCATAAACGATCAATAATCACTTGGGGTGGTGATATCACCCCTGGCTCATATATGATAAAATGAAATACAAGCAATCATATATACAAATGGAAATACAAATACTCTAGCATGAAATGCAGATGGTATATACAATGAATGCAAATGCCTACCTACTTACCTCTACTTACCTATTGGTTGAATGATAGGAGTAGTCAAATAGTCAGTGAAACCATCCTAGCAATGTCTCATAATACATGTCTTTGTGCTTCATCATAAACCAAAACAATGATAAGTCAAGCACAAAAATAAAATGAGTTAGAGAATGTATTGTATCATCGGAAATCGTAAAGTCTAGATCATGGAGGCGGGAGGGAAGGTCAAAATCAAGCCAATTCACACCTTTAGGAAAGTGCTCAATCCATCTCAAAAAGGGATCGTGAAAAATCAAAGGTTCAATAGACTGACTCAAAGAGTCTAAAGGCTGGCTACCTTGTATTTCTTCACAATCTGAGGTCTAGGAAAGAACTAGCAAGAACCTCTGGGATGACTGACAATTTCTTAAGGGAAGGCTGGAAAACTAAGATAAAAAACTTCTTCTTGAGGTATTCAACCTACCCTTGAATTCTAAAAGTAATCTTTGCCTCATAGAAAACTTACGACAAAGGACATGCTTCCCAACTACACCTTTAGTGATATGTCGAGATAAAATAGTCAATGAGAGCTGGGAGACATTGTCATAAGCATCATTCTCTAGGAAAGTTATATCCTCACCTTTATCAATATCCAGGCACAACGGTGGTTGATAATATTCTTCATGGAATAAATCCAAGTGCTCAAAGGAATATTCATCAAAGTCCACAAGGTATGACCGAAAATCATTAGGAGAACATAGCACCAGGTCATCCTTGGGTGTCTGAAAAAGGTTTGTAATCATATCATCTCCTTGTTTCCAAATGTTAAAATTATTAGTAGGCTCATACGATAGTTGTAAAGAAAAATTTTGTAAATGACCCTCAATGTCGTAAATGGGATCCCCGTCATATCCAATCACATCCCATTTATTCTTTCCGACATGTATGAATTCATCAATATTATCAACATAGTCATCAACTTTATCATAACATGAAGGGCTTAAAACATTCAAGGGCTCCTCTAACACTTCTTCACTTTACAAATCATAAAATAAAGCATTGTCAAAATTTTGGAAAGGGAAATAACTCACCGTGCTTACTTCTTCCTGTGCAGGAGTTTCAAGGATTAGGATAACTTCATCAAATGGAAGAGCATGCATCATTGTCTCATCCTCATGACTTGCCTCTACATATTCAACTTTAAAACAAGGGGGATCTATCTTGCAGAAGGATTTCATTTCTCCTTCACTCTTTGAATCATAGAATAAGGTATTATCAAAATCATGAAAAGGAAAATGACTAACCTCATCGTCTTCTTCTTGTGTAGGAAAAATAGGATTTGGGATCGCTTGATCAGAGGGAGGAGCAAACATTAATAATTCAACATTATGTTTAATACCTTTAGGCTCTCGCTCTTCAACCAGGTCCTCATTATCCTTGCTAGAAGCATGAGTAGATTCTTGATCCTTCCCATGGGATTGGTAACCTTCATCAAGACCCCCTTCCTCAACCTCTTTTTTATTGATGTCTTGTTCTAAATATTTCAGGGTTTCTTCAATAGATGTCTCAAGGGAGGGTACTCTCTTGAGAATATCAGGGGTATTTTTGGGCTCACAAACCTTGACTTCTGGAACAAAGGATTGTTCTTTGAATGAGGATATGTTAGCTTCGATTTCTGTAGCCATGTTATAAACTTCCTAGATTGTTCTAGGAGCTTCATATTTGATAGGGAAACTTATTTGTCCTATAAAGTATTTGGTGTAAATAAAAAGAAGAAAGTCGTGTGATGGGTAATGGGTGATGGCTTACTGGGATTTGTTGTAATATCCTTTCAAATTTATCATGAAATTCCCTAATATTTTCATTCTTATTCTTCTTCATGTGATTAAGTTTGTTTATCAAAACACAAGGATCCCATTTTTCGAGGAAAACCTCTTCTAATTGATCCATGGATGTAATACTAGCATCATGGATGTCATCATACCATATCCTGGCATTATCATGAAGAGTAGCAGAGAAAAATTCCATTGCTTGGTCTTCAACATCGTCACTGATAGGGTGAAGTTGAAAGAAAGCATAAAAATCATGCACATGTTTATTATCATTCTCTTCATCACTACCAGTGAATTTAGGGATACATTTTTCATACCTCGGAGGAATTCGTCGAGGATACCCTGGTATTTTACGCATATACAAGGGTTTAAAATTTCCTGGGTCCCATCGAGAAGCCATGTTTAGCTTAATCATTAGTGGAGTCACCAGATAATCCTTCTAGGGATCATCAAAGGGATGAGAGGATCACCCTTAGTGGAGTTGCCAGATAAGCTTTGTAAAATAAAATATTTTGAGGAAAGGCTTACAGAAAAGTGTCATCTTTGAGGAGAATTGACTCAATGTTCCTCACCAACAGTGCCAAAATGTTATTGTGCAATTTGTGCTTGCCCAAAATCCAAAGGAAAGTGAACAATAAATTGGTGTAACATGAGGTTGTCCTATCACTGTCACCTAAATTAGACACCTCTTTCTCTTTAGGGGTAGTACCCCAGGGGAGACGTCCCCGGTGACCTAGGGTATTGAGAAGGTTAAGGTAAGAGTATCAAAAGGTTCCTCCCCTCTCATAATTCACTCCGATCAGAAAGTCCTAAAGGTTTTAATAAGATGAAGCAAATATTTGCTTAACTGTACCTGCGCAGAACAAGACAACAAGAAAAACACTATTTGCAAGTACCAATTGATGTTAGTGCTTCATAAAACCATGGACTTTGAATAAAAGCATGAGCTGATATAAAAGATGAAGCAACAGAAATATTTATAACAGCAATGTATATCTAATGATAGCTTCACAATTATTCCCTAATAAAGCTTCAACAATGAAAAAAAATGATAACTTAAAATTGTTGGAAGGTTTATAGTTGGGAGTGAGCTTGTCATTGATGGCAAGAATAGCGATGGAAAAGATCAGCATGATCAGTAGCGCAGTGATAATGGAAGAGGAGGAGAATCAGTGATCGTTGGACCCCATCCCGAATCCCCGATGATCATCAGATATGAATTCAGACAAGAAGAATGCGCAGAAGAGGAGGACAGATCTTAGGCATCAGATCTGAGCGTAAGATCCAACCATCGTTGGATCAGGGAGAACCTGCACATTCATTAAAGAGAAAGAAGAGGCAAAATGCGAAATGCCAAAATATGTTGGTCTGACTCCATTTCAGACTTTTGTAGATCGGGACTTGAAGGCTTGAGACCCTTCATCATAAGAAGGCGAAATCGCGAAGTGCCGAAATCGCAAAATGCGAAATGGTGAAATGATCCTAGCCGTTGGATCAAGGTGTGATCTGGGTCATTAGATCTAGGAGGTGAATATGGCAGACCACGTCAGAAAGGGTATTCGTGGACCATTGGATCAAGAGGACGCGTGGCGAAAAAACAGAGCACCACAAAGACTCCATTTCGGAGTTTCGCAGATCGGGAAATCCAAAGGAAAGAGGTTCAAACTCGTGATACGCGAGATCATGAAAAGATCTTGACCATCAGATCACCAAGGATTCTGTACCGTTGATCTAAGCTCCATCTCGGAGCTTCACCTATCGCGACTTGGAGTGACGAGAACCTCCATCACAGGAATCGCGAGATGCGAATTCACGATAAGATCTGGACCGTCAATTCACCAAGAACGTGGACCGTCGATCTGAGCTCCATCTCAGAGTTTCACCTATCATGACTTGGAGTGACGAGAACCTCCATCTAAGGAATAGCGAGATGCGAGATCATGAAAATATCTGGACCATCGATTCATCGAGATCGTGGACCGTCGATCAGGGTCGATGAAGATCATGAGTTTGAAGCGCTTTTTAGCGCAGCTTGTGGTCATCGCATGTGCTCACATAGAGGAAGGACCTAGTGCAGATGAGCTCCACCTTGAAATTTTGGGGATCACGTCTGGGAGTGTCGAGACACTAGATCATACGAATGTCGAAATACCAAAAAGGTGAATTGTCGTTGTAACTGGTGGTCACCGCCTGTGGTCACGTAGAGGAGGGAGCTAGAGCAGCCAAGCTCCTTTTTGGAGCTCGTGACATGGAGAATCAAGATGTTTCATCGCAGAATCTCTGAATTGCGAAAGTGCAAAACGGGTAAATAACGACAATACCCTTCAGAGTTAATCCAACGGTGTAGGTGAATTTTAGCATAATCGGAGGGCTAATCTTGCTCCTCACAGTGTAACTGCTAGAAATCATTGATGGTTTCTGCCATAGGAGCTGAAGAGTCTCTGAGAATTTTTCGATGGGATGAAGGTAGGTCATAGGGGTGATTGACAGCTGGAAGAGGGTTGGAGCCTATAGCTGAAACAAAGAGGGTGAGCTCGACTGTAACAGAGAAGATGAAGAGTCTCAACTGCCAGAGAGAAAAAGGAATCTCGGCATAACACCTAGTGATGATAGACACATGGGTTGAATTGCCAGAGGATCTGAAGAGTCTCCAGGCTTCTACCAGTGAATGAAGACTATTCTTAGAGGGGATTGATAGATGGATGAACGTTGAAGTCTGTAACTGAAATAAAAGGCATAATCTCGACTATGCCAGAGAAGACGAGGAGTCTCAACTGCCAGAGAGGCTGAGGAATCTCAGCAGAACACCCAGTGATGTTGGACTTGTGGTGGTAACCACCAGAGAAGCTGAAGAGTTGCAATGATCAGGCAGAGCACTCGAGAGGTGGAGGATATTGGTGCAGTGTGAGTATGCAGAGGTATTGCGCACATTACATGCATAAGGTGCACAGAAGCTATAAGTACACGGTACAGAGAAGAGATGTGGTTGTTGTTGTTGTTGGAGTTGTTGTTGAAGGTGATTCATGCGTGAAGAAGGAGGAGAGTGTAGTAGTTGAATTGAACAGAAGAGGAACTGTGCAGTGAATGGACATGGCGCACAGAGCATAAAAAGCAGAAGAACAGATAGCGCAAGTCATGTGTGCAGGAAGGCAGTGAGGCAGACAGAGCAACGAAATGCAGCAGAACAGTGATGAGTCCGGTAAGCCATCGTTGAACATTATATCATTGTAATGAGTTTCAGTAGCAAAGATTTATAAAACAGGGTGGTAGGGAGGTGCTAGGGAGGACTGTTGTCCTCAGAGGTTCAAGTGGGTGCTTGAACATAGGGAGTTGGTGCTTCCTTCTAGTTGGTGCTAGAGAAACCAGAGAGTTGGTGCTTCCTTCTAGTGGGTGCTAGAGAAAACAAAGAGTTGGTGCTCTCAACAAGTAGCAGCTTACAAAACTGAGGTTGTAGCCTCATTATGAGTCGGTGCTCATATGTATGATAATGTAAAGAATGTAACTATTACTTATCATATAAAGAAAAATAGGTTTTTACCCTGTATGGGTTTCCTCGGGAAATATCTGTCTCTGTGTTTCTCATATATGTGACTGATGTTGAATGTGCCATCGTTTATTTCCCTGCATTATTGTGATCATCATTGAGTGCCTTGTAAATATTTTAAAAGAAGCATAATTGTTTAAGCACGGTGACAACTGATTCACCCCCCCTCTCAGTTGTCCAACAAAAATTGGCAATATGATAGTATTTGTCAGAAGCAAAGAAGGCAATGTAAAATCAGCTCTAACACTTGCTTTTAAGATGCTTTTACTATTGTCTTAGATTGTTGTAGCTATCTTTTGCAACAACAGCAAGATAATTAGTAAGTTAGTCGAATCTAAGGTTAGAAGTGGTTAGTAGAGATATTGAAGTAGATGGTTTGAAAGTTGTTTTCATAAATCAATCAATTGTAAGGTATGAACTAGTGCCTTTAGGGTAAATGGAGTCACTATTGCAGCGACAATTCTTTGGGGAAACAAATTATAATGGGTGAGCTAAAGACAAGATGGAGGATGGTTGAGGTGTTAGTAACCTAAGGCCTCAATCATCCAAAACCGTATAAGGAAAAAGATACTAGGAAGTAGGTAATCCTAGGCCCTAGCGATTTTCCTTCTTCCTTAGATAAAGCTTGAAATAAAATGAAAGATTAATGAAGCAATAGTACTAGAGTGCTACTAAGGTAGGGCTCTAGTATATGCTTCAATGGAGGTGTCTTCCAACAAAATCAAGTAGGTGGAGAGCTATTAAAAGAAGGACAATAACATGTGCTTTTCTCCTAGGGTTTCACACTAGCAATTTCATAATCTTATAAACGAGAAGTAAACGATACCATAACCATTCAAAGAAAGAAGGATTTCAGATTTCTACTTACATTCACCAAGAACAATCTAGTCACAAGCCCTAGTTGAAGACTTTCCACCATGAAAATGCAAAAATTCACCAATAAAATCTCCCTCCAAGAGTTGTGCACCACTTAGTTCAGCCAATAATCCTTAAAAGAGGTCGAATTTCAGACCTCACACTTGTGTGAGTGAAATATGATGAATAAAAATGAGATTTTGATCTCTTATTTATACAATACAAATGGCCTTTAATTACATTTTAGGTCAAGAAAGGTTGTTGGCCCTTGACCAAGTTTTGGATAACCTTGGTCATGTTTGACCATTTTTGGGACTTCGACAGGCTTGTCGAAGAGGGAGCGCTAGGAGAAGTGGAGATCATGGGATCTTGCCACCTTTTGCGGGATTTTTGGGTTTAGGGTTTATGTAACGGGTATGGGATGTCAGTCTATGGTTCTTGCCCATGTTTAGGCCCATTTGTAATGTATAAATAGATATCTAGGCGATGTAAGAAAAACAAGACCTAGTAGAATCATCTTAGTGCAGATCTAGAGGTCAGTGTGCTAAGTGCAAATGGTTGTGGATGCTTTGTGCATACTATGTGTTAAGACTTGTAGAGCTAAGTGTAAGTTATTGTAAGAAGCTTGTGTACAGACTGTGTAAGAAGGCTTTGTGATGTGACCTGGCTCAGGGAAGGAGGATCTGGTGAGGTGCACGTAGATCTCTTGTCCTGTGCGGAGTGGGTTATGTGGCTCTATTCATGTATGAAGATTGACATAATATAATAAATAAGAAGAAGAGTTGGTGGACGTAGCCCCACACTGGGGTGAACCACATATATCTTGTGTTATGGTTGCTTTGTGTTGTATAGTTGATATGTTATTGATGTGATTTATGCTTAGTGTTCTAATATGTATGTTAGATGCATCTAATATAGTAGCATAGTGCTTAGTGATGTGAATGAATGCTAGATATGGTTTATTTCTATGTGTTGAGTGCTTGGATGTGTTAGATCGTGTTGAATACTGCGTTGTTCTGTAATTAGGGTTTTGACCTACGATGTGAATAAGGGTAAAATATAATGAATGTTAACTACTAAAGTGCTTTGTTAAGTACTGTGATCGCATATCTCTGTCCCAGCTAGGTTGTAGACACTTGAGTCCTACAACCACCCCTGCCTCCACCTCAGGTGAGACTTCATCTGCTTCGCAAGTGTTATCAAAAGGGACAGTAGTTAGGGTTTTGTTGGTGCGTTGAAATCTGGGTCTGCCCCTATGCCAACAAATGGTGTGGGTTTTGTGGCTCTGTGCATGTATGAATATTGACATAAGATAATAAATTGAAGAAGAGTTGGTGGACGTAGCCCCACACTGGGGTGAACCACGTATATCTTGTGTTATGGTTCCTTTGTGTTTTATAGTTGATATGTTATTGATGTGATTTATGCTTAGTGTTGTAATCTATATGTTAGATGCATCTGATATAGTATCTTAGTGCTTAGTGATGCGAATGAATGCTAGATCTGGTCTATTTCTATGTGTTAAGTGCTTGGATGTGTTAGATATTGTTGAATACTATGTTGTTATGTAATTAGGGTTTTGACCTACGATGTGAATAAGGGTAAAAGATAATGAATTTTAACTTCTAAAGTGCTCTGTTAAGTACTGTGATCACAGATCTGTGTCCCAACTAGGTTGTAGACACTTGATTCCTACAACCACCCCTACCTCTACCTCGGGTGAGACTTCATCTTCTTTGCAGGTGTTGTTGAAAGGGCTGGTAGTTAGGGTTGTGTTAGTGTGTTATTGAAGCGTTGAACCTTGGGTCTCCCCATGTGCCAACAAATGGTTCTTTTGCCGGGACCTGAAACAATGATTGCCGAGAACTGAAGAAAAGAAAGATTTGTGCATAGATCTGTTGTTGTGGTGCATAGTATTCTACTTGGCATGCAAAGCTCTTTGCTAAGAAGGGAATCAGATCTGGAGAAAAGAGGTAAGAGCTTAAAGCTTTGTGCTTTGATAAAGGTAAGATAAGTGAAAAATTTTGTTTTCGAAAGAATGGATCTAGGTATGTTTGATAGATTCTATCCTAGCCTGAAAACTAGGGCAAAACTAGAAGAAAGAAGATGTGAAATGAATAGATCTGATAGAAATAGTGAAAGATATGTTATTCCTATCCATAGAAAGAATGTTTGGACTAACAAATGGATGCAGAATCCTAGAAAGAATTTTTTGTAGGTTAGTTACTGTGATCCCATTGCGCAGAACAAGAAAGGTTAGGGATCATTTAAGAGAAAGAGAGGATTGACCCTTTGTTATAGTTTCAGAAAACCAGGACATCTTGCTAAGGAATGCCCTGGTAGAAATCCTATTTGTCTTTGTTCTAAATCTGTCGGCCATGAAGTTTTGGATTTCCCTAAAATGATTGTTAAAGTTGAATAGATGAGTATGAGACAAGAAAACCATGGGGAAGATCAACAAACTAAGAACATACTAGAACACCAGAAAGAATCAGAGACTATAATATTGTAGATGAAAGAAACACTGAATGGTCATAGAGACATCAGTTTATCAGAGATCTTAAAAGAGAAGGAGTGCATAGAAACAAGAATAGGAGACTTCTACATGGATTGTGTTCTCGATGAGGAAACATAGGTGAATATTATGATAGAAAGAACTTGGGAAATTTTGGGAAAGCCTGTTATGGTTCCTTCATTAGGAGGAATAGGATTGTTTAAAGGAAAAATGATAACCCTATATCGAAGACTTACCCAAGTACCTATGAGTGCTCATGGAACATCAACATAAGAATAATTCAAGGTCATTAAGTTTGTTGAGAACATCACCCCCTTTGCACTTTTTTTAGGAAGGACCTGGATTGCGAAAGATCAGATCCGAAGGAAAGAAGAAGAGGAAGCTCTAGAACAGAAAAAGCAAGAATTAAGAGATTTCATGGCTAGGAAAATAACGTGCTTAATAGAATAACAGGAGGACAAGTCGAAGCTACTGAGGGCTAGAGACCGGGTTGTCGAAGTTGAAAGAACACAGGCAGACATGAAACACCTTTCCATGCAGGAGAGTAGAGAACCTACTCCAGAAAGAGAAGAAGTATTACCCTCGAAACCTTTGAAAGATCCTCAACAGTGCGAAGTTACTATACTAAAAATACATAAAAACAAGAATGGAAAGAGGAATCCAGAGACGCATATCGCAGGGAAGAAATCAAGGAAGCTCAGCAAGAAGTAAGAAAAGTTAGAGAAATTGCAGGAAGTTCTAAAGAAGACTTTGCAGAAAGAAGGATTACATCATTGGAACCTCGTCAAAATAGCAGAGCAGCACATATTTTCATTGTTGGGTATGTGTTATATTCTTTGCACGAGTAGTAGCGTCTGAGCGCCTGTGCCGGGCGTGTAGGGGGGTTAGAGGGGGGTGTAGGGGAGCAGAGCCCCCCGCGCGGGGGTTCGGGGGCAGCACCCCCGAAAAAAAAAAAATCGGGCCTACATATTTTCGTCGGGCCGACATATTTCCGGGACCACATGATATTAGGTGGTTTTTCGGCACATGGTTTTTTGCCGATGGTTTTCTATTTCCGGTTAAG
>ML778466.1:68741-80420 GCA_009831015.1 Picea engelmannii
ATAGATATTCAATATGCTCAAGTGTGATTCAAATGAGAGAGCCTTGCCTCTTATTTATGCTCTCCAAGTAGCTTCCTTAAAAACATCTTCTAGGTCACTTGGCCCCACTTTCCTTATTTTAGGGTTGGGTCCACTTCTAATTTTTCCATTAAAATTTTTATTGAAATAATTTATTTTGTATTCACTTTGAATTATAATACACTTATCACTTCACTTTATTATTTACCTTTTAAAATATTTTAAACCACTTTGATTACTTTGACCTTTTGGGGCTTCTAGATGACATATGAGGGTCCTCCAACTTCGTAAGGCCATAACTCTCAAACTGTGAGGAGTTATGTGACGTTCTACATACCACCAGAAATGTCATGACATGTACTATCCATATAGAATAGTATTATCTAAAAATATATCATAACTCATACCATTACCCATCAAACAAACTTGGGTCCATTACCCAAACCTGGGGTCTCCAACTTCTCATGGCCATAACTGTCTAACCGTAAGGAATTATGTGACGTTCCACATACCACCGGAAATTACATGACAAGAACTATCAATCTAGGATATTTTCCCTGACAAATTCTCTTTCCTTCATCTCATTATTCCACAATTAAGCATGGATTCTCTTACTCCACAAAGCGTCTTCCCGTGAGGTATTTCACCATAAGGGGACCACTTTGGAGTTCATCCATATTTAATTCTTATCAATCATGAAAAAACAATAATGAGTGATATTTACATCAAACACTATTGGGTCCATTACCCAAACCTTTGTGCTACGAGTCTTTCTTCAAGGGTTGACATCAATGACAACCAACCTTAATCAACACGGACTATCTTTCCTTATCCAAGCAAGATTTGAAAATGCTTGAGTAAGATAAATTCATATATTTTCTTCAACAAGTGGGTCTATGAAAGGTCATCGTCCATTCCTTCCATACTTATCACTTTTCATCATTTTCCCTCTCATCTATCCCCTAGTAAGGGTCTACGGGGTTTGCCAAGCTAGTAAGGGTTGTACCTTTCCTTGTGGGAAGAAGGGGCTAAAGGCCCAGAGGGTAAAAGTAGCTGGAAAAAGTTAAAATCCAAGATCAAACCTTAAGATGCTTCACTCAGGGATCCCCGAGAAAGAAATAAAAGGCTTCTGAACAAGAAAAAGGGGGGGGACCCATAAAATAAAATAGAACTCAATAATTAGTTGGTCGATAGGGGTTCTCATCATGAGCCAACCTATTAGGTCCATGGGCATGTAGTGATATGACACTACTATTCATATGGTCACCACTCTAGGGTCGTGGCTCTTGGTGGCATAACCAAGAGAAAGGGGGTCTCATCATGAGGCAACCTTCTCATCTCCATGAAATGCTTGTGGGTAACGCTGTCACCATTGGTCACCACGCCAGGGCAATGTCCTCTATCTATTATCTTGTATGAAAAAACAATAAGGAAAATAGTAAAAAGGCATTGAATGGGCTAGGAAACAGTTGCATCCATGACAAGGTAAAACTCACCCTCTACAAAGGCACCCAAAGGTAAGACTTACATTTCCCTGTTATCACTGCACCCCTTGCGTAAACATCCCCTACGCCATCTCATGCATTTACATGACCTAGATTGGTCTTCACCTGGAAGCACCCCACACTTAAGGAGAAATAGCCCAATTTGACACCCTGAAACCCTCTCCAAACCTGGCTTGTAAAATAACATAACGTCTTTGAGCACTTTTTTGTGAAAAGGGTGTTTTATGCACATGTTTGGGTAACTTGGTTATTATATGTGATTGACATTGCTATGATCCCTGTGACTTATTTGCAGGACCATGCCTGATGGATAGGTACATATGGGGAGATGATTAGCTCGGACCTCCATAGGGATAAAATCCCTCCAGATGGATGCTGAGACCCTAGCCAAGGGAAACGAGATACCATAGGTTTGCACCCAAGAAAAGGGAGGGCGTTCCACTAAAGGAACTTTGGCAGGCTTGGACCCAGGGGGGTATTGCCCTCCCAGCATGACGTTGTCCCTTGAAGTCCCCTGATGTCATCATTCAGAGCCTTGACGTCATTCAATTGTGGCATTCAACATGAGGACATATTTGTTTGACACGTGTGGCAGTTCCTGAGGATTTTTGAGCCCCAACGTTTCACTTTGGAAGCCTAGCGTTCCAAGAGGGGAGACAACATCACCCTAATAAGGGCATGACATTACCCTAAAAAGATGAGATTATGGTTTTAATTGCAAATTTTACGTAAAACCATATTTTTGATGTAAACGGGCCATGTCGGCCTTTTTTTGACCTAAAATGTAATTAAAGGTCATTTGTATTGTATAAATAAGAGATCAAACTCTCATTTTTATTCATCATATTTCACGCACACAAGTGTGAGGTATAACATTCAACCTCTTTTAAGGCTTATTGGTTGAACTAAGTGGTGCACAACTCTTGGAGGGAGATTTTATTGGTGAATTTTTTCATTTTCATGGTGGAAAGTCTTCAACTAGGGCTTGTGACTAGATTATTCTTGGTGAATGTAAGTAGAAATCTGCAATCCTTCTTTCTTTGAATGGTTATGGTATCGTTTACTTCTCATTTATAAGATTATGAAATTGCTAGTGTGAAACCTTAGGAGAAAATCACATGTTATTGTCCTTCTCTTAATAACTCTCCACCTACTTGATTTTGTTGGAAGACACCTCCATTGAAGCATATACTAGAGCCCTACCTTAGTATCACTCTAGTACTATTGCTTCATTAAGATTTCATTTTATTTAAAGCTTGATCTAAGGAAGAAGAAAAATCGCTAGGGCCTAGGTTTACCTACTTCCTAGTAACTTTTTCCTTCTAGGGTTTTGGATGATTGAGGCCTTAAGTTACTAACACCTCAAGCATCCTCCATCTTGTCTTTAGCTCACCCATTATCATATGTTTCCCCAAAGAATTGTCACTGCAAAAGTGACTCCATTTACCCTAAAGGCACTAGTTCATACCTTACAATCGATTGATTGATGAAAACAACTTTCAAACCATCCACTTCAAGATATCTACTAACCACTTCTCACCTTAGATTAGACTAACTTACTAACTATATTGTTGTCATTGCAAAAGATAGTTACAACCATCTATGACAATAGTAAAAGAATCTTAAAATCAAGTGTTAGAGCTGATTTTACATTGCCTTCTTTGCTTCTCACAAATACTAGCATATTACCAATTTTAGGTTATCATTTTTGGTCATTATTGAAGCTTTATTAAGGCATAATTGTGAAGCTATCATTATATATACATTTCTGTTATAAATATTTTTGTTGCTTCATATTTTACATCATCTCATGCTTTTATTCAAAGTCCATGGTTTTATGAAGCACTAACATCGATTGGTACATGAAAATTGTGTTTTTCTTGTTGTCTTGTTCTGGGCAGGTACACTTAAGCAAATCTTTGCTTCATCTTATTAAAACCTTTGGGAATTTCTGATCAAAGTGACTTGTGAGAGGGGAGGAACCTTTTTATACTCTTACCTTAGCCTTCTCAAAACCCCAGGTCACCGGGGACGTCTTCCTTGGGGTACTACCCCTAAAGAGAAAGAGGTGTCTTATTTAGGTGACAGTGATAGGACAACCTCCTGTTACACCAATTTATTGTTCACTTGCCTTTGGCTTAGGGAAAGTACAAATTGCGTGATAACATTTTGGTGCCGTTGCCAGGGAACAATGAGTCAATTCTCCTCAAAGACGAAACTTTTCGGTAAGCCTTTCCTCAAAAGCATTTATTTTACAAAGCTTACCTGGTGACTCCACTAAGGGTGATCCCCTCATCCAGAAAATCCTTCTAGATATCATCAATGGGACCCAAGAAATTTTAAACCCATGGATATGAGTAAAATACTAGGGTATCCTCGATGAATGCCTCCGAGGTATGAAAAATAGCTCCCTAAATTCACTAGTAGTGATGAAGAGAATGATAATAAATATGTGCACGATTTTTATGCTTTCTTTCAACTTCACCTCATAAGTGACGATGCTAAAGACCTAACAATGAAACTTTTCTCTGCTACTCTTTATGAAAATGCTAGGAGATGGTATGATGACCTCCCTGATGCTAGTATTACATCCATGGATCAATTAGAAGAGGTTTTCCTAAAAAAATGGGATCCTTGTGTTTTTCTAAACAAACTTAATCACATGAAGAAGAATAAGAATGAAACTATTAGGGAATTTCACGATAAATTTGAAAGGCTATTACAACAAATCCCAGTAAGCCATCACCCATCATACAACTTTCTTCTTTATAGCATGGCTACATACATCGAAGCCAACATCTTCTCATTCAAAGAACAATCCTTTGTTCCATAATTCAAGGTCTGTGAGCCCAAAAATACCCCAGATATTCCCAAGAGAGTACCCTCCTTTGACAAATCTATGAAGAAGCCTCGAAAGATTTAGAGCAAGACATCAATCAACAAGAGGTTGAGGAAGGGGGTCTTGATGATGGTTACCAATCCCATGGGAAGGAACAAGAATCTACTCATGCTTCTAGCAAGGATAATGAGGACCTGCTTGAAGAGAGAGATCCTGAAGGCATTAAACATAATGATGAAGTATTAATGTGTGCTCCTCCCTCTGATCAAGCCATCCCAAATCCTATTTTTCCTGCACAATAAGAAGAGGATGAGGTTAGTCACTTTGCTTTTCAGGATTTTGATAATACCATATTCTATGATTCATAGAGTGAAGGAGAAATAGAATCCTTGGGCAAGATAGATCCTCCTTGTTGTAAAGTTGAAGATGTAGAGGCAAGTCATGAGGATGAGACAATGATGCATGCTCTTCCATTTGATGAAGTTATCCTAATCCTTGAAGTTCCTGCATAGGAAGAAGTAAGCAGGGGGACTATTTCCCTTTCCAAAATTTTGATAATGCTTTATTTTATGATTTGTAAAGTGAAGAAGTGTTAGAGGAGCCTTTGAATGTTTTAAGCCCTTCGTGTTATGATAAAGTTGATGACTATGTTGATAATATTGATGAATTCATACATGTTAGAAAGCATAAATGGGATGTGATTGGATACGAAGGGGATCCCATTTACGACATTGAGGGTCATTTCCAAAAGTTGCATTTACAACTATCATATGAGGTTACTAATAATATTGGCATTTGGCAACAAGGAGATGATATGATTACAAACCTTTTTCAGAAACACAAGGATGACCTGGTGCTATATTCTCCTAATGATTTTTGGTCACACCTTGAGGACTTTGATGAATATTCCTTTGAGCACTTGGATTTATTCCATGAAGAATATTATCAACCACCATTGTGCTCGGATATTGATAAAGGTGAGGACATAACTTTCCCAGAGAATGATTCTTATGACAATGTCTCCCAACTCCCTTTGACTATTTTATCTTGACATATCACTAAAGGTGTAGTTGGGAAGCATGTCCTTTGTCTTAAGTTTTCTCTGAGGCAAAGCTTACTTTTAGAATTCAAGGGTAGGTTGAATACCTCAAGAAGAAGTTTTTTATCTTAGTTTTCCAACCTTCCCTTAACAAATTGTCAGTCATCCCTAAGGTTCTTTCTAGTTCCTTACCAGACCTCAGATTGTGAAGACATCCAAGGTAGCCAACCTCCAGACTCTTTGAGTCAGTATATTGAACCTTTAATTTTTCATGATATCTTTTTTAGATGGATTGAGCACTTTCCTAAAGGTGTGAATTGGCATGATTTCGTCTCTCCCTCCCACCTCCATGAGCTATAGACTTTACAATTTCCGATGATACAATACATTCTCTAACTCATGTTATTTTTGTGCTTGACTTATCATTGTTTTGGTTTATGATGAAGCACATAGGTAGGTATTATGAGACATTGCTAGGATGGTTTTGCTGTCTATTTGACTACACCTAACATTCAATCAACCTATAAGTAGAGGTAAATAGGTAGGCATTTTCATTCATTGTATATACCATCTGCATTTCATGCTAGAGTAGTTGTATTTCCATTTGTATATATGATTGGTTACTTGTATTTCATTTTATCATATATGATCCAGGGGTGATATCACCACCGCAAGTGATTACTCATCGTTTATGTTGAGATATAGCAGGTCACAGGTCATACCAGAGATGTTGAGGTTCTGATGCGCTCTATGATGAGCACATGTCCTCGAGTTGGAGCTAGATGTTATCCCCTATCCTATGGAAAACTAAGGAGATTTTGTCTCGAGGCCCATAGGTCCTATACATGGAGTACCGAGAGCCATAATGACTTGAGCTTGGCCCTAGAGGGCCTATCCATTTTATTCAATGCCTCCATTCTATCAGCGACATCAACATCCATCCCATCGACCTGGTTTTGAAGTAGAAATGGGTCTTTCTCCATGAGGTAATGAGTCCTGGTATCATGGTATGTGTCACTATGATTTTCAAAGCATTTGAATGTGTGCATTTAATTCTCTTTTGCTTCATGAAGTTTTCTTGGGAATTATTCCTTTTAACTTGTCCATACCTTAGGGGGGTGACAAAGTGCCCTAGAAAGTTGTTTCCCTTAGGAATGAGTTGTCACTGGGTGGGTCTATGAAAGGTCATCATCCATTCCTTCCATACTTATCATTTTTCATCATTTTCCCTCTCATCTATCCCCTACATTGGTTCGAGCATGGGGTTTTCCAAGCTAGTAAGGGTTGTACCTTGCCTTGTGGGAAGAAGGGGCTAAAGGCCCAGAGGGTAAAAGTAGCTGGAAAAAGTTAAAATCCAAGATCAAACCTTGAGATGCTTCACCTAGGGATCCTCGAGAAAGCAATAAAAGGATTCTCAACAAGAAAAAGGGGGGGACCCATAAAATAAAATAAAACTCAAGACTTAGTTGGTGGATAGGGGGTCTCATCATGAGTGAACCTATTAGGTCCATGGGCATGTAGCCGTATGACACTACTATTTTTCTGGTCACCACTCTAGGATAGTGGCTCTTGGTGGCATAGCCAAGAGAAAGGGGGTCTTATCACGATCCAACCTTCTTATCTTCATGAAATTCTTGTGGGAAACACTGTCACCACTGGTCACCACGCCAGGGCAATGTCCACTAGTTATTCTCTTGAAAGAAGAAGCAATAAGGAAAAGAGTAAAAAGGCATCGAATGGTCTAGGAAACAATTGCATCCATGACCAGGTGCAACTTACCCTCTACAGAGGAACCCACATGCAAGACTCACATTTCCTTGTTATCACTGCACCCCTTGCCCAAACATCCCCTACACCATCTCATGCATTTACATGACCTAGATTGGTCTTCACCTGGAAAAACCCCACACCTAAGGAGAAATAGCCCAATATGACACCCTGAAACCCTCTCCAAACCTGGATTGTAAAATAGCATAACGTCATTGAGCACTTGTCTGGGAAAAGGGGGTTTTATGCACATGTTTGGGTAACTTGATTATTAGATGTGTTTGACATTGCTATGATCCCTGTGACTTATGCGTCCATGGAGGGCGTACTTGTTTTTGCTGTAGGACCATGCCCGACGGACATGTACATATGGGGAGATGATTAGCTCAGACCTCCATAGGGATAAAATCCCACCAGATGGATGTTGAGACCCCAACCAGGGACATAGGGATACCAGAGTTTTGCACGAGAAAAAAGGGAGGACGTTCCACCAGAGGCTCTTTGACAGGTTTAGACCCAGGGGGGTCTTGCCCTCCCACCTTGACATTGGCCCTTGAAGGCCCCTGGTGTCATCATTCATAGCCTTGATGTCATCCAGTTGTGGTATTCAGCATGAGGAAGGCTTTGGTTGGCATGTGTGGCAGTTCCTGAGGGGTTTTGAGCCCCAACGTTTCACTGTAGAAGCCTAGCGTTCCAAGAGGGGAGCCAACGTCACACTAAGAAGGGCATGGCGTCACCCTTAAAAGATGAAATTAGGGTTTTAATTTCAAATTTTATGTAAAATTGGATTTTTGATGTAAATCGACCATGTCGGCCTTTGTTGGCACAGGGGAAATCCCAGGGTTCAACGCTTCAACAACACACCAACAAAACCCTAACTACTAGCCCTTTCGGCAACACCTGCGAAGAAGATGAAGTCTCACCCGAGGTAGAGGCATGGATGGCTGTAGGACTCAAGTGTCTACAACCTACCTGAGACACAGATCTGTGATCACAATACTTAACATAACACTTTGGCAGTTAACATTCATTAGCTTTTACCCTTATTCACATCGCAGGTCAAAACCCTAATTACAGAACAATGTAGTATTCAACAAGATCTAACACATCCAAGCACTTAACACATAGAAATAAACTAGATCTAGAATTCATTCACATCACTAAGCACTAAGCTACTATATCAAATGCATCTAACATACATATTACAACACTACGCATAAATCACATCAATAACATATCAACTATACAACACAAAACAACCATAACACATGATATACATGGTTCACTCCAGTGTGGGGATACGTCCACCAACTCTTCTTCTTCTTTATTATCTTCTGTCAATCTTCATACATGCAAAGAGCCACATAACCCACTCTGCACAGGAAAATAGATCTGCGTGCACCTCGCCAGATCCTCCTTCCCCGAGCCAGGTCACAACACAAAGCCTTCTTACATAGTCTGCACAGAAGATTCTTACAATCACTTGCAATTAGCTCTGCAAGTATTAACATGCATTATGCACAAAGCATCCACAACCATTCACACTTAGTGCATTGACCTCTAGATCCTTACTAAGCTGATTCTACTAGGTCTTCTTTTTCTTACATCGCCTAGATATCTATTTATACATTACAAATGGGCCTAAATATGGGCAAGACCCATGGGCCGACATCCCATACCTGTTACATAAACCCCAAACCCAAAAATCCCACAAAAGGTGGCGAGATCCCGCGATCTCCGCTTCGCCTGGTGCTCCCTCTTCGACCAGCCTGTCAAAGTCCCAAAAATGGTCAAACATGATCAAAGTTCTCCAAAACTTGGTCAAGGGCCAACAGTCCCCCAAAACTCACATGTGACTCATCCTGAGTCACTTTGATATGGGTAACTCTGCCTCGAAGGCCTCGAGCTTGGCTCGCTCCCTCGGCCTGCTGCTTCGCCAGAGCCTCCTGCTCGACGAACTATTGAATAACCTTCTCGGTCACAGGTCCTTCCAAGCGCTGTTATATAATGGTGACCACTTGTTCTATCTATGCACCTTGTCCTTCAATCTCCTAAAAAAGTGTACAAGCTTCATCCTGCACTAGATGGAGCCTTTGGGTCACTTCCATGACTTTACTCTGGATGGCATGGACTTGTTTCTGAACCGTGCGCTATTCCTATGACCTTTTCATCCTCTCGACCGCTGACAGTGGCTTCAATTGTGCTTGCACTGTTGCTTTGCCTCCTGGAGCTGTGACTCCAATGTCCTTAGTTCTGGGTCCTCTGTAAGGGGCTCATAAATCTGCGCACTTCGACTGCTGAGTTGTTTTCATTCTAAGGCCAATTCCTTTATTCTTTTGACTGTGCTCCGAGTAGTTTATTCCATCTGATCTCGCACTTCCTGCAGAGTGCTTGGCACTGCTTGCAATTCCAGTTCTGTGATTCTCGCTTGAATCTACTGAATGGCTTCAATGAGCTTCCCCACTTGGCTCTCAGCTATTTCTTCTTCCATCTGTTCTAAGCTCGTCATAGAGTGAAGTGCTCTAGTGACTGCTTCTTTAACTCCAATCTACTCCACGAGCAACTGTTCTTTCTCCTTCTGTATTTGTTCTCTATCCTCTGCAAAATTGCGCCTAGAGGTCATATTTTTCTTGCTGCGCAACTCGACGTTGCTCTATGGCTTCTTCTTTTGCTTACTTCAATGCCTCTATGGCCTACTCTTTTTTTTCGTGGACATGATGAAGGTGAGCTTCAGTCACATTTGCTATTCTGCGTAGTTGGGCAGGCTCATCTCCCAACTCTGTTCCTTATGATGGAGGTGGCGCAGTAGACACTGCGCGGCTCGAATAGAGAGCCTGTTGTACCCCTTTGAGCTTTGCTTCGATCCTGTCAAACATTGTCTCATGTTTGGCTTCGCTTCACTACAAAATTTCCTCTGAGGTATCTGATACAATGAAAATGATGAGGTCAATGTCGTCCACCATGTGCACAATCTGTAACTTGGGCTTACTAGCTTTTGACTGCTTCCGCGATGAAGGTCTCGTTGGAGAAACCTTTCTTTTCTAGGATGTCTCTGTCTCTATCAGGGGATCTTTAGGCAGTGTTACTTCATCCTACTTCTTCTTGTCTTCTTCCCCTTCATCCTCTTCTTTGTCTACTTCGTCACCTCCTCCCCCTTCAGGTGAATCTGATGCAGTCTCTTCTGATGCACTGTTCAGCTCCTGTACCACTTCCTTATTTTTCTTCTTGCTGCTGTTGGGTGCATCATATTCTTCGCGAGTGACCATAGGGATTTTGATGAGGTCAGGGTGGAAGAGTTTTGTCTGTTCCACTGGTATGAGGAATTATACTGGCCATTCCTTAGTTATTTCTTCCATTAAGAATGGTGGAACTTGCGATGTCCATGGTCCATGGCTAGGTGATTATCTTCCACTTCTTCCCCATTGTTTTGGTCAAGTACTTGTGTGGGGAGAGCATCCCATAATTCTTGTGACATCCCAAGTTAAAATCACTGATCTTTAGTGTCATAATCTGTCCTAACTGTAGTCCAACTGTGCGTATCCCCTTCGAGAGGTACGCAATAATCAGTGTATAGTCGAAGTCCCTCGGAATGCTGTCACGACTAACCGCCCCAGCCAGAGGCGGGATATAGTCGAGCATGATAGATGGGATGAGATTTGCGTTCACCAAGTCATCATGATGCTTGCTTATTTTCTCAGTTGTAGTTCAGGATGGTCCCGATCGACGTGTAATCGATGGAGAGGCTTGCAATCCTCTAGTTGACAAAGCTTATGCTCCTGCTGAAATGACCTTCTCAGCCATGAGGTCTATCAAAATTTCCTCTACGGACTTTTCCACTACGATGCGTTCGCCCGACATGTACGCTCGTAAACAAATATTTTGGGTAGGTGAACAAACACTGAAGGTAGCGGAACAGATGGTGAAGTCTCAATAAGCACAACACGATAATCGGTTCTTAGGTAATCACAATTCGTAAAAGTGTTCTCGGTGCAACATTCGACGGGATAAATACAAAATGTTGTAACATATTCCTCCAATGGACAAGAATGCCTCCATCAATGCGATTCCATCTGTTATGGCACGGTCTCAACAGTCTAATGGTGATCTTTTCTGGCCATAACTGCGTTTCTAGCAGCTCTGGAGTGTCGTTCTAACGGTCGAGACGCCTCCAATGGTCATATTGCTTCGTCACGGGGAAGTGAATGTAAATTATAACCTTGTACAATATCTACTGCAAACTGATATTCACAAAAGAACAGAAAAGATACAATGGCAAATACAAACATTACACATAGATTTTTCACCTGGAAACCCAAACCGGGAAAACCAGCATATATTATATTCATACATTGTTTACAATACAATATTCATATAGGAGCCAGCGGCATCCAAAACCCTAACCCAATGACCTGGATTAGTCCAAAACCCTAATTCCTTAACCGGAAATAGAAAACCATCGGCAAAAAACCATGTGCCGAAAAACCACCTAATATCATGTGGTCCCGGAAATA
>ML778466.1:85063-103458 GCA_009831015.1 Picea engelmannii
AAATAAACAATGGCACATTCAACATCAGTCACATATATGAGAAACACAAAGATAGATATTTCCCGAGGAAACCCATACAGGGTAAAAACCTCTTTTTCTTTATATGATAAGTAATAGTTACATTCTTTACATTATCATACATATGAGCACCGAATCATTATGAGGCTACAACCTCAGTTTTGCAAGCTGCTACTTGCTGAGAGCACCAACTCTCTATTTTCTCTAGCACCCACTAGAAGGAAGCACCAACTCCGTGGTTTCTCTAGCACCAACTAGAAGGAAGCACCAAATCCCTATGTTCAAGCACCCACTTGAACCTCTGAGGACAAAAATCCTCCCTAGCACCTCCCTACCACCCTGTTTTATAAATCTTTGTTACTGAAACTCATTACAGTGATATAATGTTCAACAATGGCTTACCAGACTCATCACTGTTCTGCTGCATTTCGTTGCTCTGTCTGCCTCACTACCTTCCTGCACACATGACTTGCGTTGTCTGTTCTTCTGCTTTTTATGCTCTATGCGCCATGTCCATTCACTGCACAGTTCCTCTTCTATTCAATTCAACTGCTGCACTCTCCTCCTTCTTCACACATGAATCACCTTCAACAACAACAACCACAACAACTCTAACAGCAACAACAACCACATATCTTCTCTGTATCGTGTAATTATAGCTTCTGTGCACCTTATGCATGCAATACGCGCAATACCTCTGCATACTCACACTGCACCGATATCCTCCACCTCTCAAGTGCTCTGCCTGATCATCGCAACTCTTTAGCTTCTCTGGTGGTTCCCACCACACGTCCAACATCACTGGGTGTTCTGTTGAGATTCCTCAGCCTCTCTAGCAGTTGAGACTCCTCATCTTCTCTGGCATAGTTGAGCTTATGCCTTCTCTTTCAATTACAGACTTCAATGCTCATTCATCTGTCAATCCCCTCTAAGAATAGTCATCATTCACTGGTAGAAGCCTGGAGACTCTTCAGATCCTCTGGCGATTCAACCCATGTGTCTATCATCACTAGGTGTTATGCCGAGATTCCTTTTTCTCTCTAGCAGTTGAGACTCTTCATCTTCTCCATTATAGTCGAGCTCACCCTCTCTATTTCAGCTACAGGCTCCAACCCTCTTCCAGCTGTCAATCGCCCCTATGACCTATCTTCATCCCATTGGAAGATTCCCATAGACTCTTCAGCTCCTCTGGCAGAAACCATCAATGTTTTCTAGCAGTTACACTGTGAGGAGCAAGATTATCCCTCCGATTATGATCAAATTCACTTGCACCGTTGGATTAACTCTGAAGGGTATTGTCGTTATTTACCCATTTTGCACTTTTGCAATTCAGAGATTCTGCAATGAAACATCTTGACTCTCCATGTCACGAGCTCCAAAAAGGAGCCTGGCTTCTCTAGCTCCCTCCTCTACGTGACCACAGGTGGTGACCACCGGTTACAACGACAATTCACCTTTTCGGTATTTTGACATTCGTATGATCCAGTGTCTCGACACTCCCAGACGCGATCCCCAAATTCTGAGGCAGAGCTCATCTGCACTAGGTCCTTCCTCCATGTGACCACACGCGGTGACCACAGGCTGCGCTAAAAAGCACTTCAAACTCATGATCTTCATCGACCCTGATCGACGGTCCACGATCTCAATGAATCAACGGTCTAGATCTTTTTGCGATCTCATATCTCGCTGTTGCTTAGATGGAGGTTCTTGTCACTCCAAGTCGTGATAGGCGAAACTCTGAGATGGAGCTCAGATCGACGGTCCACGTTCTTGGTGAATTGACGGTCCAGATCTTATTGTGAATTCGCATCTCGTGATTCCTGTGATGGAGGTTCTCGTCACTCCAAGTCGCGATAGGCAAAGCTCTGAGATGGAGCTTAGATCAATGGTACATAATCCTTGGTGATCTGATGGTCAAGATCTTTTCGTGATCTCACGTATCGTGAGTTTGAACCTCTTTCCTTTGGATTTCCTGATCTGCGAAACTCCGAAATGGAGTCTTTGTGGTGCTCTGTTTTTTCTCCACGCGTCCTCTTGATCCAACGGTCCACAACTGTCCCTTATGATGTGGTCTGCCATATTCACCTCCTAGATCTGACGGCCCAGATCACACCTTGATCCAACGGCTAGGATCATTTCTCCATTTCGCATTTTGCGATTTCGACACTTCGCGATTTCGCCACTTCGCGATTTTTCCACTTCACAATTTTTCCACTTCGCGATTTCACCACTTCACGATTTCGCCTTCTTATGATGAAGGGTCTCAAGCCTTCAAGTCCCGATCTATGAAACTCTGAAATGGAGTCAGACCAACATATTTCGGCATTTCACATTTCGCCTCTTCTTTCTCTTTAACGAACGTGCATATTCTCCCTGATCCAACGATGGTCGGAGCTTACACTCAGATCTGACGCCTAAGATCTGTCCTCCTCTTCTGCGCGTTCTTCTTGTCTGAATTCATATCTGATGGTCATCGGGGATTTGGGATGGGGTCCAAAAATCACTGATGCTCCTCCTCTTCCATTATCACTGCGCTGCTGATCATGCTGATCTTTGCCATCGCTGTTCTTGCCATCAATGACAATCTCACTCCCAACTGTAAACCTTCCAACAATTTTAAATTATCATTTTTTTCATTGTTGAAGCTTTATTAGGGAATAATTGCGAAGCTATCATTAGATATACATTGCTGTTATAAATATTCTTTTATATCAGATCATGCTTTTATTCAAAGTCCATGGTTTTATGAAGCACTAACATCAATTGGTACTTGCAAATAGTGTTTTTCTTGTTGCTTGTTCTGGGCAGGTACAGTTAAGAAAATATTTGCTTCATCTTATTAAAACCTTTGGGACTTTCTGATCGAAGTGAATTATGAGAGGGGAGGAACCTTTTGATACTCTTACCTTAGCCTTCTCAATACCCCAGGTCACCGAGGACGTATCCCTTGGGGTACTACCCCTAAAGAGAAAGAGGTGTCTAATTTAGGTGACAGTGATAGGACAACCTCATGTTACACCAATTTATTGTTCACTTGACTTTGGATTTAGGGCAATTACAAATTGCACAATAACATTTTGGCGCTATTGGCGAGGAACACTAAGTCAATTCTCCTCAAAGACGACACTTTTCGGTAAGCCTTTCCTCAAAATATTTTATTTTACAAATCTTATCTGGCGACTCTACTAAGGGTGATCCTCTCATCCCTTTGATGATCCCTAGAAGGATTATCTGGTGACTCCACTAATGATTAAGCTAAACATAGCTTCTCAATGGGACCCAAGAAATTTTAAACCCTTGTATATGAGTAAAATACCAGGGTATCCTCGGCGAATTCCTCCGAGGTATGAAAAATGTATCCCTAAATTCACTGGTAGTGATGAAGAGAATGAGAATAAACATGTGCGTGATTTTTATGCTTTCTTTCAACTTCACCCTGTCAGTGACGATGCTGAAGACCAAGCAATGAAATTTTCTCTACTACTCTTCATGATAATGCCAGGATATGGTATGATGACATCCATGATGCTAGTATTACATCCATGGATCAATTAGAAGAGGTTTTCCTCGAAAAATGGGATTTTTGTGTTTTGATAAACAAACTTAATCACATGAAGAAGAATACGAATGAAAATATTAGGGAATTTCATGATAAATTTGAAAGGATATTACAACAAATCCCAGTAAGCCATCACCCATCACCCATCACCCATCACATGACTTTCTTCTTTTTATTTACACCAAATACTTTATAGGACAAATAAGTTTCCCTATCAAAGATGAAGCTCCTAGAACAATATAGGAAGTTTATAACACGGCTACAAAAATCGAAGCTAACATATCCTCATTCAAAGAACAATCCTTTGTTCCAAAAGTCAAGGTTTGTGAGCCCAAAAATACCCCAGATATTCTCAAGAGAGTACCCTCCCTTGAGACATCTATTGAAGAAACCCTGAAATATTTAGAACAAGACATCAATCTAAAAGAGGTTGAGGAAGGGGGTCTTGATGAAGGTTACCAATCCCATGGGAAGGATCAAGAATCTACTCATGCTTCTAGCAAGGATAATGAGGACCTTGTTGAAGAGCGAGAGCCTAAAGGTATTAAACATAATGTTGAATTATTAATGTTTTCTCCTCCCTCTGATCAAGCGATCCCAAATCCTATTTTTCTTGCACAAGAAGAAGACGATGAGGTTAGTCATTTTCCTTTTCATGATTTTGATAATACTTTATTCTATGATTCAAAGAGTGAAGGAGAAATGAAATCCTTCTGCAAGATAGATCCCCCTTGTTTTAAATTTGAATATGTAGAGGCAAGTCATGAGGATGAGACAATGATGCATGCTCTTCCATTTGATGAAGTTATCCTAATCCTTGAAACTCCTTCACAGGAAGAAGTAAGCACGGTGAGTTATTTCCCTTTCCAAAATTTTGACAATGCTTTATTTTATGATTTGTAAAGTGAAGAAGTGTTAGAGGAGCCCTTGAATGTTTTAAGCCCTTCGTGTTATGATAAAGTTGATGACTATGTTGATAATATTGATGAATTCATACATGTCGGAAAGCATAAATGGGATGTGATTGGATATGACAGGGATCCCATTTATGACATTGAGGGTCATTTACAAAATTTTTCTTTACAACTATCATATGAGGCTACTAATAATTTTGACATTTGGAAACAAGGAGATGATATGATTACAAACCTTTTTCAGACACCCAAGGATGACCTGGTGCTATGTTCTCCTAATGATTTTCGGTCATACCTTGTGGACTTTGATGAATATTCCTTTGAGCACTTGGATTTATTCCATGAAGAATATTATCAACCACCGTTGTGCCTGGATATTGATAAAGGTGAGGATATAACTTTCCTAGAGAATGATGCTTATGACAATGTCTCCCAGCTCTCATTGACTATTTTATCTCGACATATCACTAAAGGTGTAGTTGGGAAGCATGTCCTTTGTCGTAAGTTTTCTATGAGGCAAAGATTACTTTTAGAATTCAAGGGTAGGTTGAATACCTCAAGAAGAAGTTTTTTATCTTAGTTTTCCAGCCTTCCCTTAAGAAATTGTCAGTCATCCCAGAGGTTCTTGCTAGTTCTTTCCTAGACCTCAGATTGTGAAGAAATACAAGGTAGCCAGCCTTTAGACTCTTTGAGTCAGTCTATTGAACCTTTGATTTTTCACGATCCCTTTTTGAGATGGATTGAGCACTTTCCTAAAGGTGTGAATTGGCTTGATTTTGACCTTCCCTCCCGCCTCCATGATCTAGACTTTACGATTTCCGATGATACAATACATTCTCTAACTCATTTTATTTTTGTGCTTGACTTATCATTGTTTTGGTTTATGATGAAGCACAAAGACATGTATTATGAGACATTGCTAGGATGGTTTCACTGACTATTTGACTACTCCTATCATTCAACCAATAGGTAAGTAGAGGTAAGTAGGTAGGCATTTGCATTCATTGTATATACCATCTGCATTTCATGCTAGAGTATTTGTATTTCCATTTGTATATATGATTGCTTGTATTTCATTTTATCATATATGAGCCAGGGGTGATATCACCACCCCAAGTGATTATTGATCGTTTATGCTGAGATAGAGCAGGTCACATGTCATACCAGAGATGCTGAGGTTCTCATGCATTCTATGGTGAGCACATGTCCTCGAGTTGGAGCTAGATGTTATCCCCTATCCTAGGGATAACTAAGGATATTATGTCTTGAGGCCCACGGGTCCTAGACATGGAGTAGTGAGAGCCATAATAACTTGAACTTGGCCCTGGAGGGCCCATCCTTTTTCTTCAGTGCCTCCATTCTGTCAGAAACAACAACATCCATCCCATCGGCCTGGTTCTAAAGTAGTAGTGTTTCTTGCTCCATGAGGTAATGAGTTCGGGTATCATGGTATGTGTCACTCTGATTCTCAAAGCATTTGAATGTGTGCATTTAATTCTCTTTTGCTTCATGAAATTTTCTTGGACATTATGCCTTTTAACTTGTCCATACCCGGGGGAGATGACAGAGTGCCCTAACAAGTTGTTTCCCTTAGGAATGAGTTGCCACTGGATGGTTCTATGAAAGGTCATTGTGCATTCCTTCCATACTTATCACTTTTCATCATTTTCCCTCTCATCTATCCCCTACATTGGTTCGGGCATGGGGTTTTCCAAGCTAGTAAGGGTTGTACCTTTCCATGTGGGAAGAAGGGGCTAAAGGCCTAGAGGGTAAAAGTAGTTGGAAAAAGTTAAAATCCAAGATCAAACCTTGAGATTCTTTTCCCAGGGATCCCCGAGAAAGCAATAAAAAGATTCTCAGCAAGAAAAAGGGGGGGGACCCATAAACTAAAATAAAACTCAAGAATTAGTTGGTGGATAGGGGGTCTCATCATGAGCCATCCTATTAGGTCCATGGGCATGTAGAGGTATGACACTACTATTCATCTGGTCACCACACCAGGGTAGTGGCTCTTGGTGGCATATCTAAGAGAGAGGGGGTCTCATTACGAGCCAACCTTCTCATCTCCGTGAAATGCTTGTGGGTAACAATGTTGTTACCACTGAAAAATCGTCCGCAACATTTCATGCAAATGGTTAAAGAAACACATTAATGGAAACAACAATTAGTCCACCTACAACACTAAAATTCATCCAGAAGGAAAAAAACTATGTAATTGGGGTCAAAAATCAGAATGCGTAGAATCACCAAAGGGAGCACGCGCACAATGCGTAGAGTGCGTAGGCCAACACATGCCTCAACACGCACTATGCACAAAATGCATGAATGTGTACGAGAAAAGTCACTCAATTCTATGAATGATGCATTTATGGATCTTGTCGGCCCCTCAACCACTTCTGGTCCGACCCCCAACGTGACTTGACACTCATATCTGAGTGAAATATAGCTTGGGGGATGGTTAATGGATAGAGGGTGCCCTAAATGGCCCCTTATTCACACTATGAACCAATTGCATTTTCCCTTGTATGAATGCTATAAATAATCTCCATGGGTGTGATAAGAAACCAAGATCTTTAAGGTATTGTTATGCTATAAGAATTCTTCCTAGGGAATCCTCTTTTCTCTTGGAATCCTTCAAGCACCATTGCAATAGGCCATTCCACTCACCTCTTGAGGGAATAGGCATTGTTTTTCTTCACAATTTTCCATTTCTTCAATTATATGAAGATATCTCAATTAGGAAACTCAAGATCCCTCCCAAGGAGGAAGAGGGGAATCATAAGTCCCTGACTTTCACTACGGTGTTTTGCCTACTAATCTATTGATACATTGGTAGCATTATGTTGATCGTTGTTTGATTTTCATGGTTCTAAGTTTCTTATGCTTTCTAACATTTATTTCTTAGTTGTTTTAGTTTATTTCTTTGTTTTCATATGTGTTTGGCTTATCAAACCCGCTCACAAAATTTTGTCTTGTCTAGCAGGCTCATCTAGATATGCAAGTGTTGTTGTTTTTCTCACCCAAGTGACAAAACCAACACAACAAATTGATGACCATACTGGGGATCGATATCAAATTCCTCCCTATTTGAGCCTTGAGAGCACTTCATTTTGATTTTTTTGTCTTGTAGGTACCAAAACCGGCCTAGCCCAACCAGCCAAAGCCAAAATTTTGAGCTGAGGAATGAGTATTTCACTTGGAAATTTCTCCCCTGACGCATGACAGGAAGTGCGTGGATTTTCTTGCCCACAGACACACAATCTGTGTGAAATAAGCCTCATTACTCTACGCATTATGCGCTCTCTGTGCGCCTGTCAGAACTGTAACCCGCACATAAATCCAGTTTTTCAAAATTGTAAGGGTTTTTATGAATGGTTTGAGGGCCCCTAGCCTTTAGATTTTTATTTTCATGCACTTTGTAAGGAAACTACACTCCACTTAAAGTCCTTTCCCAGATGAAAGGTTAGCTAACATAGGCACTTAGGGGTTAAAAAGAATCACTATTCTCCTCTTTTGCTTTGTTGCCACATGGATGGATCATTTGGCTTGTAAAATTTTAATTTGAAGTTATTGCTTTCATGCACAAATCACTTAAATTGGGACTAGAAGTTAACTTTGACCCTCAAGTATGCTCTTCCCCCGCACCCTAGTGTGATATTGGGAATCATAAAGGTGGTTAAAGGGACATTTCATCTCCCTTAAAAAATATTTAGGAGAGGACAAAGCCCCCCTAGGGTTCCTCTTAGTTTTTTGAAATCATCTTAAAGATTTGTAAGGGCCCATACATGCCCACATGTTTGCAATCTTAGGATAGTTTCTTAAAATGATTTCTTAGTTTAGATCACAATCTAGGGAAGTTTAAAGATCAAATTAATGGGCCCATACATGCCCACATGTCTACAATCTAGGATAGTTTCAAATCTTTCTTAGTATATACAACATTTAGGGAGTTTAAAGTATTTATAAGGATCCATATGTCCACATTGCTAGTTCTTTAGGGCTTGAAATATTCCGCAAGGTTGTACCAAATACACATATTAAGCTAGGTAAAGAAGATTTGTAAGGACCACGAGAAGTCCACATATTTCAATATCACACTTAACTTATTAAAATCTTTGCACACTTATCACTTTCTTGCACACAAAGCCACTCCTCACACACATAATGGAGGTCGGAGTAGGTTTTCTCCAAAGGAATTCCAAAAGATCCGACTACTTCTTTGGAAATTATCCACACCCATTAATTCAAATGAGGTTGGTCCATGACCCCAATGTCTCAGCCCACCACATCTAAATTTTTTCTAAAAAGCATACTAAGTTTTCCTCCACAGGAGGTGCCAAAATAATTTTTTTAGTCTAGGTAGGATCTCAGGGGTAGGCATCCAAATAACCCCCTGTTATCTGGTTCTCACATTTTCAAACAATAGAAGTTGAGAAATAGGGAACTTTCAAATCCTCCAAGTCAAGTGTTCCTACACCATAAGACAGGGATATACCCGTGAAGGGTCGAAGTCCAAGGTCCAGTTGTTCTGTGCATCCCTCCTTGAGTCACCAAACTCTTGTGAGGGAATCCAGCCTGTGAACCATTTATGAGGCCGAAAATCTAAATGTCACACTTTGACCAAGGTACCTAGTGGCCAAAACTTAGGATATCTACCTAGGTGGTGATTGTGGGATGCAATCACACCTTAATCAGATTTTGTGTGGCTATTGGGAAATATCGCCAGCTCTTTCAGGATATGCACCCTATACCCCTCATTTTAACCGATTGCTTCAAACTTCACTAGTTCCTCTTCCAGTGGCTTTGGACCTCACTGTTGAGTGTTATTAGAAGGCCCAATGTCGATTGAGAGGAAGGACGATACATATTTTAGGACACGAGCATTTGTTTTTATTGTTCCCCCACGCGGAAAAAATCCCCCTATTCACATGCTTGTTTGTTTTACAGTTGATTTATGTATGATGCTCATTTGATTACATGCAATTATGAGTTACACTATCTTGTGAAGGTCCAAAATATACAAATATCTTGTTCATTTGTTTCTCTCTTGTCACCATTTTCACACATTCACTTTGCTAGTTGAAAACCATAGGGGAACCACATAATCCCCGTCATTCCAGACGCTTGCATAATCTCCCTCCTATTCTAGGAGGAGTCCCTAGTCTTTCCAACTCACCGACTCAACCATCTCACACCCCCGTGAGTGCTACTATTTTGGGATCAAATTTACTTGGTTCCACTTTGCTTGGGTCAAATTCCCAAGGCGATCCATCCACTAGTTCTCCTTCACAAGGATGCGAGGGTCAAAATTATTCTCGAGGAAGAAGTACAACCCCACCAAATCCCTCTCAAGAGACAAGTCCATTACCTACACACATGATGGATGGAACTAATCCTCCACCAAATCTCCCTATGCCATACTTGGAATCCCTCAATATTCCCAATTTGAAGGAAAATTGGGCAAAGATCTAGCCAACCATGTTATGACATTCCACCTATGGTTCTCTTCAAACAACATCATGGATGATTCCATCCACTTGAGGTTATTTCAAAGAAACCTCACGGGCCCATAAACCAAATGGTATGTGGACGAAAAATCAGGGTCCCATGTGACCTTTGAATCATTGGCTAAGGCCTTTTTGTCCTTTTCCCAACTCCCTGTTCATCATGATATTGGCTTAGAACTTATCTCCGAGTTCAAACAAACCACTGCTACCCATATAGCTGACCACATCCATGAATGGAGTCGGCGATGTAGTTTGTGTAAAGAAAAAACCACCAAAGAACAACGTCTTGATTGGTTTCTCAAATCCCTTGTCTTTGTTATTGCCAAGGATGTAGCATCCACTTTTCCTCAGTTCGAAGAGAAAGCCATCAGCGAGGCCCAACAGTTTGACCTCATCTATGCTCAATTAGGTTAACTATACATAGTATTACCTGATGCACCCATACCCATACCATTTGGCAAGGACAAACTTGGGATGTCCCACACTGCAGATGGATTGATTGGTTCTATGACCCAGCTCAACCCTTACGACCACCCATCACCCGCTTATGGTGCACATCCATATCCAAAACCATATGGAGGGATGTCTTATTACCCTCCTCCCACTCACCAACAATCATATCCTGTTGCTCCCCTTCCACCAATAGGTGGACCCTCACCGGTACCCATGATGCGTCTGGCCTCTCAACCAAGTACGGGTTCACCTTCTACCTCTGCATACAACCTTAGCACTAGTGGAAGCGCTTCGACTTGCTACACACAATATGGATCGTCTCCACAAAACAATCCATATTTTCCATTTCCTAGTCCTCCACAACTGGTTTCTCCTCCACCTGTACATCCACAGGCTGACGTTAGCTTTGTTCAACCCTCTCCTGTTCAACAACTTCAAACTTTTGAACAATTGAATATGGAAAATCCGGTGGATCCGCCAAATAATGCCAAGAATAAAGGGAAAAACCAAAAGAACAACAACTCGGGACTAGGAGGAAATAACCCCCAACAAAACAATCCCACTGGGGGCAACATGAATCAAGGCAACCAAAACCCCCAAGGGGGAAAAAATAACAATCAACCACGACAAGGGAGGAACAATAATCTCTAGAATAACTTACCTTGTGATCTTTGTGGTGAGTATGGACATTATACACACCATTTCCCCCAAATTGCCAACTTCAAATGGATGAAACAATCCATGAACGTGCAACATCCTCTAGCGTCGCCTGCCCCTCAGTAGGCCCCACAACAATATTTGCAATAGCCACCTACGACCGTTTTGAAAAACTCCATTCCACGCCAAGGTGTGATGAATACCCTAGGAGGTACACCCTGCCCCACCACAAATGGGGCAGTATCAAAATCCAGGTCCCAATCAACCTGGAAATCCGATCGATCACAATATCCTCCTTACCAGTGAAGAAGAGATTCTTCTGCAAACACGCGGTCGCTAATACAGTGTTCCCCCTTAATCTACCCCAACCGCCTCAGAAGCAACTCCAGCTACAACCAAAAAACCATTGATGATTCCACGCACTAACATTGAACCCAAACCTCGTATACCCTATATGCCGTTACGACAAAACGTACATAACCCTCATGCTAGGGAAGCCCATAACTATAGTCTGGTTGATGACTTAGCACAGTCTCCTGTAGCCATGTTTGTATTGGAGGTCCTCCAAACCTGTCCAACTCAGTGGAAATCCTTGCTTTCCTCCTTGGGGGTAGTTGACCTAGTCGATACTAGACTCATCACCTTTGATCTAGATAGCGGAGAACCACGCCTCCCCGCCCTGGTAGCTTTTCAGATACTAGTTAAGATCCAGAACATCACAGTTCATCGATGCATCATCGATGAAGGTGCATCCACATGAATCATGTGCAAAGTAGTATGGCAGAAACTTGGCTCACCTGAGCTCATACCATCTGCCATCACCCTTAGAGCTTATGATGACCGACCATCATCCCCTGAAGGGATCTTCCAAAATGTCCCCGTAGAACTTGGGGGCAAAACCATCCTCATCGATATTAAAGTTATCGATGCCCCACTTGATTACAATATCTTGTTTGGACGTAGCTACATGTATGCTATGAAGGTGATAGCCTCTTCTGTGTTTCGAATGATGATGTTCCCCCATAACGGGAAAATCGTCACCATCGACCAAATCACACATTACGAGCCCAATCATTTCGCTAACATTGATAACATCCTCCCCCTTGTCCACACTAGATTAGATGCTTATTTGGTCATCGACATGGGTCCTAGAATTTTCAAGGACCCATCCTTGCTGGGGGCATATCATGGAGCACCACCTCTCTTACACCCTTCAACACAAGTGTGTGTAGTATCTTCTAATGGAACAAATATCAGAGGCAATACTCCTCCCACCGAGGCCCCTCCCCACATAAAAATTATACCAGTTGGAGAACCATTACCTTAGGAGTTCCTTGAGCTCTCCACAACACCACTTATCCCATATTCCCCCCCTGTCTAGGGGAAAATCCTGGTTTGGGAGATAGTCCCTCAAGCCATCACCCAAATTTGCTTTTTCTACCCCCCACTCGACGTCCAAGCATTTCAGGTAGCTGCTACTCTTACCCTTCCAAACATGGTTCTTTCCATCCATGTATGGTATCTCCATCCACCCGTGATTATCGATCTAGATTCTCGTACATGCTCTTACCACACCACCCCCACCCGCAACTAGCAACAACACCCCCACCACTGGGGGCAGACAAAAGAAGAATGAGCCCATAGCTCCATCCCTCCCCAAGTTCAGCCTCCTTGCGCGCTATGCAAAAGAGAAGGACACCCCACTAACAGATGTCCTACTCTCCCTGAGTTACGTAATCTGATCTAGCTCCCTAGAGAAACCACATTGCTCGCCACTTCACCAAGTACTTCCACTTCTATTATGGAGTCCTCAACCACACACAATAAAGGGTTGGAAAACAAATTTGATTGTGCCATCTGTTTAGAATATGGTCACTACACTCATCATTTCCAAGATCTACCTCAATTTCACCAAACGTTAGCCGCAGTATGCCAAACATATCGACCAGAGCCCTCTCATTCACTCCCTACTGAGGCTCACATTACTGATATTCGATATATTTTATCATCACTCCCCGAGTGAAAGAGGTCTCCTCCACAGTATTGAGACATGTAATTTATGTCCAACAGTCCCTCACACCTTGTCCACGATATTCCGTCTACATCCTCACCACTTGAGGACAATAACGCTTACCCATTGAAAGTTCCTCCTGTCACTTCCCAGGATCCCTTGTATTCTCACATTTTTTACTGCGACGAATATATCCTAGAGGAACTCACTACCCCTGATTTCCCATGGAATGCACTCCATCATCGAGCACTTTTTATTTCACAGGAGGCTTTTAGCCCTCCTATCCAAGCGTCCATGTGTGCAATCAAAACTTTCATACTCTATTACAGGAGCCCAGAGCCTCGGTTTTTCAATTCGTTCTCATCTACAGGATCCTGGTCCCGCCATCTACACATTCACATTCCCCATGCCATCATCTGCACTTGGCCCCAAAGGAGCATTTTTCTCACGTCGCGTTCAGGTACGCATGATCATGTTCAATTTTATCAAATAGTTGTTATATGTTCTTTATCATTAGATATTTTTCATGTCAGGTATTTGGTTTTCATGTGTGCAGGTACTTGTTCTACAAGCTTACAACTCCTTCAGGTATATGTTCAACACCGGCATGTGATTATTCCCTTTGTAAATCAATTGCACATCTTAGTCACACCCTATGACATTTACCTTTAGGGTCCTTACATCCAGCTCTGTAGTACCTTTACCTCAGTTGAGTTGTCCCATTCATAGTTCCCATTCAAAACCTGACACTCATGCTGATTTCACCCCCTAGGGATGGGAGTCCCGATAGTCTTATGCAATTTCGAGAATGAACCCCATACTTCTTCTCATCATATTGATAACTTTCCTAATGGACTCCCAGGTTATATCATCTTGGTTTTGTTGACTGCAGCTCCACAGTTTCATTAGCCTTCCATCTCATCCACCATCAATTTTCCCATCTATAGATTGTCCTCCTTCCATTTACCTAATACAAAAACCCACCCATGGGGCCCCCACCCTCCACCAATTTTCTTTCACAAACTTGCGCCTTAACAGGCCAAGCCATCTTTCACTGGGGCACCCATTTCTGTATCCGTATACTCAACCCAAATTATTCTTTGTTTCTTTGGTAATTGTAAAAAGTCTTTGTTTCCAGCATATACTTAGGTTTTTTCATCATCACCCTTGATGGCCTTCTTTTTTCCTGGAAAATAAACCCATTTCTCCCTTGGTTGGGGCATCCACTCTCTTTTCATAATGACATCATTCACAAACCCCGAGTATCCCAAGTCCATAGACCCATGATCTTTGAGTTTGTTCACTTTGTTATCCTCTAGCACAATTTAACCCCATATCTAGTCATCCCCCTGACACTAGATCCATTTTTTTGGTTGCTTCCATTCATCCTCCAAAATTACCCAACCAAGGGAAATCTTGAGTCTCACAGAATCTTGACTTTGTTAATGTTACCCGTCAGTACATGATATCACCTATTACTTAGTGGATTTCACGAAGCCCTTTTGCTTCTTGGAGTCTCGTCTCCCTTCCTGTCACATCATCACAGTTTCCAGAAGGGTGGAAATATCTTGACTCTCATTACCTTCACAACGAGGAGTCTCAGATGACACATAGAGAATAATCATTGTTCTCTGATTCTGTTGACCCCCATAACATTCGACTTCAACAAACTCTCATGTTACGGTGGGTCTTACTATGTGACTATTGTAGTTGTTTCATAGCAGCCAAAGACCTCTGAATTTGTTAGGCCATCAATGCCTACGAGTCATCGACAATTATTACAGTCATCCTTGCCTCACTTCAGAGCCCGTTCACCATTCATAACTGTCATCTGCCGTTATCAACCGCCCCTGAGGGCACTGCAGTTATCTACATCAACATACATCTTCAATTACAGTCTCACATTTTGGTTTCATGACATGACCATAGGGCATTCCCGCCTCGTTTGTACACATATTTTCTTTTTTCTCCTTAGAGAAAGGTTTGGGTCCCACAATTTTCCCTCTCCCTCCGGCAGATCACTCTTGCAGTTCCTCTCTTTACTCTTTGTTACAATGGCACTCTTAGCAAAAGAAGCATTGATGTATTTCGGCTATATGTATGTTCCTAACCTCACACATCAGGGGGCATCTGTTATCACTAAAAAATTGTCCCAACATTGCACGCAAATGGTTAAAGAAACACATCAATGCCAACAACAATAGTCCACCTACAAAACTAAAATTCATCCAAAAGGCAAAAAACTGTGTAATTGGGGTAAAACATCAGAATGCACAGAATCACCAAAGGGAGCGTGTGCATAATGCGCAGGCCAACAAAGGCCTCAATGCACACTATGCATAAAATGCATGACTGTGTACGAGAAAATCCACGTATTTCTATGAATGACGCATTTATGGATCTTGCCGGCCCCTCAACCACTTCTGGTCTGACCCCCAACACGATTTGACACTCATATCTGAGCAAAATCTAGCTTGGGGGTTGGTTAAGGGCTGGAGGGTGCCCTAAAAGGCCCCTTGTTCACATTATGAACCAATTACATTTTTCCATGTATGAATGCTATAAATAAGAGCCATGGGTGTGCTAAGAAACCAATATCTTCAAGATATTGTTATGTTGCAAGAATTCTTCCTTGGGAATCCTCTTTTCTCTTGGAAGCCTTCAAGCACCATTGCAATAGGCCATTCCACTCACCTCTTGAGGGAATAGGCATTTTTTTTCTTCACCATTTACCATTCTTCCATTGCACGAAGAGATCTCAATTAGGGAACTCAAGAGCCCTCCCAAGGAGGAAGAGGGGACTCATAAGTCCCTGACTTTGTCTATGGTGTTTTTCCTACTAATATATTGATACATTGGTAGCATTATGTTGGCCATTGTTTGATTTTCATGGTTCTAAGTTTCTTATGGTTTCTAACATTTATTTCTTAGTTGTTTTAGTTTATTTCTTTGTTTTCATATGTGTTTGGCTTATCTAACCCACTCACAAACTTTTGTCTTGTCTAACAGGCTCATCTAGACATGCAAGTGTTGTTGTTTTTCTCACCCAAGTGAAAAAACCAACACAACAGTTGTCACCACTAGTCACCATGCCAGGGCACTTTCCTCCAACTATTCTCTTGAAAGAAAAAACAATAAGGCAAAGAGTAAAAAGGAGTTGAATGGGATAGGAAACAATTGTATCCATGACAAGGTGCAACTCACCCTCTATAAAGGCACCCACAGGTAAGACTTACATTTCCCTGTTATCAGTGCACCCTTTGCCCAAACATCCCCTATACCATCTCATGCATTTACATGACTCAGATTGGTCTTCACGTGAAAACACCCCACACCTAAGGAGAAATAGCCCAATAGGACACCCTGAAACCCTCTCCAAACCAGGCTTGTAAAATAGCATAACGTCTTTGAGCACTCGTCTAGGAAAAGGGGGTTTTATGCACATGTTTCGCTAACTTGATTATTTGATGTGATTGACATTGCTATGATCTTTGTGACTTATGAGCCCATGGGGGGCGTACTTGTTGTTGTTGCAGGACCATGCCCAACAGATAGGTACATATGGGGATATGATTAACTTGGACCTCCATATGGATAAAATCCCACCAGATGGATGCTGAGACCCCAACCAAGGGCATAGGGATACCGAAGGTTTGCACCAAAGAAAAGGGAGGACGTTCCACCATAGGAAATTTGGTAGGCTTCGACCTAGGGGGGTCCTTCCCTCCCACCATGATGTTGGCCCTTGAAGGCCTCTGACATCATCATTCAGATCCTTGACGTCATCCAGTTGTGGTATTTGACATGAGGATGACTTTGGTTGACATGTGTGGCAGTTCTAGAGGGGTTTTAAGCCCCAACGTTTCACTTTGGAAGCATAACGTTCCAATAGGGGAGCCAACGTCATCCTAAGAAGGGCATGATGTCACCCTAAAAAGATGAAATTAGGGTTTTAATTGCAAATTTTATGTAAAACTGGATTTTTGATGTAAACTGGCCATGTTGTCCTTTTTTGACCTAAAATGTAATTAAAGTTCATTTGCATTGTATAAATAAGAGATCAAACTCTCATTTTTATTCATCATATTTCACTCACACAAGTGTGAGGTCTGAAATTCAGCCTCTTTTAAGGCTTATTGGTTGAACTAAGCGGTGTGCAACTCTTGGAGGGAGCTTTTATTGGTGAATTTTTGCATTTTCATGGTGGAAAGTCTTGAACTAGGGCTCGTGACTAGATTATTCTTGGTGAATGTAAGTAGAAATCTGCAATCCTTCTTTCTTTAAATGGTTATGGTATCTTTTACTTCTCATTTATAAGATTATGAAATTGCTAGTGTGAAACCCTGGGAGAAAAACACATGTTATTGTCCTTCTTGTTGGATTACTGAGAGGGGGGGTGAATCAGTTATAATGTAATTATAATCCTTTTCTTCAAATGTTATATCAATGTAGAATTATTATCCAATAATGAGCAGTAATAAATAAACAATCACACACATACACAGTACACCAGTGTTTTACGTGGAAACCCAAATAGGGAGAAAACCACATAATGCTTTTTCTTATATGTCTTGAAGAATTACATTCATTGGAAGCACCAAATTCCTTTGTTTTCCAGCTGCAACTGGAAGGAGGCTCCAACCCCCTAGTTTCTCAGGCTACAACCTGAGGGAAGCTCCAACTCCCCAAATCTCTGGCTACAACCAGAAAGAGGCTACAACCGGAAGGTGGCTACAACCACCTATCCTTGCCCTGTCCTACCACCCTGAAGTAGAGGTAGAATGATGGAACCACTGTCACACTATCACTGTGAGATATACCGCTGTAAACCTGTACCAATAAATCTGAACCATGCATAAACTTGTACCATAAACAAGGGCATCAACCATGCAACAACTTGTAATCAACCTGTACCATAAACAAGTGCATCAACCATGCACCAACCTGTAATCAACCTGTACCATAAACAAGTGCATCCAACCATATACCAAGTATGTTCCAATCATGTGTCAACTACTCATAAACTATGAATCATCAATATGTACCAACATCATCAAATATACACTTCATGTATGTGTCAACTCATCAACTACTTGTCTCAACCATGTACTCAACATGTGCCACAACTAAAAGCCCTCATCAATTTCATCATCCAAATCTGATTTGTAGCTCTGTAATAGACTTGGTGTATATGATCACATTCCTGTAAACCTTCCTTAACTTTAAAAACAAGAGACTAGCATTTTCATCAAACTTTTCTTTAGTCTCACATGCCT
>ML778466.1:107255-147918 GCA_009831015.1 Picea engelmannii
TGGCAATGCTTGCATAAAGTGTTGGTTGGTTTTGTGATCTGGGGCATTTCTCTGACTGCTTCTCTTTTGCTGACTTTGACAAGGTTATCAAAATGCATGTGACCCATTCTTCTATGCCATAGCCAACTTTCATCTTCCTTTCCAAAACAACACTTTTCATTTCCAATTTCACTTAACACATATATGTTGCTTGAAGTTCTTGCAGCTGTAGCGACCAATTTCCCTGAACCTTCTTTTCTTATCTCACACTTTTGTGAATGAAAAGTAACTTTATGACCTTGGTCACGCATTTGACTCACACTTAAAAGATTATGTTTCATATCTTCTACTGGTAGAACATTTTCTACCTTTTCATTCTTGTTCCCAATTCAGACTGTGCCTTTTCCAATGCTTTTGGATGAATCATCATTTCCAAAGGAGACTGATCCATCTCTTTCGTCTCATAATGTAAGAAACTTGTCTCTATCACCTGTCATGTGTTTTGAACATCCACTATCAACATATAAACCACGTTTCTTCTGTTTAGCTTGTAGAACGACTGTAAATCTCTTTAGCAGATTTACAATGTGCAACTTTGGTGAATACCGTATCACTTAGACCATTCAAAAGTGCATTTATGGATTTGGAATTATTCTCACTGAGTTTCATTGCTTTGTCATTTGTTGGTGGAACTGTTGGTGCTGTGTATCCATCTACAATTGATTGCTAAACTTGAAATCCCTGTGCCTGTATATATGCCTTCATCCTTATGCTCCAAAAAGCATACTTCTGTCCATCAAACTATGGTATTCCATTTTTATACGAGTTGGTACCGTCCATGATCTACCTTTCAGTGGTTAAACTAATTTCTGAAGGAACCTGCTTTGATACCAATTGTTGGATTACTGAGAGTGGCGGTGAATCCGGTCCAGAAATAATGCATGTTGTTGGAATGGTAGGAAGGTATTAGGCTACACCTAAACAAAGTCATTTGTTAGCTGTCAAAAGAATATTCAGATACTTGAAAGGAACAATGAACTATGACCTATTCTATCCTTGGAATAAGAATTTTCAACTATCAGTCTATTCAGATGCTGATTGGGCTAAATGCGTGGATGAAAGGAAAAGCACGAGCGGAGGTGCATTCTTCTTAGGAGATTCCCTTGTAGCATGGTTGAGCAAGAAGCAAGGTTCCATTTCCTTATCAACTACAGAAGCTGAATACATTGCAGCTGCCACTTGCTGTACCCAAGTATTGTGGATGATTCAGACACTTGCAAATTTGGAAGTAAAATATAATGCATCGATCCCAATTTATTGTGATAATACTAGTGCAATTAGTGTGTCTAAGAATATTGTATTTCACTCCAAGACAAAGCATATACCCATAAATTATCACTTCTTGAGGGAACATGTGACCAACACTGTTGTCTCTTTGCATTATATTCCATCCAAAGATCAGATTGCTGATATCTTCACTAAACCGCTTACAAAAGCTCAGTTTGAGTATCTATGCTAGAAGTTGGGTGTGACCCTATTATCAAGTTAAAATAGTCTATCTGATCAGGGGGAGAGTTCTCCTAGTATATCTGATCAGGGGGAGCACATAGTCACTCTCCTTTTTCTTTGACATTGATGTTAAAGGGGGAGAAAAAAAAATATGTTGTCTGTATCCTACAGTTGGAGGTCTAAGCAAAATAGTGCAGCCTTTCAGGGTTGCCATCAATGCCAAAGGGGGATTTTGTTGGCATGTTTACAAGAAGAATCTACTTGTCATTGATGTCAAGAACAATAATGAACCAAACCTTGAGAAAGCTCAGAATAAATAGACATTTCTAGACAAGGTCCAAGAGACAGACTCATAGGAGGAGGAAAGGTCAAGACCCGTGAACTCTTAGAAAGCCTTCTAAGTCGAAGAGATTAAAAGCTTAGGAGGAAGAGCGACAGTGGCTGTTGGATCACCAATCCAGAGGACCAAAAATCGTCAGATTGAATTAATGAAGGATAGGATAAGCGGGGCAGAACGATTGAGAATTCGATCATTCAAATTTACTTCAGCCGTCAGATTGATTTTAGTGGAAGGACAAGAAAAGAAAGGGCTAATATCTGAGATTTCAATCACCCGAATTTCTATTAGCCGTTGGATCGAAATAATTTGAAGGATAAGATAAGTTAGAATAAGGGTGCGCTAATCTCAATGACTGATAATCGGGCACTCAGATCTACGGTCGACAGGGCATATCAGACCCCCCCGACCTTTCTGCCTTTAACCGTGGGGGGGGGGGGGTCCGAGTTGGTGGTATTTCTCATGTGGGACCCTCATACATGTCACCTTCTTGTCAACTCGGACCCCCCTCGCTCATTACCACTTACCGCCTAACCCCCCCTCCGATAAAATCACCAAACCACTCATACATACCACCTCCACACTCCAACGTCACACTCCACTACTCGATACATGTCAGAGTGCACTACCGTGCTCTGCCTACACCTCCACTACACTGCCTACACATCTCATCCATGTCAGCAAACCACCTCAACAAGTACATGTGGTAGGCCACGTCAGCAAGGACATGTTGAATACCAAGTCAACAAGGACATGTGGAAGACCACGTCAACAAGTACACATGGCATAATCAGATGATGACAAGTGTCAATAGGAAATTGGCTCGTGCCATGTCAACAAGTGACGTAAGCAAGATATGTCACTCTGAGAGATTTACTTTAGAAGTTTCATCACCAAGAAATGTCAAAAGTCCCGAAGTCTCAAAGTACGAAGGTTTGAAGTCACTCTCAGCCATTCGATTTGAAGATCACTTTGGGTGCATTCTCAACCGTTGATCTAGTTCAGTGGAAGGACAATATATGTGCAAGTGTTAACCGACAGCAAGCCGTTTCCACCGCCTATGAATTATTCTACAGGTGACCACTCCGGAGGAGAATGAAGTAGCGATTAGCCTAAAGTCTCAAAGTCCAGAACACCGAATCCCCGAAGAAGACCCTAGCCATTGATTGCCAGGAGGGGTACGTGTCAGAATATTATGCATTTGGGTTAAGTCACTCTGGGAGAAATGAGTGCATAGGAGTTGAAACTCTCGAAGCTCGAAGTGTCGAAGTCACTCATGATCATTGATCATGCAGGAGGTTATGTGTCAATAGATCATTGACTTTTGGTGAAAGTGTTCATGGAAAAGCGAAACGTCGAAGAGTCAAAAAGGCCGAAGTCTCGTAGTGGAGGATAGAGGTTGGATTAAAGAGGACAAATGTCAACATATCTTCCATTTAAGAAGATACCCAGTCAGAAGAAATGAGAAGTTGATATTTGAAATCTCTGGAGTCCAGAGACCCGAAGGAGATATCAACTGTTAATCCAAGAGGGACACGTGTCAATAGATCTTCCACTCCAGAAGATTGGTGTACTGAGGAAAGCAGGGTTTGAGATTTGAAACTCCTGGAGCCATCGATTTAAGAAGGTTAGATCTGATCCATCAGTTCATGAGTACCCTCAAGATCATGAGATTGATGGTCCCATTGCATTGCGGGGATTGAAGGTGCACGAACTTTAAAAAGATGAAGGCGGGCCACAATCGAAACCACGGTTTTGGAGAAAGGACATGTGGAGGCTCGAGGTAAATTGCAGGGAAAAACCTAGTTTTCTTCAAACCAACTTTGGAAGCACCTGCAATCGTGTGGTCAAATGATTTCATCGCCCAAGGTCATATCGAAAGAAGGAGCTAGCACTCACTAGATCAATATTGCGAAGCACTTTTTGAATAGGCGTATGGACACCACCAATGGTCACGTGAAGGAAGGGGCTTAGAAGCTAAAGAAGCCAAAAATTACTGACTGCAACTGGTAGAGAAGAAGAAGAATTGCGACTGCCAAAGAAGCGAAAGAATCAATGGATAATGACCACTGATGATGAACATATCAAGAATAACCATCAGGGAAGACGAAGAGTTCATATGATGATTGGGTAGAGGACTCGATGTGAGAAAGACATGCAGAACAAATAACAGAGCATGCTTCTTCGATAGTGATGCATGTGGGTAGGAGGAGAGGCAGTGTAGTACCTGAAGTGGAGATCAGTGGCACAGTAAAGAGCATGCAGATGAATCACATAATATGAAAGGCTGAAGAGAAGCTGAACATGATACGATGTTGAGTGTAGAAAGAAAAGAGAGTGGAGCATAGAAGCAAATCGATGTAGAAGCAGAACAGTGTATAGAAGCTGAAGAAGGCAGAGGAGACAAGGAGTTGTAATAGAACATATCAGAGACAAAGCAAGTAAGTAAAGTTTTGTAAGATTCAATAGGGGCGGTAGGGTGGTTCTAGGGAGGATTGCAGTCCTCTAAATTCTAGTTGGTGCTAGAAGATATTCTGGGAGTTGGTGCTTCCATCTAGTGGGTGCTAGAGAAACCTGAGAGTTGGTTCTCTCTACAAGTTGTAGATTGCTATTAGAGGTTGTAGCCTCATATTTGAGTTGGAGCTCAAAGACTGTGATGTACATGAAAGTTGGAGCTTGATTGACATCCTAAGAAGAAGAGGTTTTTACCCTTATGGGTTTCCTCAGGAAAATTAGTGTCTCTGTGTATTCTGTGTGATTGATCATTGTATATATATGCATGTTAAGTTATCAACAACACATTAAATAATAATCTAGAAAGAATAAAAAAAAGGAAAAAGTTTCAAGCTTATACACATAACTGATTCACCCCCCCCCTCTCAGTTATATTTCCAACAATAACATTTATTGTTACCCCCAGGTCAATTAGAGTGTTTTCTATGGGAACATTGTTGATGTAAAAAATAACTACACGGTTTCCAGGATCAACATATTTCTCTATTATTGCTTTTCCGGACATTAGTTTAGCTAATTGGCATATAACTTGAATTGTAGGGGTTCTTTCCTTTTTCTCCCAGGTTTCTTAATACATAATTCCCTTATGTTTTTTAAATAGATAGGCATGTCTTCTATTGCTTGTAATAAGGGAATTTTCACACAAACATTTTTTAGTTATGTTTCCAAGTCGAATTCAGGTTGAACCATAGGTTTCTCTAAGGCCAACCTCTTTGGGAAATGAGGGGTTTTGGGTGCCTAAGGTTTCTATGAATTCAAAATAAAGGATGCTTGTGTGGTGGTGACAATACTCTCAGAAGAGGGCTCATCATTGGATGTATGGACATGAGTTTCCTCCTCTTCAAGTTCTTCTTTAATGACAACTGTGGGTTTTTCTTTTTGGAGGATCATTCCTGACCTTAAATGTATGTCTTTCAAGGGTACTAGAGTGATCAAGTAAGTTGGAAAGGTCTTTAACTCAACATTAAAGACATGTTGAGCAGTTTTGTTGTTTAGATTGGGAACCGACTAAGTGGGTAATTGTGTTGGTCTTGGAGGATTTTGAGTTGCAGGCAACTGTAATTGTAGTGGAATTTGATGAATTGTTGGTTGATGTGGATTTTATTGTGCTTGCATAGGAGGGCAAGGTGGTGGAAACCGTGGATAAGTGGGGTAATGAATTCAAAATTGTTGTGGGGCCATATTTCCATAAGTACTCTCTCCCCGACTTTGTTTCCAAGGTTGGTTTTGGGTAGGTTTCCAATTTATCAAAGCATTCCATTGCTGAGGATAAGCATTATAAGATGCATAAAATTGCAATGAAGGGTCTTGTTTCATACCTTGTGGGCATGGTTATTCATACCAATGAAGGCATCGACCGTAGTTAACCAAGATCTCCCAAGAATCAAGGGATGACCCTCCATTGTAGTCTTGGGATGAATAACCAAGAAGTCCATCGGGTATTCCCATGAGTCCAGGGTGATAGTGGCATCACCTAAAACACCATCAAACTTAATTTGGGATCTATAAGCTAGCTCAAGTACTGTGGGTGTGTGTCAGAGGCCATCCAATTATAACATCTCCATAGTTATAACTTTCATAACTGTTGGCATGTTTATAGGAATAATGTACTTGTGATTGATGGAAAGAACAAAAACAAACCAAACCTTGAGAAAGCTAAGAAGAGATAGTGGTTTCCAGACGAGGTCCAAGAGACAGACTCATAGGAGGAGAAAAGGTCGAGACCCATGAACACTTAGAAATAATTCTAAGTCGGAGAGATCATAAGCTCAGGAGGAAGAGCGACAATGGCCGTTGGATCATCGATCCAGAGGACCAAGAACCGTTGGATTGAATTAATGAAGGATATGATAAGCATGGTAAAACAATTGAGAATTTGATCATCTGAATTTCCGTCAGTTGTCAGATTGATTTAAGTGGAAGGACATGATAAGCAAGGGTTGAGATCTGAGATTTCGATCACCTGAATTTTCGTCAGCTGTTGGATCGAAATAAGTGGAAGGACATGACAACTTAGAAGAAGGGCGCGCTAATATCAACGAACGATAATCGAGCACTCAGATCTACGGTCGTTAGGGAATATCAGACCCCCTTACCTTTTCGTCTTTAACTGTGGTGGGGGGTCCAAGTTGGTGGTATTTCTCATGTGGGACCCTCATATGTGTCACCTTCTTGTCAACTCAGACCCCCTCGATCATTTCCACTTACCGCCTAATCCCCCCTCCGAGAAAATCACCAAACCACTCATACATACCACCTCCACACTCCGAGGTCACACTCCACTACCCACTACACATCACACTCCACTATCACACTATGCCTCCACCTCCACTACACTGCTTACAAGTCTCACCCACATTAGCAGAACACCTCAGAAAGGACATGTGGTAGACCACGTCAGCAAGGACATGTGGAAGACCACGTCAGCAAGGACATGTGGAAGACCACATCAACAAGTACACATGGCATAATCAGATGATGACAAGTGTCATGAGGAAATTGGCTCATGCCATGTCAAAAAGTGACGTAAGCAAGCTACGTCACTACGAGAGATTTACTTCAAATTTTTTGTCACCAACAAATGTCAAAAGTCCCGAAGTCCCAAGGGAAAAAGGTCCGAAGTCGCTCTCAGCCGTCCGATCTGAATATCACTTCGGGTACATTCTCAACCATTGATCTAGTTCAGTGGAAAGACAATGTAAATGGAAGTGTTTACTGACAACAAGTGGTCTCCACCGCTTATGACTTATTCAACAAGTGACCACTCCAGAGGAGAATGAAGTAGCGATTAGCCTAAAGTACCGAAGTCCCGAACACCGAAGACCCGAAGAAGACCCTGGCTATTGATTACTAGGAGGGGTATGTGTCAAAAGATTATGCATTCGGGTGAAAGCACTCCAGGAGAGACGAGTGCATAACAGTTGAAACTCCCGAAGCCCGAAGTGCCAAAGTCATTCATGATCGTTGATCATGTAGGAGGGTACATGTCAATAGATCATTGACTCTGGGTGAAAGCGTTCATGGAAAAGAGAAACACTGAAGAGTAAAAAAGGATGAAGTCCCAGAGCGGAGGACAATCATTGGATTAAAGAGGACAAATGCCAACAGATCTTCCATTTCAGAAGATATCCAGTCAGAAGAACGAGAAGTTGATATTTGAAATATCCAGAGTTCAGAGATTCGAAGGAGATCTCGACCGTTAATCTGAGAGGGACACATGTCAATAGATCTTCCACTACAGAATATATGCGTACCGAGGAAAGCAGGGTTTGAGATTTGAAACTCCCGGAGCCCAAATCACGAAGTAAATCACAACCGTCGAGTTAATATGGTTAGATATGATCCATCAGTTCAGGAGCACTGTCAAGATCATGAGATTGACGGTCCCGTCGCATTGCGGGGATTGAAGGTGCGTGAACTTTAAAAATATGAAGGGGAGCTGCAATCGAAACCACGGTTTTGGAGAAAGGACAGGTGGATGTTCGAGGTAAATTGCGGGGCGAAATTTTTCTTCAAACCACCTTTGGACACGCTTGCAATCTTGTGGTCACAAGATTTCATCGCCCAAGGTCATATCGAAATAAGGAGTTAGCACTCGCTAGACAAAGATCACGAAGCACCTTTTGAATAGGCGTATGGACACCACCGGTGGTCACGTGAAGGACGGGGATTATAATCCAAAGAAGCCAAAAACGACTGACTGTAACTGGCAGAGAAGATGAAGACTTGCGACTGGCAGAGAAGCCATAGAATCAATGGATAACAACCGCTTATGATAAACATACCGAGAATAACCATCAGGGAAGATGAAGTGTTCGTATGATGATTGGGCAGAAGACTCGACGTGAGAAAGACATGCCGAACAAAGAAGAGAGTGTGCTTCTTCGATAGTGATGCATGTGGGTAGGAGGAGAGGTAGTGTAGTACCTGAAGTGGAGATCAGTGGCACAATAAAGAGAATGCAGATGCAACACATAATATAAAAGGCATAAGAGAAGTTGAACACAATACGGTGTTGAGTGCAGAAAGAAAAGAGAGTGGAGCATAGAAGCAAACCGATGTAGAAGAGGAACAATGTATAGAAGCTGAAGAAGGTAGAGGAGACAAAGAGCTATAACAAACCATATCATAGAGATAGAAAGTAAGTAAAGTTTTGTAAGATTCAATCAGGGTGGTAGGGTGGTGCTAGGGAGGATTGTAGTCCTCTAAATTCTAGTTGGTTCTAGAAGATATTCAGGGAGTTGGTGCTTCCATCTAGTAGGTGCTAGAGAAACCCGAGAGTTGGTGCTCTCTGCAAGTTATAGCTTGCTATTAGAGGTTGTAGCCTTATATTTGAGTTGGAGCTCAAAGAATATGACGTGCATGAAAGTTGGAGCTTGATTGACATCCTAAGTTCACCCCCCCCCTTCTCAGTTATATTTCCAAAAATTGGTATTAGATCCGGTGGCTTTGATCAAAGGCAGATCCATAAGCTTGAACATGACCAATCACGATGGAAGTTCAACTAATAGACCCCCTCTGTTTGATGGAACACACTTTGCCTTTTGGAAAATAAGGATGAGAACACATTTAATGTCTTTGGGTGATGATGTTTGGGATGTCGTTGAAACGAGATATGTGAAGCCTGTAGTCTTGGCCTCAAAAGATGATAAGCTGGAGTTTAGATTTAATGAAAAAGCAATGAATTCCATCCTCAGTGGACTTGCTGAAGCCGATTTTGTCAAAGTCATGCACTGTGATTCAGAAAAATTTATGTGGGACAAGCTGATAAGTAGTTATGAAGGTAATGAAAAGGTGAAAGACACAAAACTTCAGACTCACAGACTAAAATTTGAGCAGTTAAAGATGGATGAAGACAAAACTATCAGTAAGTACTTTTTATGTATAGAAGAACTTGTCAACACTATGAAAGGCCTAGGTGAAATGATATCTGAATCTTTTCTTGTCCAAAAAATATTAAGATCTCTTCCTGATAGATTTAACTCAAAGGTCTCTGTTATAGAGGAAATAACTGATCTCAAAACATTGACACTAGATCAACTTCTTGGAACCCTAACTGTTTATGAAATGAGAATCACCAAAGGTAAATCCACTATAAGAGAGGCATCTGTTAAAGTAGAGAAAAACACAGACTCTGATATAGATGAGATTGAAGAAAATTTTGTGAGAAGACTGAAGAAAGGATTAGGCAAATACAAAGGTAAAATGCCCTTCAAATGTTTCAACTATGGTAAGATAGGTCATTTTGCATCTAAGTGTCCTAACAAAAGAGAGGACCAGACATATGACGATGAAGAGAAGCACAAACACAAGAAGGTCTATAAAGAGAATAATTTTAATAAGAAAATCCTTTGTGTAAACAATGATGATGATCCTTCAGATGATGAAAGCAGTGACTCTTCTATTGAATATAAAATAAATGATATCATGCTAATATCTTTAGAAGATATAAATACTAAAGATACAGGAAGTGAGTTCACTGATAGTGAAGTAGTAGTATATCTTTAAAGAGAACTTGTTAGTGCCATGGAAGAGATTGATAGAATCAGAGAAAAGAAAAGAAAACAAAAACAATTACTGCTCAGGTATGAGAAAACAAGGAAGGAACCATCTGAAGAAAATAATATGTTGAAGGTTAAGTTAGAAGAAGCTGAGAAGATTGAATACATCCTCAAACAACATTTGAAGGAAGCCGAAACAAAAGGTGAAAAAATTGGAAGCTGAAGTAGTGACTGTGAGAAAAGATCTAGAGAAATTTCAGGGCTTATATCATTAGAATATGACAAGTATTAAAGCCTCAGAAGGATTAGCCTCCATTCTGAATAAAAAAAGGAATTCAAAGTTGAAAACTGTCTTTTTTTCTTGGTCTGCAAATTACTCAGAGGTCTAAAGGACTATTTCTTTCTCAAGAGAAATATCTAAGAGAAATGTTGAAAATGTCTCAAATGGAAGATTCTACACCTATGGTCACTAGCTGCAAGTTAAGAAAGGACGAAGAATCACCTAATGTTGATCAGAGTTCATATAGGTCTATGATATGCAACCTATTGTACATCACAACATCCCGTCCAGACATAATGCATGCTTTTGGAATGGTAGGAAGGTATCAGGCTGCACCTAAACATAGTCATTTGTTAGTTGTCAAAAGAATATTTAGATACTTGAAAGGAACAATGAACTATGGCCTATGGTATCCTAGGAATCAGAATTTTCAACTATCAGTCTATTCAGATGGTGATTGGGCTAACTGCATGGATGTAAGGAAAAGCATGAGCAGAGGTGCATTCTTCTTAGGAGATTCCCTTGTAGCATGGTTGAGCAAGAAGCAAGGTTCGATTTCCTTATCAAATACAAAATCTGAATACATTGTAGCTACCACTTGTTGTACCCAAGTATTGTGGATGATTCAGACACTTGCAAACTTGGAAGTAAAATATACTACACCGATCCCAATTTATTGTGATAATACTAGTTCAACTAGTGTGTCTAAGAATTCTGTATTTCACTCCAAGACAAATCATATACCCATAAATTATCACTTCTTGAGGGAACATGTGACCAACACTATTGTCTCTTTGCATTATATTCCATGCATATATCAGATTGTTGATATCTTCACTAAACCACTTGCAAAAGCTCAGTTTGAGTATCTATGCTAGAAGTTGGGTGTGACCCTGTTATCAAGTTAAAATAGTCTATCTAATTAGGGGGAGAGCGATCCTAGTATATCTGATCAGGGGGAGCACAAAGTCACTCTCCTTTTTCTTTGACATTGATATCAAAGGGGGAGAAAAAAAGATGTTGTCTGTATGCTACAGTTGGAGGTCTAAGTAGAATAATGCAGCCTTTCAGGGTTGCCATCAATGCCAAAGTGGGAGATTGTTGGCATGTTTACAAGAAGAATGTACTTATCATTGATGTCAAGAAAAATAATGAACCAAACCTTGAGAAATCTTAGAAGAGATAGCGATTTCCAGACGAGGTCCAAGAGATGGACTCGCAGAAGGAGCAAAGGTCCAGACCCGTGAACACTTAGAAATCCTTCTAAGTTAGAGAGATCAGAAGCTCAGGAGGAAGAGCGACAGTGGCCGTTGGATCACTAATCCAGAGGACCAACAACCATCAGATTGAATTAATGAAGGATAGGATAAGTGGGGCAGAACGATTGAGAATTTGATCATCTGACTTTCCTTCAGCCATCAGATTGATTTTAGTGGAAGGACAGGATAGGCAAGTGCTGAGATCTGAGATTTCGAACACCCAAATTTCCGTCAGCCATTGGATCGAAATAAGGTGAAGGATAAGATAAGTTAGAATAAGGGTGCGCTAATCTCAGCGGTCGATAATTGGGCACTCAGATATACGGTCGACAGGGCATATCAGACCCCCCTCCCCCCCCCTCCCTCGACCTTTCTACCTTTAACCATGGGGGAGGGGGTCTGAGTTGGTGGTATTTCTCATGTGGGACCCTCATACATGTCACCGTTTTGTCAACTTGGACCCCCCTCGCTCATTATCACTTACTGCCTAAACCCCCCTCCGAGAAAATCACCAAACCACTCATACATTCCACCTCCGCACTCCAACGTCACACTCCACTAATCGCTACACATCACACTGCACTACTGCGCTCTGCCTCCACCTCCCTTACACTGCCTACACCTCTCACCCACGTCAGCAGACCACCTCAGCAAGGACATGTGGCATACCACGTTAGAAAGGACATGTGGAAGACCACGTCAACAAGGACATGTGTAAGACCACGTTAGCAAGTACACATGGCATAATTAGATGATGACTAGTGTCAATAGGGAATTGGCTCGTACCATGTCAACAAGTGACGTAAGAAAGATACGTCACTCCAAGAGATTTACTTTAGAATTTTCATCACCAACAAATGTGAAAAGTCCTGAAGTCCCGAAGGACGAAGGTTCGAAGGCGCTCTCAGCCGTTCGATTTGAAGATCACTTCGGGTGCATTCTCAACCATTGATCTAGTTCAGTGGAAGGACAGTGTAAGTGGAAGTGTTAACTGACAGCAAGCGGTCTCCACCGCCTATGAATTATTCAGCAGGTGACCACTCCGAAGGAGAATGAAGTAGCGATTAGCCTAAAGTGCCAAAGTCTCGAACACCGAAGACCCGAAGAAGACCCTGGCCGTTGATTGCCAGGAGGGGTACGTGTCAGAAGATTATGCATTTGGGTTAAATCACTACGGGAGAAACGAGTGCATAGGAGTTGAAATTACCGAAGCCCGAAATGTTGAAGTCACTAATGATCATTGATCATGCAGGAGGTTACGTGTCAATAGATCGTTGACTACGGGTGAAAGTGTTCATGAAGAAGCGAAATGCCGAAGAGTCGAAAAGGTTGAAGTCCCGTAGCGGATGATAGATGTTGTATTAAAGCAGACAGATGTCAGCAGATCTTCCATTTCAGAAGATATCCAGTCAGAAGAAACGAGAAGTTGAGATTTGAAATCTCCAGAGTCCAGAGACCCGAAGGAGATATCGATCGTCAATTCGAGAGGGATATGTGTCAATAAATCTTCCACTGTGGAAGATTGGCGTACCGAGGAAAGCAGGGGAACTATCTTTTTTTCTTGGTCTACAAATTACTCAGAGGTCTGAAGGACTATTTCTTTGTCTAGAGAAATATCTAAGAGAAATGTTGAAAAGGATTCAAATGGAATATTCTACACCTATGAGCACACCTATGGTCACTGGATGCAAGTTAATCAAGGACGACGACTCACCTGATGTTGATCAGAGTTCATATAGCTCTATGATATGCAACCTATTGTACAGTACAACATCCCATCCAAACATAATGCATGCTGTTGGAATAGTAGGAAGGTATCAGACTGCACCTAAACAGAGTCATTTGTTAGCTGTCAAAAGAATATTCAGATACTTGAAAGGAACAATGAACTATGGCCTATGGTATCCTAGGAATCAGAATTTTCAACTATCAGTCTATTCAGATGTTGATTGGGCTAACTACGTGGATGAAAGGAAAAGCACGAGCGGAGGTGCATTCTTCTTAGGAGATTCCCTTGTAGTATGGTTGAGCAAGAAGCAAGGTTCCATTTCCTTATCAACTATAGAACCTGAATACATTGTATCTACCACTTGTTGTACCCAAGTATTGTGGATGATTCAGACACTTGAAAACTTGGAAGTAAAATATACTGCACTGATCCCAATTTATTGTGATAATACTAGTGCAATTAGTGTGTCTAAGAATTCTGTATTTCACTCAAAGACAAAGAATATACCCATAAATTATCACTTCTTGAGGGAACATGTGACCAACACTGTTGTCTCTTTGCACTATATTCCATCCAAAGATCAGATTGCTGATATCTTCACTAAATCGCTTGCAAAATATCAATTTGAATATCTATGCTAGAAGTTGGGTGTGACCCTGTTATCAAGTTAAAATAGTCTATCTGATCAGGGGGAGAATGCTCCTAGTATATTTGATCAAGGGGAGCACATAGTCACTCTCCTTTTTCTTTGACATTGATGTCAAAGGGGGAGAAAAAAAAAGATGTTGTCTGTATGCTACAGTTGGAGGTCTAAGCAAAATAGTGCAACCTTTCAGGGTTGCCATCAATTCCAAAGGGGGAGATTGTTGGCATGTTTACAAGAAGAATGTACTTGTCATTGATGTCAAGAACAAAAGTGAACCAAACCTCAAGAAAGCTAAGAAAAGATAGTGGTTTCCAGACGAGGTCCAAGAGACAGACTCGCAGGAGGAGCAAAGGTCGAGACCCGTGAACACTTAGAAATCCTTCTAAGTCAGAGAGATCAGAAGCTCAGGAGGAAGAGCGACAGTGGCCATTGGATTACCAATCCAGAGGACCAACAACCATCAGATTGAATTAATGAAGGATAGGATAAGCGGGGAAGAACGATTGAGAATTCGATCATCCGAATTTCCTTCAGCCATCGGATTGATTTTAGTGGAAGGACATGATAAGTAAGGGCCGAGATATGAGATTTCGATCACCCGAATTTTTGTCAGCCGTTGGATTGAAATAATTTGAAGGATAAGTTAAGTTAGAATAAGGGTGCACTAATCTCAGCGACCGATAATCGGGCACTCAGATCTACGGTCGATAGGGCATATTAGACCCCCTTGACATTTCTACCTTTAACTGTGGGGGGGGGGGTTCCGAGTTGGTGGTATTTCTCATGTGGGACCCTCATACATGTCACCTTATTGCCAACTCGGACCTCCCTCACTCATTATCACTTACTGCCTAACCCCCCCTTCGAGAAAATCACCAAACCACTCATACATACCACCTCCGCACTCTGACCTCACACTCCACTACTTGCTACACATCACACTTCACTATCGTGCTCTACCTCCACCTCCACTACATTACCTACACATCTCACCCATGTTAGCAGAGCACCTCAGCAAGGACATGTGGCATACCACGTCAACAAGGACATGTGGAAGACCACGTCAATAAGGACATGCGTAAGACCACATCAGCAAGTACACATGGCATAATCAGATGATGACAAGTGTCAATAGGAAATTGGCTCGTGCCATGTCAACAAGTGACGTAAGCAAGACACGTCACTCCGAGAGATTTACTTCAGAATTTTCATCACCAACAAATGCCAAAAGTCCTGAAGTCTCGAAGGATGAAGGTCCAAAGTTTCTCTCAGTCATTCGATCTGAATATCACTTCGGGTGCATTCTCAACCGTTTATCTAGTTTAGAGGAAGGACGGTGTAAGTGGAAGTGGTAACCGATAGCAAGCGGTCTCCACTGCCTATGAATTATTCAGCAGGTGACTACTCCGAAGGAGAATGAAGTAGCGATTAGCCTAAAGTGCCAAAGTCTCGAACACCGAAGGCCTGAAGAAGAACCTAGCCATTGATTTCCAGGAGGGGTACGTGTTAGAAGATTATGCATTTGGGTTAAATCACTCTGGGAGAAACGAGTGCATAGGAGTTGAAACTACCGAAGCCCGAAGTGTCGAAGTCACTCATGATCATTGATCATGCAGGAGGTTACGTGTCAATAGATCGTTGACTACAGGTGAAAGTGTTCATGAAAAAGAAAAACACCGAAGAGTCGAATAGGCTGAAGTCCCGTAGTGGAGGATAGACGTTGTATTAAAGAAGATAGATGTTATAAGATCTTCCATTTTAGAAGATATCCAGTCAGAAGAAATGAGAAGTTGAGATTTGAAATATCCAGAGTCCAGAGACCCGAAGGATATCTCGACCGTTAATCCGAGAGGGACACGTGTCAATAGATCTTCCACTCCGGAATATTAGAGTATCGAGGAAAACAGGGCTTGAGATTTGAAACTCCCGGAGCTCGGATCACAAAGTAAATCATAACCGTTGATTTAAGAAGGTTAGATCTGATCCATCAGTTCAGGAGCAACATTAATATCGTGAGATCGATGGTCCTGTCGCAATGTGGGGATTGAAGGTGCATGAACTTTAAAAAGCTGAAGGTGGGCCACAATCGAAACTGCGGTTTTGGATAAAGGACATGTGGAGGCTCGAGGTAAATTGCGGGGCAAAACGTAGTTTTCTTCAAACCACCTTTGGAAGTACCCGTAATCGTGTGGTCACATGATTTCATCACCCAAGTTCATATCAAAAGAAGGATCTAGCACTCACTAGACCAATATCACAAAGTTCTTTTTGAATAGGCATATGGACACCGCCGATGATCACGTGAAGGAAGGGGCTTAGAAGCCAAATAAGCCAAAAATGGCTGACTGAAACTGGTAGAGAAGACGAAGAATTGTGACTGCCAAAGAAGCCAAAGGATGAATGGATAATGACTACTGATGATGAACAGATCAAGAATAACCATCAAGGAAGATAAAGAGTTCGTATGATGATCGGGTAGAGGACTCGACATGAGAAAGAAATGCAAAACAAAGAACAAAGCGTGCTTCTCGATAGTGATGCATGTGGGTAGGAGGAGAGGTCGTGTAGTACCTGAAGTGGAGATCAGTGGCGCAGTAAATAGCATGTAGATGAAGCACACAATATAAAAGGCAGAAGAGAAGTTGAACATGATATGATGTTGAGTGCAGAAAGAAAAGAGAGTGGAGCATAGAAACAAATCGATGCAGAAGTGGAATAGTGTATAGAAGCTGAAGAAGGCATAGGAGATAGGGAGCTATAACATAACTTATCGGAGATAGAGCAAGTAAGTAAAGTTTTGTAAGATTCAATCAGGGTGGTAGGGTGGTGCTAGGGAGGATTGCAATCCTCTAAATTCTAGTGGGTGCTAGAAGATATTTTGGGAGTTGGTGCTTCCATCTAGTGGGTGCTAGAGAAACCTGAGAGTTGGTTCTCTCTGCAAGTTGTAAATTTCTATCAAAGGTTGTAGCCTCATATTTGAGTTGGAGCTCAAAGACTGTGATGTACATGAAAGTTGGAGCTTGATTGACATCCTAAGAAGAGAGGTTTTCACCCTTATGGGTTTCCTCAAGAAAATCGGTGTCTCTGTGTATTCTGTGTGATTGATCATTGTATATCTATGCATGTTAAGTTATCAGCAACACATTAAATAATAATCTAGAAATAATCAAAAAAGGGAAAAAATTTCAAGCTTATACACATAACTGATTCACCCCCCCTCTCAGTTATATTTCCAACAATAACATTTATTGTTACCCCCATGTCAATTAGAGTGTTTTCTATGGGAACATTGTTGATGTAAAAAATAACTACACGAATTCCACGATCAACATATTTCTCTATTATAGATTTTTCGGACATTAGTTCAGTTAATTGGCATATAACTTGAATTGTAAGGGTTCTTTCCTTTTTCTCCCAGGTTTCTTAATACATAATTCCCTTATGCTTTTTACATAGATAGGCACGTCTTTTATTTCTTGTAACAAGGGAATTTTCACACAATTTTTTTTCAATTATGTTTCCAAGTCAAATTCATCTTGAACCACAAGTTTCTCTAAGGCTAACATCTTTGGGAAAGGATGGGTTTTGGGTGCCTAAGGTTGCTATGAATTAAAAATAAAAGATGCTTGTGTGGTGGTGACAATACTATCAGAAGAGGGGTCATCATTGGATGTATGGACATGAGTTTCCTCCTCTTCAAGTTCTTCTTTAATGACAACTGTGGGGTTTTCTTTTTGGAGGATCATTCCCGACCTTAAATGTATGTATTTCAAGGGTACTAGAGTGATCAAGTAAGTTGGAAAGGTCTTTAACTAGACATTAAAGACATGCTGAACAATTTTGTTGTTTAGATTGGGAACCGACTAAGTGGGTAATTGTGTTGGTCTTGGACGGTTTTGAGTTGCAGGCAACTGTAATTGTAGTGGCATTTGAGGAATTGTTGGTTGAGGTGGATTTGATTGTGCTTGCATAGGAGGTTAAGGTGGTGGAAACCATGAATAAGTGGGGTAAGTAATTCAAAATTGTTGCGGGGCCATATTTCCATAAGTACTCTCTCCATGACTTTGTTTACAAGGTTGGTTTTGGTTAGGTTTCCAAGTTATCAAAGCATTCCATTGCCGAGGATAAGCATTATAAGATGCATAAAATTGCAATGAAGGGTCTTGTTTCATAGCTTGTGGGCATGGTTATTCATACCAAGATCTCCCAAGAATCAAGGGATGACCCTCCATTCTAGTGTTGGGATGAATAACCAAGAAGTCCATGGGGTATTCCCATGAGTCCAGGGTGATAATGGCATTGCCTAAAACACCATCAAACTTAATTCAGGATATATAATCTAGCTCAAGTATTGTGGGTGTGTGTCAGAGGCAATCCAATTGTAACATCTCCATAGTTATAACATTCATAACTGTTGGCATGTTTACATGAAGAATGCACTTGTCATTGATGGAAAGAACAACAACAAACTAAACCTTGATAAAGCTAAGAAGAGATAGTAGTTTCCAGACGAGGTCCAAGAGACACACTCATAGGAGAAGCAAAGGTCGAGACCCGTGAACACTTAGAAAGCCTTCTAAGTCAGAGAGATCAAAAGCTCAGGAGGAAGAGCGACAGTGGCCGTTGGATCATCGATCCAGAGGACCAACAACCGTCGGATAGAATTAACGAAGGATAGAATAAGCGGGGTAGAACGATTGAGAATTCGATCATTTGAATTTCCGTTAGCTGTCAGATTGATTTAAGTGGAAGGACATGATAAGAAAGGGCTGAGATCTGAGATTTTGATCACCCGAATTTTCATCAGTCGTCAGATTGAAATAAGTGGAAGGACAGGATAAGTTAGAAGAAGGGCATGCTAATCTCAATGATCGATAATCAAGCACTTAGATCTATGGTCATCAGGGCATATCGGACCCCCTCAACGTTTCCACCTTTAACCGTGGGGGGGGGGGTCTGAGTTGGTGGTATTTCTCATGTGGGACCCTCATACGTGTCACCTTCTTTTCAACTCGGACTCCGGGTGAAAGAGTTCATGGAAAAGAGAAACGTCAAAGAGTCTAAAAGGCCGAAGTCCTGGAGTGGAGGATAGTTGTTGGATTAAAGAGGACAAATGTCACTAGATCTTCCATTTCAGAATATATCCAATCAAAAGAAATGAGAAGTTGAGATTTGAAATATTCGGAGTCCAGAGACCCGAAGGAGATCTCGACTGTTAATTCGAGAGGGACACATGTCAATAGATCTTCCACTCTGAAACATTGGTGTACCGAGGAAAGCAGGGTTTGATGTTTGAAACTCCCACATCCTAGATCACGAAGTAAATCACAACTATCGATTTAATAAAGTTAGATCTGATCCATCAGTTCAGGAGCACCGTCAAGATCATGAGATCGACGGTCCCATCGCATTGTGGGGATTGAAGGTGCGTGATCTTTAAAAATATGAAGGCAGGCTGCAATCGAAACCACGGTTTTGGAGAAAGGACAGGTGGAGGTTCGAGGTAAATTGCAGGGTGAAACATAGTTTGCTTCAAACCACCTTTGGATTCCCCCACAATCACGTGGTCACATGAGTTCATCGCCCAAGGTCATATAGAAATAAGGAGTTAGCAATCGCTAGACCAATATCACGAAGCACCTTTTGAATAGGCATATGGACACCACTAATGGTCACGTGAAGGACGAGGCTTAGAAGCCAAAGAAGCCAAGAAAGACTGACTGTAACTGGCAGAGAAGAAGAAGAATTGTAACTGCTAGAGAAGCCAAAGAATCAATGGATAACGACCACTGATGATAAACAGATCAAGAATAACCATCAGGGAAGACGAAGAGTTCGTATGATGATTGGGTAGAGGACTCGACATGAGAAAGACATGCAGAATAGAGAAGAGAGCATGCTTCTTCGATAGTGATGCATGTGGGTAGGAGGAGAGGCAGTGTAGTACATGAAGTGGAGATCAGTGGTGCAGTAAAGAGAATGCAGATGAAACACATAATCTAAAAGGCAGAAGAGAAGTTGAACACAATACGGTGTTGAGTGCAGAAAGAGAAGAGAGCGGAGCATAGAAGCAAATCGATGTAGAAGCAGAACAATGTATAGAAGCTGAAGAAGGTAGAGGAGACAGGGAGCTGTAATAGACCATATTAGAGACATAGAAAGTAAGTAAAGTTTTGTAAGATTCAATCAGGGTGCTAGGGTGGTGCTAGGGAGGATTGTAGTCCTCTAAATTCTAGTTGGTTCTAGAAGATATTCTGGGATTTGGTGCTTCCATCTAGTGGGTGCTAGAGAAACCCGAGAGTTGGTGCTCTCTGCAAGTTGTAGCTTGCTATCAAAGGTTGTAGCCTCATATTTGAGTTGGATCTCAAAGACTGTGATGTACATGAAAGTTGGAGCTTGATTGACATCCTAAGAAGAAGAGGTTTTCACCCTTATGGGTTTCCTCAGGAAAATCAGTGTCTCTTTGTATTCTGTGTGATTGATCATTGTATATATATGCATGTTAAGTTATCAACAAAACATTAAATAATAATCTAGAAAGAATAAAAAAATGGAAATTTTTTCAAGCTTATATACATAACTGATTCATCCCCCTCCTCTTAGTTATATTTCCAACAATTGGTATTAGATCCGGTGGCTTTGATCAAAGGTAGATCCATAAGCTTGAACATGACTAGTCACGATGGAAGTTCAACTAATAGACCCCCTTTGTTTGATGGAACAGACTTTGCCTTTTGGCAAATAAGGATGAGAACACATTTAATGTCTTTGGGTGATGATGTTTGGGATGTCGTTGAAACAAGATATGTGAAACCTGTAGTCTTGGCCTCAAAAGATGATAAGCTGGAGTGTAGCTTTAATTAAAAAGCAATGAATGCCATCCTCAGTGGACTTGCTAAAGCCGAGTTTGTCAAAGTCATGCATTGTGATTCATAAAACGTTATGTGGGACAAGATGATAACTAGTTATGAAGGTAATGAAAAGGTGAAAGACGCAAAACTTCAGACTCACAGAATGAAATTTGAGCAGTTAAAGATGGATGAATACAAAACTATTAGTAAGTAATTCTTACATATAGAAGAACTTGTCAACACTATGAAAGGACTAGGTGAAATGATAGCTGAATCTTTTCTAGTCTAGAAAATATTAAGATCTCTTCCTGATAGATTTAACTCAAAGGTCTCTGCTATAGAGGAAATAACTGATCTCTAAACGTTGACACTAGATCAAATTCTTGGAACCCTAACTGCTTATGAAATGAGAATCACCAAAGGTAAATCCACTACAAGAGAGGCATCTTTTAAAGTAGATAAAAACACAGACTCCGATATAGATGAGATTGAAGCAAATTTTGTGAGAAGACTGAAGGAAGGATCAGGAAAATACAGAGGTAAATTGGCCTTCAAATGTTTCAACTGTGGTAAGATAGGTCATTTTGCATCTAAGTGTCCTCACAAAAGAAAGGATCAGACATATGACTATGAAGAGAAGCACAAACACAAGAAGGTCTATAAAGAGAATAATTTTAAGAAGAAAAGCCTTTGTGTAAACAATGATGATGATCCCTCAGATGATGAAATCGGTGACTCTTCTATTGAAGATAAAATAAATGATATCATTCTTATAGATTTAGAACATCTAAACACTAAATATACAACAAGCGAGTTCACAGATAGTGAAGTAGTAGTAGATCTTGAAGGAGAACTTGTCACTGCCATGGAAGAGATTGATAGACTTAGAGAAAAGAAAAGAAAACAAAAACAATTACTGCTCAGGTATGAGAAAACATGGAAGGAACCATCTGAAAAAATTAATATCTTGAAGGTTAAGTTAGAATAATATAAGAAGATTGAAGAGATCCTCAAACAACAATTGAAGGAAGCCGAAACAAAAGGTGAAAAATTGGAAGCTGAAAGAGTGACTGTCATAAAAGATCTAGAGAAATTTCAGGGCTTGTATCATCAGATCATGATAAGTATTAAAGCCTCAGAAGGATTAGCCTCCATTCTGAATCAACAAAGGAATTCAAAGTTGAAAACGGGTTTGGGTTATGAAGAGGGATCAAGTAGTGGTCAGCCAAGCAGCAAAGAATCCATCAAGTTTGTCAAATCTACAACCATTGACAACAACAAACCTGTAGAAACAAAGGAAGAGAATCAGCTGCCAAGGAGGAGTGAAGGAAAAGATACTAGAACTAAATTTGTAGAACAAAGAAATAATACACCCTATGCTCAAGTAAATCATAAGCATGGAAGAAATCAACCTGCTCAAAGAAAACAACCATTTTTTAGGTACAAAGATTTTTCTATGGATATTGTTTTTATTGCTCAAACTTTGGACACAAAGCTGTAAATTGTTATTTAAGATTTATACATGAGAAATCAATACAACCAAGGAATAAATACCTACCACAACAAAGAATGAGACAACCAAGTAACAAACAACCACAGTCCGCAAATCATGTGATGACTGGGAAAAATACGCAGATTAAGCATAACAATCATTATGATCCTTTATTCAATGAACCAGAATGTTACATCTGCCATAATTATGGACATAAAGCTATAGACCGTCGCTTAAATAACTATAAGCCAGATTCAAATCACAAAGATGAAGACGTCAAGGTTTGGAAGAAGAATGAAGATAACAAATGTGGATTGGCGTTGTTAGCTCAAAGACAAAAACACCCCTGGTATATTGATAGCGGATGCTCCAATCATATGTCAAGTGACAAAAGCAATTTCCTATCACTCAAAGAAAATAAATCAGGGAGTGTGACCTTTGGAAATGATGCTTTAGGAAAGATCATAGGTAAAGGTCTAGTAAGCTTAAGTAATGGAAGAAGCAAAGCTCAAGATGCACTATTTGTTGATGGTTTAAAGCATAATATTCTTAATGTCAGTCAGATATGTGACAGAGGATGTGAAGTCACTTTCACTGCCAATAATTGTAAAATAAAGACAGTAAACACAAGAGAGCTGATTTCAAAAGGGGTTAGAACCGAAAACAATATATATGTTTTGAAGGAAGATAAGGAGAAATGTCATTTAAGAAAATTTAATGAAAGCTGGTTATGGCATAGAAGGCTTAGACACCTGAATTTTGATCATATTGTCAAACTGAATAATGAAGGTGTTGTGAAATACCTTCCAAGAGTATCTAATCCTAATAACTATGTATGCAAGTCCTGTTAAATGGGGAAGCTGAATCATGCTCAATTCAAATCAAAGAGTTTCACATCTTCAGAGAAACCACTTGAAATTGTTCATATGGATATGTGTGGAGCATCGCGAAAAAAAGGTACTGGAGGAGAACGTTACTTTATGCTAGTGATTGATGACTTCTCCAGACTTACGTGGGTTGCCTTTCTGAGAGAAAAATTTGATGCATTTGAGAAGTTCAAAAAGTTCAAGGCATTAGTGGAGAATCACACAGGAAATTCGCTCAGACAGGGGAGGAGAATTTATGTCTAGAGATTTCAAAGAATTCTGTGACAAACTTGGAATTAAAAGAGAATATACTATTCCAGGTACTCCTCAACAAAATGGAGTTGTAGAATGCCAAAATAGACCAGTTCAACAGATGGCAAGGGCTATGATGAGTGAAAGGGACATTTCACAAACCTTCTAGTTGGAGGTTATTCACACGGATGTTCATATTCTAAACAAAGCACTACTAAGGCCGAACAGTGATAAAACTCCATATGAGTTGTGGTTTGGTTGACCTGCATCAATCAAGCACTTCAAAGTATTTGGAGGTAAATGCTACATCAAGAATAATGATGATCTTCCGGGAAAATTTGATAGTAGATCTAGTGAAGGTATCTTCTTAGGATATGCAATGAGCAATAAAGGATACAGATGATTTAACAAAAGAATTCATGAATTAGTAGACTGTATTGATGGTCGAATTGATGAAGAAGCTCTTGTAAAATATCAACAGAGAATAAGCACTAAGCCATATGAAAAATATGTTGAGAATAATGAAATTGAAGAACAAAAAATCTCAGAGTCACAAGAAAATGATGAATAAGGTGGATAAGAGACACCTAGACAAGAAGAGTCATGACAACAATCAACATCAAATCCTTCCTCCAGAATTACTCAAAAGAATCATCCTAAAAGCTAGATAATTGGTGAAAAATACAAAGGTGTACAAACCAGGAGAAGGATAATCAAAGACACCAAGCAATCACACATAGCCTTCATATCCATGGTGGAACCCAAGAACTTTAATGAATCCAGTAAATACGTAGATTGGTTAAAATCAATGAATGAGGAACTTGACCAGATTGAAAAGAATGACACTTGGGAAATCATTCCTAGACCAACAAATAAAGATGTAATAGGATCAAAATGGGTCTACTAAAATAAGATGAATGAGAAAGGAAATATTGTAAGAAACAAGGCTAGATTGGTCTACAAAGGATATGCTCAAATAGAAGGACTGGATTTGGATGAAACATTTGCACCCATCACATGATTAGAATCTATTAGAATGTTTCTTGCCTATGCTTGTCATAAACAATTTAAAGTCTATCAAATGGATGCCAAGTCAGCTTTTCTAAATGGAGATCTAAAAGAAGAAGTCTATATGGAACAACTAGAGGGTTTCCAATTGTCGGATAACCCTGACTTTGTCTGCAAGCTGAAGAAATACTTACATGGGTTGAAACAAGCTCCTTGTGCTTGGTATTATAGTCTGGATAAGTATTTTCAAGACAAAGGGTTCAAAAGAGGAACAATTGACAACAATCTGTATATCAAAACAAAGGGTAATGATTTTCTCATTGTGTTGGTCTATGTAGATGACATCATCTTCAGAAGAAATAATGCTTCATTGGTACAATGGTTTTCTTCTTCCATGCAATCTGAATTAGAAATGTCTATGATAGGGGAATTGTCATTTTTTCTTGGTTTGCAAATTACTCAGAGGTCTGAAGGACTATTTCTTTCTCAAGAGAAATATCTAAAAGAAATGTTGAAAAGTTTTCAAATGGAATATTCTACACCTATGAGCACACCTATGGTCACTGGATGCAAGATAAGCAAGGACGATGACTCACCTGATGTTGATCAGAGTTCATATAGGTCTATGATATGAAACCTATTGTACATCACAACACCCCGTCCAGACATAATGCATGCTGTTGGAATGGTAGGAAGGTATCAGGCTGCACCTAAACAGATTCATTTGTTAGCTGTCAAAAGAATATTCAGATACTTGAAAGGAACAATGAACTATGGCCTATGGTATCCTAGGAATCAAAATTTTCAACTATCACTCTATTCAGATGCTGATTGGGCTTATTGGAGGTGCATTCTTCTTAGGAGATTCCCTTGTAGCATGGTTGAGCAAGAAGCAAGGTTCCATTTCCTTATCAACTACAAAAGCTGAATACCTTGCAGCTGTCACTTTCTATACCCAAGTATTGTGGATGATTTAGACACTTGCAAACTTGGAAGTAAAATATACTGCACTGATCCCAATTTATTGTGATAATACTAGTGCAATTAGTGTGTCTAAGAATCCTGTATTTCACTCCAAGACAAAGCATATACCCATAAATTATCACTTCTTGAGGGAACATGTGACCAACACTGTTGTCTCTTTGCATTATATTCCATCCAAAGGTCAGATTGTTGATATCTTCACTAAACCGCTTGCAAAAGATCAGTTTGAGTATCTACGCTAGAAGTTGGTTGTGACCTTGTTATCAAGTTAAAATAGTCTATCTGATAAGGGGGAGAGTGCTCCTAGTATATCTGATCAGGGGGAGAACAAAGTCACTCTCCTTTTTCTTTGACATTGATGTCAAAGGGGGAGAAAAAAAAAGGTGTTGTCTGTATGCTACAGTTGGAGGTCTAAGCAGAATAGTGCAACCTTTTAGGGTTTCCATCAATTCCAAAGGGGGAGATTGTTGGCATGTTTACAAGAAGAATGTACTTGTCATTGATGTCAAGAACAATAGTGAACCAAACCTTGAGAAATCTTATAAGAGATAGCGGTTTCGAGACGAGGTCCAAGAGACGAACTTGAAGGAGGAGCAAAGGTCGAGACCTGTGAACACTTAGAAAGACTTCTAAATCAGAGAGATCGGAAGCTCAGGAGGAAGAGAGACAGTGTCTATTGGATCACCAATCCAGAGGACCAACAACTGTTAGATTGAATTAATGAAGGATAGGATAAGCGGGGTAGAACGATTGAGAATTCGATCATCCGAATTTCCTTCAGCCGTCGGATTGATTTTAGTGGAAGGACAGGATAAGCAAGGGCTGAGATCTGAGATTTTGATCACCCAAATTTTCATCAGGTGTTGGATCGAAATAAGTTGAAGGACAAGATAAGTTAGAATAATGGTGCGCTAATCTAAGCGGCCGATAATCGGGCACTCAGATCTACGATCGAAAGGGCAGATCAGACCCCCCCAACCTTGCTGCCTTTAACAGTGGGGGGTTTTCGAGTTGGTGGTATTTCTCATGTGGGACCCTCATACATGTCACCTTCTTGTCCACTTGGACCCCCCTTGCTCATTACCACTTACTGCCTAACCCCCCCTTTGAGAAAATCATCAAACCACTCATACATACCACCTCCACACTCCGACATCACACTCCACTACTCGCTACATGTCACACTCCACTACCGCGCTCTGCCTCCACCTCCACTACACTGCCTACACGTCTCACCCATGTCAGTAGACCACCTCAACAAGGACATGTGGCAAACCACGTCAGTAAGGACATGTGGAAGACCATGTCAACAAGGACATGTGGAAGACCACGTCAGCAAGTACACATGGCATAATTAGATGATGACAAGTGACAATAGGAAATTGGCTCGTGCCATGTCAACAAGTGACGTAAGCAAGCTACATCACTCAGAGAGATTTACTTTAGAAGTTTCGTCACCAAAAAATGTCAAAAGTCCCGAAGTCGCTCTCAGCTGTTCGATCTGAAGATCACTTCGGGTGCATTCTTAACCGTTGATCTAGTTTAGTGGAAGGACAGTGTAAGTGGAAGTCTTAACCGACAGCAAGCGGTCTCCACTGCCTATGAATTATTCAGTAGGTGACCACGCCATAGGAGAATGAAGTAGTGATTAGCCTAAAGTCTCAAAGTTCCAAACACCAAAGACTTGAAGAAGATCCTGGTCATTGATTGCCAGGAGGGGTACGTGTCAGAAGATTATGAATTTGGGTTAAATCACTCCGGGAGAAATGAGTGCATACGAGTTGAAACTACCGAAGCCCGAAGTGTCGAAGTCACTCATGATCATTGATCATGCAGGAGGTTACGTGTCAATAGATCGTTGACTACAGGTGAAAGTGTTCATGGAAAAGTGAAACGCCGAAGATTCGAAAAGGCCGAAGTCCCGTAGCGGAGGATAGACGTTGGATTAAAGGGGAAAGATGTTAGAAGATATTCCATTTCAGAATATATCCATTATGAAGAAACGAGAAGTTGAGATTTGAAATCTCCGAAGTCCAGAGACCTGAAGGAGATCTTGACCGTTAATCTGAGAGGGACACGTGTCAATAGATCTTCCACTCCGGAAGATTGACATACCGAGGAAAGCAGGATTTGAGATTTGAAACTCTTGGAGCTTGGATCACGAAGTAAATCACAACTGTCGATTTAAGAAGGTTAGATATGATCCATCAGTTCAGGAGCACCGTCAATATTATGAGATCGATGGTCCAGTCGCATTGTGGGGATTGAAGGTGCATGAACTTTAAAAAGATGAAGGTGGGCCGCAATTGAAACTATGGTTTTGGAGAAAGGACACGTGGAGGCTCGAGGTAAATTACGTGGTGAAACATAGTTTTCTTCAAACCACCTTTGTAAGATCCCACAATCATGTGGTCACATGATTTCATTGCCCAAGGTCATATCGAAAGAACGAGCTATCACTCGCTAGACCAATATCGCAAAGCAATTTTTGAATAGGCATATGGACACTGCCGATGGTCACGTGAAGGAAGGGGCTTAGAAGCCAAAGAAGCCAAAAATGACTGACTGTAACAGGTAGAGAAGACGAAGAATTACGACTGCCAAAGAAGCCAAAGAATCAATGGATAATGACCACTGATGATGAACATATCAATAATAACCATCAGGGAAGACGAAGAGTTCGTATGATGATCGGGTAGAGGACTCGATGTGAGAAAGACATGCAGAACAAAGAACAAAGCATGCTTCTTCGATAATGATGCATGTGGGTAGGAGGAGAGGTAGTGTAGTACCTGAAGTGGAGATCAGTGGCATAGTAAAGAGCATGCAGATGAAGCTGAACACGATACGATGTTGAGTGCAAAAAGAAAAGAGAGCGGAGCATAGAAGCAAATCGATGCAAAAGCAGAACAATGTATAGAAGCTGAAGAAGGAAAAGGAGACAGGGAGCTGTAACATAACATATCAAAGATAGAGTAAGTAAGTAAATTTTTGTAAGATTCAATCAGGGTGGTAGGGTGGTGTTAGGGAGGACTGTAGTCCTCTAAATTCTAGTTGGTGCTAGAAGATATTCTGGGAGTTGGTGCTTCCATCTAGTGGGCTCTAGAGAAACCTGAGAGTTGGTTCTCTCTGCAAGTTGTAGATTTCTATCAGAGGTTGTAGCCTCATATTTGAGTTGGAGCTCAAAGACTGTGATGTACATGAAAGTTGGAGATTGATTGACATCCTAAGAAGAAGAGGTTTTCACCCTTATGGGTTTCCGCAGGAAAATTGGTGTCTCTGTATATTCTGTGTGATTGATCATTGTATATATATGCATGTTAAGTTACCAACAACACATTAAATAATAATCTAGAAAGAATAGAAAAAAGGAAAAAGTCTCAAGCTTATACACATAACTGATTCACCCCCCACTCTTAGTTATATTTCCAACATTAACATTTATTGTTACCCCCAGGTCAATTAGAGTGTTTTCTATGGGAACATTGTTGATGTAAAAAATAACTACATGGTTTCCAGGATCAACATATTTCTCTATTATAGCTTTTCCGGACATTAGTTCAGCTAATTGGAATATAACTTGAATTGTAGGGTTTCTTTCCTTTTTCTCCCAGGTTTCTTAATACATAATTCCCTTATGTTTTTTACATAGATAGGCATGTCTTTTATTGCTTGTAACAAGAGAATTTTCACACAAACATTTTTCAGTTATGTTTCCAAGTCGAATTCAGGTTGAACCATAGGTTTATCTAAGGCCAATATCTTTGGGAAAGGAGGGGTTTTGGGTGCCTAAGGTTGCTATGAATTCAAAATAAAAGCTGCTTGTGTGGTGGTGACAATACTATCACAAGAGGGGTCATCATTGGATGTATGTACATGAGTTTCCTCCTCTTCAAGTTCTTCTTTAATGACAACTGTGGGGTTTTCTTTTTGGAGGATCATTCCTGACCTTAAATGTATGTATTTCAAGGGTACTAGAGTGATCAAGTAAGTTGGAAAGGTATTTAACTCAACATTAAAGACATGTTGAGCAGTTTTGTTGTTTAGATTGGGAACTAACTAAGTGGGTAATTGTGTTGGTCTTGGAGGGTTTTGAGTTGCAGGCAATTGTAATTGTAGTGGAATTTGAGTAATTGTTGGTTGAGGTGGATTTGATTGTGCTCGCATAGGAGGGTAAGGTGGTGGAAACCATGGATAAGTGGGGTAAGGAATTCATAATTTTTGTAGGGCCATATTTACATAGGTACTCTCTCCCCGAATTTGTTTCCAAGTTATCAAAGCATTCCATTTTCGAGGATAATCATTATAAGATGCATAAAATTGCAATGAAGGGTCTTGTTTCATACCTTGTGGGTGTGGTTATTCATACCAATGAAGGCATTGGCCGTAGTTAACCAAGATCTCCCAAGAATAAAGGGATGACCCTCCATGGTAGTCTTGGGATGAATAACCAAGAAGTCCATGTGGTATTCCCATGAGTCTAGCGTGATAATGGCATCACCTAAAACACCATCAAACTTAATTTGGGATCTATAAGCTAGCTCAAGTAATGTGGGTGTGTGTCAGAGGCCATCAAATTGTAACATCTCCATAGTTATAAAATTCATAACTGTTGGCATGTTTACTGGAAGAATGTACTTGTGATTGATGGGAAGAACAACAACAAACCAAACCTTGAGAAATCTAATAAGATATAACGGTTTCCAGATGAGGTCCAAGAGATAGACTCATAGGAGGAGAAAATGTCGAGACCCATGAACACTTAGAAATCCTTCTGAGTCGGAGAGATCAGAAGCTCATGAGGAAGAGCGATAGTGTCTGTTGGATCATCAATCTAGAGGACCAACAACCGTCGGATTGAATTAATGAAGGATAGGATAATTGAGGTAGAACAATTGAGAATTCGATCATCTGAATTTCCATCAGCTGTCAGATTGATTTAAGTGGAAGGACAGGATAAGCAAGGTCTGAGATATGAGATTTCGATCACCCGAATTTCCCTCAGCCGTCAGATCAAAATAAGTGGAAGGACATGATAAGTTAGAAGAAGGGCATGCTAATCTCAATGACTGATAATCGGGCACTTAGATCTATGGTCGTCAGGGCATATCGGACTCCCCCGATATTTCCTCCTTTAACCGTTGGGGGGGTCCCAAGTTGGTGGTATTTCTCATGTGGGACCCTCATACGTGTCACCTTCTTGTCAACTCGGACCCCCCTTGATCATTTACACTTACAACCTAACCCCTCCTCCAAGCAAATAACCAAACCACTCATACATACCACCTCCGCACTCCGACTTCACACTCCACTACCTTCTACATGCCCAATCCACTATCGCGCTATGCCTCCACCTCCACTACTCTACTTACATGTCTCACCCACATCAACAAAACACCTCAGCAAGGACATGTGGAAGACCACGTCAACAAGGACATGTGGAAGACCACATCAACAAGTACACATGGCATAATTGGATGATGACAAGTGTCATGAGGAAATTTGCTTGTGCCATGTCAATAAGTGACGTAAGTAAGCTACGTTACTACGGGAGATTTACTTCGGAAGTTTCATCACCAAAAAATGTCAAAAGTCCCGAAGTCCCAAAGGAAAAAGGTCCGAAGTCGCTCTTAGTCGTCCGATCTGAAGATCACTTCGGGTACATTCTCAACCGTTAGTCTAGTTCAGTGGAAGGACAATGTAAGTGGAAGTGTTTACCGAAAACAAGCGGTCTCCACCACCTATGACTTAGTCAACAGGTGACCACTCCGGAGGAGAATGAAGTAGAGATTAACCTAAAGTACCAAAGTCTCGAACACCGAAGACCCAAAGAAGACCCTGGTTGTTGATCACCAGGAGGGGTATGTGTTAGAAGATTATGCATTTGAGTGAAAGCACTCCAGGAGAAACGAGTGCATAGGAGTTGAAACTCCCGAAGCCCAAAGTGATGAAGTCACTCATGATCGTTGATCATGCAGGAGGGTACATGTCAATAGATCATTGACTCCAAGTGAAAGCGTTCATGGAAAAGAGAAACGCCGAAGCGTTGAAAAGGCTGAAATCCCGGAGCAGAGGATATTCTTTGGATTAAAGAGGACAAATGTCAGCAGATATTCCATTTCATAAGATATCCAGTCAGAAGAAACACGAAGTTGAGATTTGAAATCTCCGGAGTCTGGAGACCCGAAGGAGATCTCGACCGTTAATCCGAGAGGGACACATGTCAATAGATCTTCCACTCCGAAAGATTGGCGTACCGAGGAAAGCAGGGTTTGAGATTTGAAACTCCCGGAGCACGGATCACGAAGTAAATCACAACCGTTGATTTAATAAGGTTAGATATAATCCATCAGTTTAGGAGCACCGTTAAGATCGTGAGATCGACGGTCCCGTCGCATTGCGGGGATTTAAGGTGGGTGAACTTTAAAAAGATGAAGGCGGGATGTAATGGAAACCATGATTTTGGAGAAAGGACACATGGAAGTTCGAGGTAAATTGTGGGGTGAAACATAGTTTGCTTCAAACCACCTTTGGATGCGCCCGCAATCGCGTGGTTACATGAGTTCATTGCCCACGAAAGAAGGAGTTAGCACTCACTAGAACAATATCACGAAGCACCTTTTTAATAGGCGTATGGACATCGTCGGTGGTCACGTGAAGGATGGGGCTTAGAATCCAAAGAAGCCAAAAACGACTGACTGTAACTGACAGAGAAGATGAAGAATTGCGATTGCCAAAGAAGCCAAAAAATTAATGGATAACAACCACTGATGATAAACAAATTGAGAATAACCATCAGGGAAGACGAAGAGTTCGTATGATGATTGGGTAGAGGAGAAAGACATGCATAAAAGATAAGAGAGAGTGCTTCTTCGATAGTGATGCATGTGGGTAAAAGGAGAGGTAGTGTAGTACCTGAAGTAGAGATCAATGGCACAGTAAAGAGAATGTAGATGCATCACATAATATAAAAGGCAGAAGAGAAGTTGAACACGATACAGTGTTGAGTGCAAAAAGAAAAGAGAGTGGAGCATAAAAGCAAATCGATGTAGAAGCGGAACAATGTATTATATACATAACTGATTCACCCCACCTCTCAGTTATATTTCCAACAATTGGTATTAGATCTGGTGGATTTGATCAAAGGTAGATCCATAGGCTTGAACATGACTAGTCACGATGGAAGTTCAACTAATAGACCCCCTATGTTTGATGGAACAAACTTTTCCTTTTGGAAAATAAGGATGAGAACGAATTTAATGTCTTTGGGTGCTGATGTTTGGGATGTCGTTGAAAGGAGATATGTGAAGCCTGTAGTATTGGCCTCAAAAGATGATAAGTTGGAGTTTAGCTTTAATGAAAAAGAAATGAATGCCATCCTCAGTGGACTTGCTGAAGCCAAGTTTGTCAAGGTCATGCACTGTGATTTAGAAAAATTTATGTGGGACAAGATGATAAGTAGTTATGAAGGTAATGAAAAGGTGAAAGACGCAAAAATTCAGACTCACAGACTGAAATTTGAGCAGTTAAAGATGATTGAAGACAAAACTATCAGTAAGTACTTCTTACGTATAGAAGAACTTGTCAACACTATGAAAGGCCTAGGTGAAAAGATAGTTGAATCTTTTCTAGTCCAGAAAATATTAAGATCTCTTCCTGATAGATTTATCTCAAAGGTCTCTGCTATAGAGGAAATAGTTGATCTCAAAACGTTGACAATAGATCAACTTCTTGGAACCCTAAATGCTTATTAAATGAGAATCACCAAAGGTAAATCCACTACAAGAGAGACATCTTTTAAGTAGAGAAAAACACAGACTCCGATATAGATGAGATTGAAGCAAATTTTGTGAGAAGACTGAAGAAAGGATCAGGCAAATACAAAGGTAAACTTCCCTTCAAATGTTTAAACTGTATTAAGATAGGCCATTTTTCATCTAAGTGTCCTCACAAAAGAAAGGATCAGACATATGACGATGAAGAGAAGCACAAACACAAGAAGGTCTATAAAGAGAATAATTTTAAGAATAAAATCCTTTGTGTAAACAATGATGATGATCCCTCAGATGATGAAAGCAATGACTCTTCTATTGAAGATAAAATAAATGATATCATGCTAATAGCTTTAGAAGATATAAACACTGAAGATACAAGAAGTGAGTTCATTGATAGTGAAGTAGTAGTAGATCTTGAAGGAGAACTTGTCAGTGCCATGGAAGATATTGTTAAACTCAGAGACAAGACAAGAAAAGAAAACAAAAACAATTATTGCTCAGGTATGAGAAAACATGGAAGGAAATATCTGAAGAAATTAATATGTTGAAGGTTAAGTTAGAAGAAGCTAAGAATATTGAAGACATCCTCAAACAACAATTGAAGGAAGTCGAAAAAAAAGGTGAAAAATTGGAAGCTAAAGTAGTGACTGTCAGAAAAGATCTAGAGACATTTCAGGCCTTATATAATCAAAATATGACAAGTATTAAAGCCTTAGAAGGATTAGCCTCCATTCTGAATCAACAAATGAATTCAAAGTTGAAAACTAGTTTGGGTTATGAAGAAGGATCAAGTAGTGGTCAGCCAAGCAACAAAGAATCCACCAAGTTTGTCAAATGTACAACCATTGACAACAAAAAACCTGTAGAAACAAAGGAAGAGAATCATCTGCCAAGGAGGAGTGAAGGAAAAACTACTAGAACTGAATATGTAGAAAAAATAAATAATACACCCTCTGCTCAAGGAAATCATCAGCATGGAAGAAATCTTCCTTCTCAAAGAAAACAACCATTTTTCAGGTACAATTTTTTTTGTATGGATATTGTTTTTACTGCTCTAACTTTGGCCACAAAGCTGTAAATTGTTATTTAAGATTTAGACATGAGCAATCAAGACAACCAAGGAATAAATACCTGCCACAACAAAGAATGAGACAACCAAGTAACAAACAACCACAGACTGCAAATCATGTGATGATTGGGAAAGAGACACAGATTAAGCATAACAATCGTTATGATCCTTTATTTAATGAACCAAAATGTTACATCTACCATAATTATGGACATAAAGCTGTAGACTGTCGCTTAAAGAACTATAAGCCAGATTCAAATCACAAAGCTGAAGACGTCAAGGTTTGGAAGAAGAATGAAGATAAGAAGTGTGGATTGGTGTTGTTATCTCAAAGACAAAAATACCCCTGGTATATTGACAGCTGATGCTCTAGTCATATGAAAGGAGACAAAAGTAAGTTCCTATCACTCAAAGAAAATAAATCAGGGAGTGTGACCTTTGGAAATGATGATCTAGTAAAGATCAGAGGTAAAGGTCTAGTAAGCTTAAGTAATGGAAGAAGCAAATCTCAAGATGTACTATTTGTTGATGGTTTAAAGCATAATCTTCTTAGTGTTAGTCAGATATGTGACAAAGGATGTGAAGTCACTTTCATTGCCAATAATTGTAAAATAAAGACAATAAACACAGGAGAGATGATTGGAAAAGGGGTTAGAACCGAGAACAATGTATATCTTCTGAAGGAAGATAAGAAGAAATGTAATTTAAGCAAATTTGATGAAAGCTGTTTATGACACAGAAGGCTTGGACACCTGAATTTTGATCATATTGTCAAACTGAATAATGAAGGTGTTGTGAAAGACCTTCCAAGAATATCTAATCCTAATAACTCTGTATGCAAATCCTGTCAAGTGGGGAAGCTGAATCAGGCTCAATTCAAATAAAAGAGTTTCACATATTCAGAGAAACCACTTCAAATTTTTCATATGGATATGTGTGGACCATCGTGATAGGAAGGTACTGGAGGAGAACGTTACTTTATGCTAGTCATTGATGACTTCTCCAGACTTACTTGGGTTTCCTTTCTGAGAGAAAAATTTGATGCATTTGAGAAGTTCAAAAAGTTCAAGGCATTAGTGGAGAATCAGACAAGAAGGAAGGTAAAGGAAATTCGCTCAGACAGGGGAGGAGAATTTCTGTCTAGAGATTTCAAATAATTCTTTGACCGACATGGAATTAAAAGAGAATATACTATTCCAGGTACTCCCCAACAAAATGGAGTTGTAGAATTCCAAAATAGATCAGTTAAGCAGATGGCAAAGGCTATGATGAGTGAAAGGGACATTTCACAAACCTTCTGGGTGGAGGCTATTCACACGAATGTTCATATTCTAAACAAAGCGCATTTAAGGCTGAACAGTGATAAAACTCCATATGAGTTGTGGTTTGGTTGACCTGCATCAATCAAGCACTTCAAAGTATTTGGAAGTAAATGCTACATCAAGAATAACAATGATCATCCAAGAAAATTTGATAGTAGAGATGATGAGGGTATATTCTTAGGATATGCAATGAACAGTAAAGGATACAGATTATTTAACAAAAGAATGCATAACTTAGTAGACTGTATTGATGTTCGATTTGATGAATAAGGTATTGTAAAAGATCAACAGAGAATAAGCACTAAGCCAGGTGAAAAAGATGATGAGAATAATGAAAATGAAGAACAAAAAATCTCAGAGTCACAAGAATATGATGAATCAGGTGGAGAAGAGACACCCAGTCAAGAAGAGTCAGGGAAACAATCAACATCAATTCCTTCCTCCAGAATTACTCAAAAGAATCATCCTAAAAGTTAGATAATTGGTGAGAAAAACAAAGGTGTACAAACCGGGAGAAGGATTATCAAAGACACTGAGCAATCACATATAGCCTTCATATCCATGGTGGAACCCAAGAACTTTAATGAAGCCAGTAAATATGTAAATTGGTTAAAATCAATGAATGAGGAACTGGACCAGATTGAAAAGAATGACACTTGGAAACTTGTTCCTAGACCAACAAATAAAGATGTAATAGGATCAAAATGGGTCTACAAAAATAAGATGAATGAGCAAGGAAATATTGTAAGAAACAAGGCTAGATTGGTCTACAATAGATATGCTCAAATAGAAGGACTGGATTTTGATGAAACATTTGCACCCATCACACAATTATAATCTATTAGAATGTTTATTTCCTATGCTTGTCATAAACAGTTTAAGTCTATCAAATGGATGTCAAGTCAGATTTTCTAAATGGATATCTAAAAGAGGAAGCCTATATGGAACAACCAGAGGGTTTCCAACTGCCAGATAACCCTGACTTTGTCTACAAGATGAAGAAATCCTTATATGGGTTGTCACATACCCACTACCTAAATCAGATTTTTCTGGTCCTCTGCTGAATCAGAACCCCTAAATATCCATGGAGGACTAGCGTAAGCTAGCTCTTTTCTCTCTCTCTCCATTCCCATGTGATCGCGGGTCACGATCATAGTTCAAATAAACGCAATGTCTTTTGAACTGCACGTCTCGGTGCTATGGTAATGTCAAACCGTTCGGCTTTGCAACCACCGAACCCCGACAGGGCTAGCGACCGACCAATGGGGATGAATCCCTACAGGGTTAGAAAATGGCCAATAGGAACAAATCCCAATAGGGCTAGAGAACAACCAATGAGAAACGGCCCCGTTGCACGGTTAAGTGGAATACCGGTGGAAGAGAGGGAAATGCGACACAGTAGTCGACATGACAGGAGGGGGGGCCCACTTCGCACGCCACACTATTCCAGACCCCCCCCCATTAAACGCAGAATGGAAAGGGGGGTCTGGAATCCACCTAAGCGACGTTGATCATGATGAATTGATCTTGACCGTTCGAGAGTTGCGCGACCAATTCCGGACCCCCCCCGCCCCCCCCATTAAAGGAAGAATGGCAAGGGGGCTCCAGAATGAATCCTCAGCCGTAGATCTGGGTGGGTGGACTCTGGTTATCCAGATCTGCTCGCTACTTACCCAAAAGCGCATTCACGCCTCAGCTTAAAGTCGGCTTCCCTTCCTCACATTTGACGGTCACCCCAGACCCAGGATCCTCCGAGAGGATCCTGACCATTCATCAGAGCCTAAACATATGCAAACATCTCGAGGTTTATAAATCTGGACTTCGGGGTTTGAGATCACAGGGGAACATGCCCTTCGGTATCCCAAATGCCGAAACACCGAAGTGCTGAACGAACCTCAATCGGTGATTAGCCCCTTGGGTTAAGCATTGGTCAATATGACCCCTTCCCATATGACCACAACCTCTCTTTCGTCGGGATTTATTAAGGCGAGAGCCCGACCTATTCTTAACAGGACTCCCGAATCCCCGATTCCCGATTTCCCGAAACGAGTAATCTCTCGACACGTCACCTCCTTAAAACGGACAGTCCACAACTGCTCCAGGGTTTCCACCCAGAAAAGTCCCGATCCCTTGTCGCCAGGACTCCCGACCTCGCGATTCTTGATTTCCCAAAATGGGAGATCTCACGACATGTGGCCTCCGTCAATCGGATGGCTCAGATCTATCCCGGGATTTCCACAATGGAAAGTCCCGATCTCTTGTCAATAGGACTCCCGATTTCTTGACTCCCGGTTTCCCGAAATGGGTGATCTCTCGACACGTGGCCTCCGTTAATCGAACAGATTAGATCTATTCCTGGGTTTTTCACCCCTATACACTGGAGTCTTAACCCTTGGGTAACTCCTGACAGATCCAACGACTGTCGGGTTTTTCAGCTGAGATCTGACGGCTCGGACAGATTCCCTACTTGTGGGCTCTCCCATGACTTCCTTAACGTGGAAAGATCCACGGTCCGGATACTCTCATGGACCTTGGGGATCTACGGTCCTAAACTCTTCGCTACCCATGAAGACACAGGAAAACAAAGTGGTAAGGCATTTAATGCCCTACTTTCTCGTACCAATCTAACGGTCATGCGTGACCACAGATTTCCCGATGGATTCTCGTCCGTCGATTAATACCTATCAGGATTAAGGCACTTAACACCCCATATTCTTCTTCCGATCTGATGGTCGTGAGTGACCACAGATCTCCCGACGGAATCTCATCCATCGATTCGATACTCCATCCTTATGCTGCCATCTCGGGTTTTCAAGAGGATCGTTTCTCCTCATGCAGGGTTACTAAGGCCTTACGCCTTCACATTCTCTTTCCCAGTTCTTGATGGGATTTTTAAGGAGGGTATCTCTATGGGGAGCTTAACTCAGCGTACTACCTAAGGTATATAAGGGTACCTTTCTCCCATGAATCAGACACACAGTCTGAGTTAGGTCAGTAAGCATATAAATAGTGATTTATGAAAACATAAGCCAGAGGTAGTCTTTCCATTATAAACATGCATCTACTAGTATTGATCAAAACATCCTACAGACATTCTTATAATGAAATCATTCACATTTTCACTGCTTATGGGCATAATAATCAGAATAATCATATATATATATATATTTCAAGATGCCAGAGGCAAAACACTTATCAGAAATAACACCAGGGGTCAAGCAACTGCTGAGAGGGGTACTCATTTCCACCCAACCGTAGGCTTAGCGACTCCCAGCAGATTTACCACTAGCCACCCTCGAGCTGAGACCACGATGCTGTGAGACTACGTCTCTGTCTTCCAGTGACCAGGAGTGAAGGTTACTCTCCTTCCTCTCTGCTATCACTCACTCGCGTCTGCCCCCAATCGCTTCTACCCCATGCCTTATCCTCATGCGAGGTTGCGTGTGGCACGATTTCCCTCGCATTGGTCAGTCATGATGGCTCTACGGATGGACGGTTCACCTCCCCATCCCTCATTAATTCCCGAGGATCCATCAACCTGCCAGCCTTTAAGACATTTAATTCGGGGCCAGCGAGCCGCTTTTGGTTCTCCGAGCTAGTGGAGCCCAAATACGGTATTAATTCTCGGTGGAAGTTAACGCCACCTTTCCAGGTGCCTTCTGCCACCATCGTGGTCTCTTTTCTGCACATCTCCTCTTAGCAGTCCTGCAATAAAATTCATAATGTTATTCACATTCATTGAACTTTTCCTCAATTCCCATTTACATCACATATTCACATTTATGAGTTAGCCATAGTTCTTGGCCAATCCAGTTATTTTTACAAACTGGGGGAAACAATATGTTACAATTCCCTCCCCCTTAAAAAGGAACATCGTCCTCGATGTTCTTATCTACTAACATGAATTTCATTGTACAGAAGTAAACAAAATCGGATATGCCTGTCTCATGGCATCCTCCATTTCCCATGTAGCCTCATCTGGGCCAAAATGTTTCCACTATGCTAAACAACAATTTGGTCTCTAAACTAGCCATCAGTGATTTCCAAAAATTGGAAGTAAATTTTGTGTCTCTTTCAAATATTATCTCTCTCGGCATACCGTGCAGTCGGAATACCTCTTTCATGAATATCTGGGTGATATCTATCGCCTTGCAGGTTGATTTGACAGGGATGAAATGAGAAGACTTGCTCAGTTTATCCACCACCACCATAATGGCATCATTATGTTTGGTTGAAGTTGGTAATCCAGTGATAAAATCCATGGAGATGGTTTACCATTTCCATTTTGGTATGGGTAAAGGGTGTAATAGTCCTGCTGGGTGTCGATGTTCTGCTTTAACCTGTTGGAACTCTATGCATTGGGAAAAATATTTGGCTATGTATTTCTTCAATCCAGGCCAATAAAATTGTTCCCGGGTGGCAGTAATCATTTTCTGGTATCCTGGGTGACCAGTGTATGGTCTTTTATGTAGTTTATCCATGATGAACCTCTTCAGGTCGTCACGATTTGGAATGTACATTCTATCTCTGTAAGTGAGCAGACCTCCTTTGGTCATCTGGTAGCCTTCATATTTTACTCCAGCGGGTTCTTGCTGTAGGTACAGGGTCACAGTCTGAACGAAGGGATCTGTCTCATGTACATTTCTGACTCTGTTCTTGACATCTGTCTCGCAGGTACTCACCGCTGCCAGGTGAATCGTTTTCATGCTTCTACTAAGGGCATCGACCACCCTATTTTCCTTCCCTTTCATGTGTTTGATTTCAAAATAAAATTTGCTAAGGAGGGCCATCCATCTAGCTTGTCTGGCATTGAGCTTTGGTTGGTCAAACAAATATCACAATCCACAGTGATCCGTCATAAGTACAAATTTTCTTCCCAAGAGGTAATGCCTCCACATTTTCAAGGCATGCACTATGGCAGCCAGTTCTAGATCATGAGTCACTTAGTTGACCTCATGTTCGTTCAATTTTCAAGATTCATATCAAATCACACTTCCTTTCTACATAAGGACTCCTCCGAGCCCTTCTTTACATGCATCTGTGCACACAAGGAAGTCAGCTTCTGGGTCAACAATTTTCAACACGGGTGCATGGGTTAGTAGATGTTTCAAGGTTTGAAATCTTTCTTCACATTGCTGTGTCCACAAGAATTTTGTCCCCTTCTTCTGGAGGGAAGTGATTGGACAACCAATCTTGGAGAATCCTTTTATAAATCTCCTATAGTATCCCGCCAATCCCATAAAGGATCTGATGTCTGAGACATCCTTTGGGGTAGGCCATTCCATGATAG
>ML778466.1:147968-206101 GCA_009831015.1 Picea engelmannii
CTGAGTACATTGTTCATTAAGCACATGAAAGTGGCAGGGGCATTGGTTAACCCAAATGGCACTACCACAAACTCATAGTGACCATACCGTGTCTGGAAAGCGGTTTTATGGATGTCTTCACCCTTGATTCGGACTTGATGGTACCCCGACCTCAAGTCAATATTTGAGAAAATAGACGCGCCTCCCAACTGATCGAATAGATCATCGATCCTGGGTAAGGGGTACTTGTTCTTTATGGTTACTTTATTGAGTTGTCTATAATCTATACACAGTGTAAGGGTGCCATCCTTCTTTTTCACAAACATGACTGGTGCTCCCCATGGGGACATGCTGGGTCGAATATAACCCTTATCCATCATCTCTTTCAATTGCAATTTGAGTTCAACTAACTTAGGTGTGCTCATCCGGTAGGGTGTCCTAGACACCGACACCGCTCCTGGTGCGAGCTCTATCGAGAAGTCAATGTCTCTTCTCGGAGGTAGACCCGATACCACTTCTGGAAACACATCTCTGTATTCTCTCAGGATAGGGTGATCATCAGGGCTTGGTTTAGCGCCTTCGATTGTTTTCAACACCTGTATTGCATATAGGGGACATCCCTTTTGGCAATACTTTCTCATTTGCAGGGCTGATATTTGCCTCACCGAGACAGGTTTTTGGATCCCTTGAAGGGTTATCCTTTTTCCTTCTTTACTCACACATTCCAAGGTTTTATGGTAACAATCCAATTTGGCTTTATGGGCGGCCAGCCATACCATACCAATAAACAGGTTGTATGATCCCAGGGGTAATACGTTAAGGGTTGCTTGGGTGGGGAATTCACCCAACATTAACTGGCAGGCTGGTATGACCTCTGCTACCCTTCTTTTAGTACCAGTGGCTAACTGTACCAACCATGGCTTGGTTTTTTTTTATGGCTGTAGCTTACACTTATCCACAGCTTTAGGGGCTATATAACTCAAATTTGAACCAGGGTCAAACAAAACAGACACTAGATGGTTGAAAATCATACCTCCTATTTCCACCACTGAAGCTTGGTGGTTAGCTTGGTTATTATCCAAGGCTGCATAAATCTGTGGCACACTCCTTGACACATCATTGATTGTGGTAGCTTCCTGCATGTTATAAACTTTTTGTCTGTTCTGTTGTTGGTGTGGAGAGTCTCTCAGGATATGCTCTTCTTCGCAACCCCAACATTTCAGAGGTTCTCTCTTTGGTTTATCAGTATTCACTGGTATAGGTCCAAAAGTTTTATTTCTGCCTGATGATGGAAAGTTCTACTGGAGTACACTCCGAGCTGGAAAGTTCATTCTGGGGTTCTTCTTGTAGTTTTTAAATCCTGAGGATTTGATCCCCTTTTTCTGAAATCTCAAACCACTCTTCTATTTCCAGTCTCCACGAGACTCTGCCCGATGTCCATATTGTTCATGACAATATGTTGCTTTTCAAATAGTGTCTTCTAAGGTCTTTGGCTCGTCGAATTCGATTCGGTTTCGGTATTCCTTGGGTAGCCCACTGATGAAGCGTCGCGCCTTTGCCTTCTCTGCTTTGATGTAGGGTACATATCTTAATAAGTCAAGGAATTTGTTGACATATTCCTCTATAGTGAGTTGCCCCAGTTTGAGTTCATAAAACTCTTTAGCCTTCTCATTGAAATATCTTTCCGACAAATACTTCTTCCAGAAGTACTTCGCAAACTGTTTCCAAGACAGGTCCTCCTCGTGGACCCCTTTCATATTCTTAAGGTCTTCCCACCAGATGGAAGCCTTTCTGTTCAGATTGAAAGTGGCCACTCGAGCCTTCAAATTCTCTAAAAAATCATGGACTCTGAAATATTTCTTCAGTCCAAGTAGCCAGGCCTCGACTTCCTCTCCCTTCTTTATCTCACCATTGAAGGAGGGAGGTTTGGCCTTTCTGAATTCCTCAAATTTATGACTCTTGGAAGTCTTTTTCTTCTTCTGTTTTCTTCGATAATAGGAACTGGTTCCGCTGCTGGAAGAGCCTTCTGAATCACCAACTTCCTTCTCCGTGGAATCATCTAGCACTGGTCCTTTACCTTTGGGGTGGACCTTCCTTGAGGTGCTCCTCTCCGTATGGCCACTGATACGACCATGTTTCTGCATCTCGGGTTCATGCTGCATTTGTCACTATAGGTAAGATAATCTCTACAGTAAAACTGCATTAATTTCAGTTTGCTTTTCTTGCTCTTTCATCATCCTTTCATTGTCGGCCTTGTAGCTTTGCAATTCAACCATGAGACTCCTCACAGTCTCAGCTAGATCTGTAGGGGTTCCTATTTCTCTTCTTTCGTCAGACTCTTCGTCTCTGTTGTGGGAGTCTTCTCCCACCTCTTGGTGAGTCACCATACTCTACGTCCGTAGATTCCCATGACTGATCGTCCGCTTGGGTGAAAAGACAAACGCTAGTTATTAGTTAGATACATTTTTATAACCTGCGCATAAATTCATATTTTCACATGTATACCCATATAACAGGGTTTTTTTTTTCATTTGGGTCTTAATCCTTATCTATACAGCCATCTCAGTTGCAAGAGACTCTACCTACTTTAGTAGGTAGCCATCGTAACACTAAAACATGACAATGAAGTTCATGTCCCAGATTACAGTTTCATCTTGCAACCCTTCTTCTTAAGGAGAAAACACAGATGACAATGTCTCCTTACGTGGCTCGTGCCTGAGCCCAAGCAGGCCAAGTGTTGTAACCATGCTCTGATACCACTTTGTCACATACCCACTACCTAAATCGGATTTTTCTGGTCCTCTGTTGAATCAAAACCCCTAAATATCCATGGAGGACCAGTGTAAGCTGACTCTTTTCTCTCTCTCTCTCCATTCCCATATGATCTCGGGTCACGATCACAGTTCAAATAAACACAGTGTCTTTTGAACTGTGCGTCTCGGCGCTACGGTAATGTCAAACCATTCGACTTTGCAACCGCCGAACCCCGACAGGGCTAGCGACTAGCCAATGGGGACGAATCCCTACAGGGTTAGCAAATGGCCAATAGGAACAAATCCCAATAGGGCTAGAGAACAACCAATGAGAAACGGCCCCATTGCACGGTTAAGTGGAATATAGGTGGCAGAGAGGGAAACGCGACACGGTAGTCGACATGACAGGAGGGGGGGCCCACTTTGCACGCCACACTATTCTGGACCCCCTCCCCCCCATTAAAGGTAGAATGACAAGGGGGGTTCGGAATCCACCTGAGCAATGTTGATCATGATGAATTGATCTCGACCGTTCGAGAGTTGTGCGACCAATTCCGGACCCCCCCATTAAAGGCAGAATGGCAAGGGGGCTCCAGAATGAATCCTCAGCCGTAGATCTGGGTGGGTGGACCCTGGTCATCCAGATCTGCTCGCTACTTACCCAAAAGAGCATTCGCGCCTTAGCTTAAAGTCGGCTTCCCTTCCTCACATATGACGGTCACCCCAGACCCAGGATCCTCCGAGAGGATCCTGACCATTCATCAGAGCCTAACCATATGCTAACATCTCGAGGTTTATAAATCTGGACTTTGAGGTTTGAGAGAATAGGGGAACATGCCCTTCGGTATCCCGAATGCCGAAACGCCGAAGTGCTGAACAAGCCTCAATCGGTGATTAGCCTCTTGGGTTAAGCATTGGTCAATATGACCCCTTCCCATATGACCACAACCTCTCTTCCGTCGGGATTTATTAAGGCGAGAGCCCGACCTATTGTCAACAGGACTCCCAAATCCCCAATTCCCAATTTCCCGGAATGGGTAATCTCTCGACACATCACCTCCTTAAAACAGATGATCCACAACTACTCCGGGGTTTCCACCCAGGAAAGTCCCGATACCTTGTCGCCAGGACTCCTGACCTCACGATTCCTAATTTCCAAAAATGAGAGATCTCATGATGCGTGGCCTCCGTCAATCGGACGACTCAGATCTATCCTGGGATTTCCACAATGGAAAGTCCCGATCTCTTGTCAATAGGACTCCCGATTTCCCGACTCCCGGTTTCCCGAAATGGGTGATCTCTTGACACGTGGCCTCTGTTAATCGGACGACTTAGATCTATTCTGGGGTTTTTTGCCCCTATAAACTGGAGTCTTAACCCTCGGTTAACTCCTGACAGATCCGACGGCTGTCGAGTTTTTCAACCGAGATTTGATGGCTCAGACAGATTCCCTACTTGTGGGCTCTCCCATGACTTCCTTAACGTGGAAAGATCCACGGTCTGGATACTCTCATGGACCTTGGGGATCTACGGTCCTAAACTCTTCGCTACCCATGAAGACACAGGAAAACAAAGTGGTAAGGCATTTAACGCCCTACTTTCTCCTACCAATCTAACGGTCATGCATGATAACAGACTTCCTGATGGATTCTCGTCCGTCGATTAATACCTATCAGGATTAAGTTACTTAATACCCCATCTTCTTCTTCTGATATGACGGTCGTGAGTGACCACATATCTCTCGATGAAATATCATCCATCGATTTGATACTCCATCCTTATGCTGCCATCTCAGGTTTTCAAGAGGATCGTTTCTCCTCATGCAGGGTTACTAAGGCCTTACGCCTTCACATTCTCTTTCCTGGTTCTTGATGGGATTTTCAAGGAGGGTATCTCTATGGGTAGGTTCACTCAGGGTACTACCTGAGGTATATAAGGGTACCTTTCTCCCATGAATCAGACACGCGGTCTGAGTTAGGTCGGTAAGCATATAAATAGTGATTTATGAAAACATAAGCCAGAGGTAGTCTTTCCATTATAAACATGCATCTACTAGTATTGATCAAAACATCCTACAGACATTCTTATAATGAAATCATTCACAGTTTCACAACTTATGGGCATAATCATCATAATAAACATATATATATAAATATTTCAAGATGCCAGAGGCAAAACACTTATCAGAAATAACACCAGGGGTCAAACAACTGCTGAGAGGGGTACTCGTTTCCACCCAACCGTAGGCTTAGAGACTCCCAGTGGATTTACCACTAGCCACCCCCGAGCTGAGACCACGATGCTGTGAGACTGCATCTCTATATACCAGTGACCAGGAGCAAAGGTTACTCTCCTTCCTCTCTGCTATCACTCACTCTGCGTATTGCCAGAGTTCTCCCCTTGCGTCTGCCCCCAATCGCTTCTACCCCATGCCTTATCCTCTTGCGAGGTTTCATGTGGTGCGATTTCCCTCGCACTGGTCAGTCATGATGGCTCTACGGATGGGCGGTTCACCTCCCCATCCCTCATTAATTCCTGAGGAGCCATCAACCTGCCAGCCTGCAAGACATTTAATTTGGGGCCATCAAACTGCTTTTGTTTCTACGGGCCAGTGGAGCCCAAATACGGTATTAATTCTTGGTGGATGTTAACGCCACCTTTCCAGGTGCCTTCCGCCGCTATCGTGGTCTCTTTTCTACACATCCCCTCTCAGCAGTCCTGCAATAAAATTCATAATGTTATTCACATTCATTGACCTTTTCCTCAATGTCCATTTACATCACATATTCACATTTATGAGTTTGCCATAGTTCTTGGCCAGTCTAGTTATTTTTACAAACTGGGGGAAACAGGGTGTTACATGGGTTGAAACAAGCTCCTTGTGCCTAGTATTACAGATTGGATAAGTATCTTCAAGACAAAGGGTTCAAAAGAGGAACAATTGACAACAATCTATATATCAAAACATACGGTAATGATTTTCTCATTGTGTTGGTATATGTAGATGACATCATCTTCAGAAGCAATAATGCTTCATTGGTAGAATGGTTTTCTTCTGCCATGCAATCTAAATTTGAAATGTCTATGATAGGGGAACTGTCATTTTTTCTTGGTCTGCAAATTACTCAGAGGTCTGAAGGACTATTTCTTTCTCAAGAGAAATATCTAAGAGAAATGTTGAAAAGGTTTCAAATGGAAGATTCTAAACCTATGAGCACACCTATGGTCACTGGATGCAAGTTAAGCAAGGATGAAGACTCACCTGATGTTGATCAGAGTTCATATAGGTCTATGATATGCAACCTATTGTACATCACAACATCCCATCCAGACATAATACATGCTGTTGGAATGGTAGGAAGGCATCATGCTGCACCTAAACAAAGTCATTTGTTAGCTGTCAAAATAATATTCAAATACTTGAAAGGAACAATGAACTATGGCCCATGGTATCCTAGGAATCAGAATTTTCAACTATCATTCTATTCAGATGGTGATTGGGCTAACTGCGTGGATGTAAGGAAAAGCACGAGTAGAGGTGCATTCTTCTTAGGAGATTCCCTTGTAGCATGGTTGAGAAAGAAGCAAGGTTCCATTTCCTTATCAAATAGAAAAGCTGAATACATTGCAACTACCACTTGTTGTACCCAAGTATTGTGGATGATTTAGAAACTTGCAAACTTGGAAGTAAAATATACTGCACCGATCCCAATTTATTGTGATAATACTAGTGCACTTAGTGTGTCTAAGAATCCTGTATTTCACTCCAAGACAAAGCATATACCCATAAATTATCACTTCTTGAGGGAACATGTGACCAACACTATTGTCTCTTTCCATTATATTCCATCCAAAGATAAGATTGTTGATATCTTCACTAAACCGCTTGCAAAAGCTCAGTTTGAGTATCTACGCTAGAAGTTGGGTGTGACCCTGTTATCAAGTTAAAATAGTCTATCTGATTAGGGGGAGAGTGCTCCTAGTATATCTGATCAGGGGGAGCACAAAGACACTCTACTTTTTCTTTGACATTGATGTCAAAGGGGGAGAAAACAAAAGGTGTTGTCTGTATGCTACAGTTGGAGGTCTAAGCAGAATAGTGCAACCTTTTAAGGTTGCCATCAATGCCAAAGGGGGATATTATTGGCATGTTTACAAGAAGAATGTGCTTGTCATTGATGTCAAGAACAACAATGAACCAAACCTCGAGAAAGCTCAGAAGAGATAGTGGTTTCCAGACGAGGTCCAAGAGATAGACTCGCAGGAGGAGTAAAGGTCAAGACCCGTGAACACTTAGAAAGCCTTCTAAGTCGGAGAGATCAAAAGCTCAGGAGGAAGAGAGACAATGGCCATTGGATCACCAATCTAGAGGACCAACAACCGTCAGATTGAATTAATGAAGGATAGGATAAGTGGGGCGAAACGATTGAAAATTTGATCATCCGAATTTCCTTCAGTCATCAGATTGATTTTAGTGGAAGGATAGGATAAGCAAGGGATGAGATATGAGATTTTGATCACCCAAATTTCCGTCAGTCGTTGGATCAAAATAAGTTGAAGGATAAGATAAGTTAGAGGAAGGGTGCACTAATCTCAGCGGACGATGATTAGGCACTCAGATATACAGTCGATAGGGCATATAAGATAACCCTCATCTTTCTACCTTTAACCGTTGGGGGGGGGTTTGAGTTGGTGGTATTTCTCATGTGCGACCCTCATACATGTCACCTTCTTGTCAACTCGGACCCCCCTCGCTCATTAGCACTTACTGCCTAACCCCCCCTTTGAGAAAATCACCAAACCACTCATACATATGACCTTCGCACTCTGACGTCACACTCCACTACTCGGTACACGTCACACTGCACTACCGTTCTCTGCTTCCACCTCCATGACACTGCCTACACATCTTACCCACGTCAGCAGACCACCTCAGCATGGACATGTGGCAAACCACGTCAGCAAGAACATGTGGAAGACCACGTCAACAAGGACATGTGGAAGACCACGTCAACAAGTACACATGGCATAATCAAATGATGACAAGTGTCAATAGGAAATTGGCTTGTGCCATATCAACAAGTGATGTAAGCAATCTATGCCACTCTGAGAGATTTACTTCAGAAGTTTCATCAACAAAAAATGTCAAAAGTCCTGAAATCCCGAAGGACGAAGGTCCGAAGTTGCTCTCAGCCATCCGATCTGAAGATCACTTCGGGTGCATTCTCAACCGTTGATCTACTTTAGTGGAAGGACAATTTAAGTGGAAGTGTTAACCGACAGCAAGCGATCTCCACCGTTTATGAATTATTCAGGAGGTGACCACTCCAGAGGAGAATGAAGTAGCGATTAGCCTAAAGTCCCAGTGTCCTAAACACCGAAGACCCAAAGAAGACCCTGGCTATTGATTTCCAGGAGGGGTATGTGTCAGAAGATTATGCATTTGGGTTAAATCACTTTGGGAGAAACGAGTGCATAGGAGTTGAAACTCCCAAAGCCCGAAGTGTCAAAGTCACTCATGATCATTGATCATGCAGGAGGTTATGTGTCAATAGATCGTTTACTCCGAGTGAAAGTGTTCATGGAAAAGTGAAACGTCGAAGAGTCGAAAAGGCTGAAGTCCTGTAGCGGAGGATAGACGTTGGATTAAAGAGGACAGATGTCAAAATATCTTCCATTTAAGAAGATATCCAGTAAGAAGAAACACGAAGTTGAGATTTGAAATCTCCAGAGTCCGGAGACCCGAAGGAGATCCCAACTTTTAATCTGAGAGGGACACGTGTCAATAGATCTTCCACTCCGGAAGATTGGCGTACCGAGGAAAGCAAGGTTTGAGATTTGAAACTCCCGGAGCCTAGATCACGAAGTAAATCACAACCATCGATTTAAGAAGGTTAGATCTGATCCATCAGTTCAGGAGCACCATCAAGATCGTGAGATCAACGGTCTCGTCGTATTGCAGGGATTGAAGGTGCACAAACTTTTAAAATATGAAGGCAGGCCGCAATCAAAACCACGGTTTTGGAGAAAGGACATGTGGAGGCTCGAGGTAAATTGTGGGGAGAAATGTAGTTTTCTTCAAACCACCTTTGGAAGCACTAGCAATCGTGTTTTCACATGATTTCATCACCCAAGGTCATATTGAAGGAAGGGGCTAGCACTCGCTAGACCAATATCGTGAAGTGCCTTTTGAATAGGTGTATGGACACCGCCGATGGTCACGTGAAGGAAGGGGCTTAGAAGCCAAATAATCCAAAAACGACTGATTGTAACTGGTGGAGAAGACGAAGAATTGCAACTGCCAAAGAAGCCAAAGAATCAATGGATATCGACCACTGATGATGAACAGATTAAGAATAACCATCAGGGAAGACGAAGAGTTCGTATGATGATCGGGTAGAGGACTCGACGTGAGAAAGAGATGCAAAACAAAGAATAGAGTGTGCTTATTCGATAGTGATGCATGTGGATAGGAGGAGAGGTAGTGTAGTACCTAAAATAGAGATCAGTGGCGCAATAAAGAGCATGCAGATGAAGCACATAATATAAAAGGTAGAAGAGAAGCTAAACACGATACGATGTTGAGTGCAGAAAGAAAAGAGAGTAGAGCATAGAAGAAAATCAATGCAGAAGAGGAACAATGTATAGAAGCTGAAGAAGGCAGAGGAGATAGGGAGCTGTAATAGAACATATAAGAGACAGAGCAAGCAAGTAAAGTTTTGTAATATTCAATTAGGGTGGTAGGGTGGTGCTAGGGAGGATTGTAGTCCTCTAAATTCTAGTTGGTGCTAGAAGATATTATGGGAATTGGTGCTTCCATCTAGTGGGTGCTAGAGAAACCTGAGAGTTGGTTCTCTCTGCAAGTTGTAGCTTGCTATTAGAGGTTGTAGCCTCATATTTGAGTTGGAGCTCAAAGAATGTGATGTACATGAAAGTTGGAGCTTGATTGACATCCTAAGAAGAAGAGGTTTTCACCCTTATGGGTTTCCTCAGGAAAATCGGTGTCTCTGTGTATTCTGTGTGATTGATCATTGTATATCTATGCATGTTAAGTTATCAACAACACATTAAATAATAATCTAGAAAGAATAAAAAAAAGGAAAAAGTTTCAAGCTTATACACATAACTGATTCACCCCCCCCTCTCAGTTATATTTCCAACAATAACATTTATTGTTACCCAGGTCAATTAGAGTGTTTTCTATGGGAACATTGTTGATGTAAAAAATAACTACACGGTTTTCAGGATCAACATATTTCTCTATTATAGCTTTTCCGTACATTATTTCAGCTAATTGGAATATAACTTGAATTGTAGGGGTTCTTTCCTTTTTCTTCTAGGTTTCTTAATACATAATTCCCTTATGTTTTTTACATAGATAGGCACGTCTTTTATTTCTTGTAACAAGGGAATTTTCACACAAACATTTTTCAGTTATGTTTCCAAGTCGAATTCAGGTTGAACCATAGGTTTCTCTAAGGCCAACCTCTTTGGGAAAGGAGGGGTTTTGGGTGCCTAAGGTTGCTATGAATTCAAAATAAAAGATGATTGTGTGGTGGTGACAATAATATCAGAAGAGGGGTCATCATTGGATGTATGGACATGAGTTTCCTCCTCTTAAAGTTCTTCTTTAATGCCAACTGTGGGGTTTTCTTTTTGGAGGATCATTACCAACCTTAAATGTATGTCTTTCAAGGGTACTAGAGTGATCAAGTAAGTTGGAAAGGTCTTTAACTCAACATTAAAGACATGCTGAGCAATTTTGTAGTTTAGATTGGGAACCGACTAAGTGGGTAATTGTGTTGGTCTTGGAGGGTTTTGAGTTGCAGGCAACTGTAATTGTAGTGGCATTTGAGGAATTGTTGGTTGAGGTGGATTTGATTGTTCTTGCATAGGAGAGTAAGGTGGTGGAAACCATGGATAAGTGGGGTAAGGAATTCAAAATTGTCGTGGGGCCATATTTCCATAAGTAATCTCTCCCCGACTTTGTTTCCAAGGTTGGTTTTGGGTAGGTTTCCGATTATCAAAGCATTCCATTGCCGAGGATAAGCATTATAAGATGCATAAAATTGCAGTGAAGGGTCTTGTTTCATACCTTGTGGGTGTGGTTGCCAAGGCCTTCTTTGTGCACCTTTAAAACATGGTTCAACTGTCCCATTGCTTCCTCGGTAGATAGCTTGGAGTCTTGGCAATGAGGGGTGGTTTTATGTATCACGATTATTTGTAAAAACATTTACATTATCCAATGGAAACTCTCTAAAAGGATTCATTTTCCTATGCCTAGCACAAGAGATAGTTAAAGTTGCCTATTCTTCTTCTTTTTTTCTTTTTAATTTTAAGTGTATCTAGCTACGAGCTAATAATACTAAGGATATTTGTTTTAAATTTTTCTGATAAGATACCTAGCTCCATCCTTGTCGCTCCCCCTACAACAAATTTAGTATCTCTTGTTAAAGCATCTCTTACTCCCTTACTGGATTTGGCTTTACTTTGTGAATATCTCCTGTAAAGATCACAAATTTCTGCAAATGGTAAGTGAGAAACACCACCAGAACCCACAAGATTAATCACTTCTATATAATCTTCCTATATCCCCTTTAGAAAAATAGTTCTAACAATATCATTGTTTAAGGTACAATGTTTAGTCTTCTGAAGGTTGTATAGGAATCTCAATACAGTCCTCAAGACCTTCCTCGTCCTGTTGTTGCATCTTAAAGATACCATTTTGTGAGTCTCTAGTTCTACAATAATCTTGGTATTTCTTTAGAAAAGTAGTTTTCATATATTCTTAAGACCTAATAGAATAATATAGAAGTCCCATAAATCATCTCAAGGAAAAATATTTTAGAGTTGCAGGAAATAACTTTAATTTCTTAGCACCATCCACATAATTATAAGTTCGACACAAAATATCAATTTCAAATAAAAAGGCTTCTGGATCTTCAGTGATAGTACCTCTGAAATTTGGCAGTACTAACGGAGGAAGGTTCTTCATATTTATGTTTGGTGCTAGATCGAGGATGGGGAACCCAAAGGTTGCTTCTCCTTTTGGTTCCACATTTATTTTCTCTTCGTTTTCCATGTTGCCTGTTGACACTCAGAACTGAAATGGGCTGTAGCAAATCAATCCCGAGGCAACCTCGAACCACTTTGGATTGGAAGGCTGCCCTCCCCCAACCTGAGAGGGATCTCTCGAAAAATAACACAAAATAAATTGAAATAAGCGTGAAATGGTGGGCAGATTTACGGGTAAAAGATGGTCTTGGATTTTTGGAGTTTGGGTCTTAAACCAGGGAAATGGTCCATTGGGCATGGAGTCAAATGAAAACCGAAGAAAAGAGACAATAGAAGAGATCAAATAACTTGCGGAAAGTGAGGCAAAGTAAGTCTATCTTTCAGTGTTTTGATTAATCATGATGCGGTAGTAGAAAGAAAAAGGAAAGGCCGACGTAGCAAAGGATTTATGCAGAGTTCTGAAAATGCAGATTGGTCTTACACAACTGATAGCTGATGTAGAGGAAAGGCAATAAACAATTGCAGAAAACCCAAATCCTTTCGTTATAGTAGTGGTCGTACTAAAGTATAACGAAGCCCATCAGTTAGAGGAAAACAAAATGTAATGCAATCATGATGGATTAAGGAAGACATAAAGCTATGGCAAAGACAATATCAACTGCGAGTAAGGAACACATAAATGCAATCCAAACAAATTTAACATAGCCAAAAGAAAAGGAAAACATGCTGAAAGAAATCAACCGTAATGAATCTCAGAGTCGCAAGTATACATCTTCTTGAAGTTCCCTATTTAGATCACTATCGACCCCTTGTTACACCATCCATAAAATAAATGTAGTGCTTTTCATAATGGACAATTTTACAAATAGAGTATACTCTGCCGAGAAGACCTCTCGCACAAGATTAGTGTTTTTGTCTTCTTTTATAGCAGCAACTACATATTTTATATCCATACCTGCAGAAAAAGCCCAAGGTGAACTGCCCTCAACAAGAACACACTTGACCTTAGGGTCAGTAGCCCATTCATCCAGACACTTCTTTTGCATCCTCTATGCTCCCAATGCACTGATGACATTCCCAATGCCAACAACCCCTTGTTAATGTGAATAAGTGAGAACCGATTTGTACTTTGGGCAACATAGTCGAATTTAATATCTGTTACAACATTGGCTCCAACTAGGGATGGTGCTTTCCTGAAAGTGCCAAGAACCGTAGACCAAGTGCCTTCATCCATTTGGCTTCCCGAAATCATACTTATCAAATCCTGAACGCTGTCCCTTTACTTGCATTTTCGCGGAATGAAAAACTGCTTATTCATCCATTGGGATATGGAGTCGTAATGCTTTATGTCAAAACCATACTAGATTCAGAACTGAACTAGAAACATATTGAACACTATCAATGTAATCTAATGCTTGAAGTCAAGCTTATTTATATACATCACCTACTCTAACTACTGAAATATTTCCAGAATCAAATGATACGAAAATTCCAGTGAAGCCAATCCAATAATTGTCTTCTCATTGGAAATTTTTTTACACTTTCTTCGAGCAGGCTGAAAAAAGAAATTGACAATCCCCATCCGACCTGTTGGTGATCATGGATTTGCAAACCTTTCATCAATTCTTGTGACCAAATGCTCATGACATAGCATACTCCTCCATTAAATGAATCTAAAAGCTCAACAAAAGGGTCTTGGAAAAACATATCACACTGAGGTTTTAAAACATCCATGACTACTCTATGTTCTGATTCATGATGCTCAGGATCATTGGACATGGAAGCCATATCTTTTTCATGAAACAAAGCAGAGTCTAAAACCCGATCTTCTGGCAGGAAATCGTCATAAACAGGTTCACTAACTTGCTATGAAGTTCCATAGAATAGATGACTGTCGCCACTTAAAAATAGATTTACATTTTCAGAGATGGAAGAAATTTGACACTCATATTCGGGAGTGTGTGAAAGCTGTAAATCTGTGTGAGTAGGGGCTGCAACAGAGTTGTGCAGGGGCAGACCCTTCTCTTCCTTAGCTAAAGGAGACGACGGTCTCTGTATTTCCTGAATGAAACAACAATCATTCCTTTCTATCTCTTTTGCAGGTTGACCATGATGCCGAATCTCTTCTTCTTGAGTAAGTTCACAAGATCCAACATCTTTATGAGCCAACTCCTCTTCATACTGCTCATCTTCATCAACTTGATAAATTTCTATTTTTTCTTCCTCCTCCTCAAGAGAACTTGTATCACAACAATCTTCAAAAAGGATTTCAGCAGAATATATCCTCTTACAGTGTTGATGAAAAAGTGTGTGAAAACATTTCAATGAAGGAATATTGGAATGGGGTAAAGATTTATACCAGAGTCTAGCATCTTTTTCCAATGAAAACATAAACAATTTCATGAGGACATATTCATGATGTACATTTAATTCTTCCATGAGCTTGTGGAATTCAAACAAATGTTGACCAGGATTGTCGTCCTCATCTTCTCCAAATTTAGGAAGGATATCCCCCCAAATTTTAATGTCTGGAACAGTGTTTGGAAAGCCATAAACATTTGCAAAGTCCAGAGGAGAAAACCTTGCAACAATTCGAGCAGCGAACGAATTTGACATTTGAGACTAGTGGAGTCACCAACAAAATCATGTAGAGTCTACGAACCAAGGAGTTGCCAGGTGAATGATCACATCCAATTGAATGCCTATCCCTTGTTCACCATCAAGAGGCAGATCTGAACTTTGTCGTATCCCAGGGAAGATAACTTCGTCGTCCGTCCCCGGCAACAACGCCAAAATGTTGACACTCAGAACTGAAATGGGCTGCAGCAAATCAATCCCGAGGCAACCTCGAACCACTTTGGATTGGAAGGCTGCCCTCCCCCAACCCGAGAGGGATCTCTCGAAAAATTTCACAAAATAAATTGAAATAAGCGTGAAATGGTGGGCAGATTTACGGGTAAAAGATGGTCTTGGATTTTTGGAGTTTGGGTGTTAAACCAGGGAAATGGTCCATTGGGCATGGAGTCAAATGAAAACCGAAGAAAAGAGACAATAGCAGAGATCAAATAACTTGCGGAAAGTGAGGCAAAGTAAGTCTATCTTTCAGCGTTTTGATTAATCATGATGCGGTATCGGAAAGAAAAAGGAAAGGCCGACTTAGCAAAGGATTTATGCAGAGTTCTGAAAATGCAGATTGGTCTTACACAGCTGATAGCTGGTGCAGAGGAAAGGCAATAAACAATTGCAGAAAACCCAAATCCTTTCGTTATAGTAGTGGTCGTACTAAAGTATAACTAATCCCATCAGTTAGAGGAAAACAAAATGTAATGCAGTCGTGATGGATTAAGGAAGACATAAAGCTATGGAAAAGACAATATCAATTGCGAGTAAGGAACACATAAATGCAATCCAAACAAATTTAACACAGCCAAAATAAAAGGAAAACATGCTGAAAGAAATCAACCGTGATGAATCTCACAGTCACAAGTAAACATCTTCTTTATTACTCCAATAATGGCTTACACAATAAACTCAGTCATCATAATGAAACTCTCTTGACATAGGTTTTTCTCCTAGTCCTGTGCTCATGCGCCCCCCCCCTCCTAAATGTTACATACATCAGTCTTTTAAAGAAAAATAAAACTCTTTGTATTCCGGGAATCGGAAACGGTTTGTCTTCTAGACTCTGCGGCTGCCAGATGCTTCGTTGAACCATTATCAATCTTTTGACAAGTGGGGTGTTCTCTTAGTATTAGCCATGCGTTTGATTTGTACAAACAGTGATAAGACAATTCATGATATACAAAGGTAATAAATTATATTCTTGATATACAAAGGTAATAAATTATCTCTGATGAAAAGACCAAATGGTCAGACCATTGACATTGAATCCCAATTCATTGATAATCAAGAAGGCAATCTCTGCCATGATACACCTTCATGGAGAAAACTAACTAGCTATGCTACATGTTCTTCTTTGCTTCTAACGTAGCTCCTTCTCTTATCATGTCCTGTGAATCTCTTTCCATACCAAGCTTTGCAAGGGATATTGTTTGCATGTAAAAAGCTGTTGGCCACTCTGGTTGGCATACCTGTGCCTGCATTGCATCCCGGAGAGCAAGTTGAGGTTGATCACTCATCAAATATGCCAAACTACGCCTTGCAAAGACAGTTGGAGATGGGATAGTCATAACATTGACCAATTTAGAGTAGTACTCAATAGCAGTCTAAAAATCCTTGTCTCTGAAAGCAATGTCTACACATTTCTTCATGTTCGACATCTCTTGGACTTGTTGAGTCCATTCTTGAAATGATAGCTCATTTTCTGCACCCTCATCATCCTTATATCCAGTTTTGACCAGCACATCATGCACAACTGTGAGATCCACCCTTACACAAGCCTTTCCAAGTGGAGAGAGCATAACTGGCAGAGACGCTGTAACTTTAGTTATGCCCATCAAAACATCGGATGGAACCTCTATCTACATTTGAAGTGGAGCTAATGCTGTTACAAGAAACTTGGCATTAGGTCTGTCTCGAGGTTCAGACTGCAAGCACCTTGAAGCCAGTCCAACTAGTTCTGTTGCATCCTCATCTGCATACTGTCCATCTAAGGACGAGTCCATTTCAGACCAAACATCCTGAGGTGAAGCTCCAACAGGTGAGAATGACGTCAAATAAAACTATCGGTACAATGAGTCGATGCCCAAAAGAAACAACCCCCACTCTTGCCAATTCACTTCCAAACTCCAGTCTTTGCCACGGGGTTTCTTTTCAGGCAGTAAGGTTTCTACGCAACCAACCCCTTGCATTAACTCCTCCTGTCGACGTCGGCCGGATCTCCTCTTAGTGATGGACTTCCATTGAGACCCTACAGGAGGACTAACTGAACGGAGCAAATTGCCTGCGAGACAAGGTTTGCGTGAAGATAAGCCATGCAGATTGCTTTTCTTCACTATGCTTCCGTGACAAAACTCCATTTTTTTGCTTTGATGTTCGTGTGATAAATATACCTTCAATACTTCGTATTATTCTGCTTCGCTCGAACATTCCCCATTTTAGCGTAGTTTGGGACATCCAGAGGTATCTAGCTTCTTCAACGATATACAATGTTTAAGACCTTCCAACTCATCTAACTCGACGCAGTTCTAGACACTTATCATTCGAGGATTTTTTAGGGGCGCCAACCCTTGTATGCTCTTCAGCTTCGCATATTGAGATGCCTCGAATTCTTCCAAAGATACCAATGTGTCTGTTGATGAATCTATCAATAATCTGACTGGAGGTATACCATATCAAATGGGCGTTTTGAAGAATCTGTCAGCCCTGTACAGTTCGACTAATTCTGGGAATGGTAGCCATTTCACTTAGCATCATTTATGCTCTGACAACTGGTGCGTTACGTAGATTTTTTTCTTCGGATACCCAGCCCGCGATCAACCCTAGGTCGTCCACTGACAATGGCACCTCTATTCTCGCTGGGCAATTCTTACCTTGTTGCAGTTGCTGGACGCAGAATTCCAAATACTTGATAGCCTCATGTGTCTCATCCTTTGTATGCGGTTCACTAGAGTAACGCATCAATGCAAGAATCAATCTCCTTGGTTTCAAATTATTTGCAACCTTCCAAGCCTCAACAGTTTCATGCTGCTCCTTAAGACTAGCAAAAAATACGAGTTCATCCACCTTTCCATAGCTGCCTAACGGTTTGATAGTTGTTGCTTCATCCAGAACATCCTTACAATCACTGAGAAAATCCCGAAACTCCCTCAGTATATTTTGGTACTCAAAATTATTTTCATCTGAAGATGATGCCACTTTGCAATTAAAACTGCTATACGTTCTGCCACCTCACAAAACCAGGTTGCATATTTGTTACTTGTCAAGTCAATGGAAGACCTCTCATGTCCTTCTGGCTTCAAAGAAAACTCTTCATCTTTGCTAGAAAGTTTGTCCAAATGTGGGAAGTGATGACATATAGTATAGTCCAACAGAGTACGAACTATTTGCAAATCTTCCTCAGATCTTAGTGCATGAATTTGATATGATCCAAAACGTAGGAAAGACTGTGCCACACGACAAACAATCGCTCCCGGTTCTTCTCTAGGATTACCATCATAAAACATGTCTCGTGAAACGCCTTTTCCTGTGGTGAGAAGAAAAAGGGCACGAGTCGTTGGAACACGAAGGGATTCCATTGTTTCACTGCACAGAAATTCTCGAATGCTGCTACGAAGAACTGTTGAAATAGCCAGACCAAGGAACCTTGCATTTCTCTCTGTACCAGTACGAGAAGCTCATGCAAATTCTCATGTAGCAGGATCTCTCTTATCTGTAATGCGTGTGCTTTGAAGTTCCCTGTTTAGATCACTATCGACCTCACCAAACTACTCAGGTCTCCAATCGTCCAGGAGTTTTGTCATATCCATTAGCAATATAACCTTCATGTTTCAGAACGAAGGTGGTCTGATTTTTGTCAGTAAAATCTTTACCTATTAAATCAGAAACAACTACATCCTTACATACCTGTTCACGGGAGTAGATGGGAATTGTTATAGGGATAGGCATGAAAACGATCCGCCTGCATACTTCATTGTCTATAATAGTGTTGGGATGTCAAAACAAGATATCATCAATGTGGAAATCTACATTGTCCTCTTTGTGAGTGAAAAGGTTGCTATTATATCCATTTTCTATCCAGTCTCCATTTCGAGTCCTCTCAGTAATGATTCGGTAACGACCATGACCAGAAAGTCCAATTCCAAAAACCCCTTGTTACACCATCCATAAAATAAATGTAGGGCTTTTCATAATGGACAATTTTACAAATGAGAGTATACTCTGCCGAGAAGACCTCTCGCACACGATTAGTGTTTTTGTCTTCTTTTATAGCAACAACTACATCTTTTATATCCATACCTGCAGAAAAATCCCAAGGTGAACTTCCCTCAACAAGAACACACTTGACCTTAGGGTCAGTAGCCCATTCATCCAGACACTTCTTTTGCATCCTCTATGCTCCCAATGCACTGATGACATTCCCAATGCCAACAACCCCTTGTTAATGTGAATAAGTGAGAACCGATTTGTACTTTGGGCAACATAGTCGAATTTAATATCTGTTACAACATTGCCAAACAATTTGAAATCAAGTAGCTTTGGTTTCTTGTCCCAATTTAGAGAGAATGGTGGCTCACTAATTGGATTTTGATGAACAATAAAATTGTCCTCAATATGTGCTTCAAGTATCCCTTCCATAACTGTAGATTCTATATGTGATATGACCACGTTCTGGAATGATCCAAAGAGTTTGGAAATTTTTCTCGGATTGACAACTTGTTCTATTGTTGGGTCGGTGATTGGAGTTTTCTCACCGAACTTACTGATTTCAATTCCTTTATTCAAATTTTCTCTTTGTACTTCCTGCAACTTTTCAATGCTGGTTCCTTATTGTGGAGTAGTTTGTTCTAGAGTCACCTTTGATGCGGATCCTTCTCCTTCCTGTGAAGAATTGTCTGTATAAATTTCATCCAGATTAGTAGGGGGGTCCTAGTACTACCAAACAAATCACCTGGAATCTTACTTGTTTATTTAAGAAACCTACCTTTTCTATATCTATGCCTAACCATTAGTAAACTACATGACAAAAAAGGGTTTGGATAGAATCACCAAAGTGAATGCAGCGGGATAGAACCCTTGCATAAATTCATAAGCGAGGGCGCCTTTGCATCTTACCATATTTTCATCCACCAAATCTGCAATGTAGTGAGAAAACCAAATAGAAACAACAAACCGTTTACCTTTTAACAACTGCCCGACAATGGTGCCAAAAATGTTGGATTAATTAATTGTTACTTTAATACACCATGTACCTGTTAATCCGGTTCGTAAACTTGTAAGTGTTATACATAGTATGTGTAGGTAAAATATCAGAGTCCAAACTACTCTAACTTCTTAGGAGGCAAGTGAACCACACTTTTATCCAATCATTCATAAAAATACTAAGAAACTATCAAGCAAACCTCTTAAACAACTTCACTTTGCTCGCAAGATTGATATCAAGTATGAGAAAAAATTAAATAATTTTGTATGTCATGTATAGATCTATGATCTATGCATGATCATGTTCTATGATCCGTTCTCATCCTAATTCTCAATCAATGGATGTTTAAGTGTTCACACAAAAAAATATTGTTGGTAAATAACTTGAAAACAAGAACTAATAGCTAATTCTTTTGTCAAATATCCTTCCAATATTCAAGATGCAATCTTTCACTTATTAAACTAAGTGTTCATGCTTTGTATGTGAGGTTAGATTTGATAGAAATAATCCTAACTACCGTCCAAAAACAAATGAAACATAGTACTAAATATGACCACAAGTTTTACTTCGAACCATCCCTTTGAATCAGTCAACTATAAAGATATTGAATCCCTATTCATGAACTACTGATCTTAAGTTGGATATAATAGTCCAAAGTCAAAGATTATGAGTGGTAAGTCTTAATTTTTGAATTCACAATTAATACATTCAATGTGACACATACGTGGTGACATTGCAGTTCTTGTATCCAGACAAGTTGTCTATGCACATATGTGACTCAATTGTCTTACATTGTATAGTATTAACTACTTATTTGAAACAACAATGAAAACTTCAAAGGACAATCACCAATCCTTTGGGACCAATTCTTACAAAAAAAGGGTACAAGACATTTCTTAACCTCAAGTTTTCATGTCTTTCTATTAGTGATTGAATCGATCTCTACATGATTTGTGCAATTGTGATCTTAATAAAAGAGACTTTGTAACTTGCAACAATCAAAATACTACTACAATTTCAATGGAACAACAAGCCATAAAATTGTAAAGACTTGTCACTGAGAAAGTACAAATGTTATTAGTGGTTATCTCTAGAGATGGAATGAACTACCAATCCCAATATCATGAACTGTAAACAAGATGCGAATGGTTAATTCTATGAATCATTTACAGGTCAAAAATTCATTGCAACCATGAAATCGTTGATGGCACATAATAAATCGAACACCAACATACGAGATTTTTAATGAAACTAACTATTGATGTAACACTACTCTAGCAAAAATATAACACAAGCATTGTGTCCCAGATTGGTGGGCCCTTTCCAACTGAATATAACGATCAAGATAACACCACGAGATTTTAGAATGATGCTTGCATTAAAAGAAAATAAAGTTTAAAATCACAACATATGCTCCATACATAGATCGATTCTTAGTAATAACAACAATGATTAAGGCTTCTCTTGGCTCCAAAATAGACAACTACGATATCACATATTCCAACTCTAACCTATGATTACATTGAGGTATTACATACATATAGAAACCCTAAAGAAAATGATAAGATTATGCCCTTCACTCTCGTAAACTAGAATGCTCAAAATGACAAAGGAAACAAACATATCAACCATGTTTAGCTCTACACAATTCATCTGGTAAACTTAGCAATCAAGATGAGATTCAAGGAAATATGTTTTGATAATATTCTATTCATATGACAATGCATACAAATAGCATTTCATTCCCATTTTGTAAGATTCCCCCATGAATTTCCTGGGCACAAGAAGGCATTGACCCTCCGTTTGACTGAAGCCTAGTGCTCTCATGGAAGATGTAGAACTCGAGCCAAAGGACACGAACCATGCTGGGGACTAGATCTACAAAACCCATGTGCTCCTTTTCCTCATGGACGCACACATATAGGAAAACCTCCAAACCTAGGTGCTGGAACTCCATAGTTCGTGCAGGAACTGAACTATAATTCTTCATAGGTAAACATTAGTTCCAAAAAGTCATGAAAACCTATTAAAAACTTAGAAAATTAAATAGAATAAGAAACTATTACCTATTTAATGCTTGTTGCAAGGTTTTAGGCTTAGGAGCATGGATTTGTAGGATAATGGGGTTTAGTTTAGGTGTAGTAGTGGGAAAGTAGTGAGAAAATGGTGTTTTAAATATGGAAAAATGGGAGGCCAACAAGTCTTTCATTGAGAGCCAAGTTTGCATCCAACTATCTCGAGTGCCTTGCACCCATACATTTGAAAGCATTGTGTAACCACAATCCTTTAAATGAGTCCTTGAATCATGTAATAAAAAGACGTTTCCAGTTGCGCCAAACCATAGATCCTCTCCCCACCTTACACAATCCCCCTTTCCAAATTTCCATGCCACCCAATGGCCAAGAATTGGAAACGCTCAAACAAAACCCTTCCAAATGTTCGATCTCCCCTTGCAAGACTTGGGCTTTGATCTAATCCACTATTCCATAGAATAAGAATTGAAATATGTAAGCTTAGTAATTTTCCCCACAATCCTTCATTAAACAATAACCACCAAAGAATCTTAGCCTCCAAAGCCTGACCAAATAAGTAGATGTTATTTAAACCCTATCCACCACTCTTTTTTGGTTTAACTAGGATTTTCTAGTTCATCAGGGAAATTCTCTCCTTTTGTTTTTTTATTGGATGTTAATCCCTAGACAAATCCCCATGTTATGTATAAAACCCCTTAGTAATCCATAGATATTGAATTATTACATTTCTAGTGTTATATTTGCACGTCGGTTAGAATGCTTCATTGCACCCTTTCATTACAATTGTACCCTTTACTTCCTATATATACAACAAGGAGACTTAGTCTTAGGATCATAATATCTCATCTCATATTGTATTCTAAATTGGATATATTGTAAAAATAGGCTTCCCCCTTGAAGTTGACTGTAATCATTGACTTTTTATCATTTTTAAGGCATTGGATTGTTGGATTACTGAGAGGGGGGGTGAATCAATAATAGAGAAATTCAATCCTTTTTAACCATAAAATGCAAGTGTTATATCAATGTAGCATTATCATCCAATAGTTGCAGATTAAACAAACAATAAACAAATGAGAAATCATACACATACACATTACACCGATGTTTTTACGTGGAAACCCAAAGCGGGAGAAAACCACATAATGATTTTTCTTATATGTATTTAAGAATTACATTCTTTGGAAGCACCAACTTCCTTTGATTTCCAGCTGCATTTGGAAGGAGACTCCAACCCCCTAGTTTCTCAGGCTACAACCTGAGGGAAGCTCCAACTCCCCAATTCTCTGGCTACAACCAGAAGGAGGATACAACCCCCTATGTTCTCCGGATACAACCACCTGTCCTTGCCTCGTCCAACTACCCTGAAATATAAGTAGAATTATGGAACCACTGTCACACTATCATTGTGAGATATACTATTGTAAACCTGTACCAATCAACCTGCACCAAACACCTGTAAAAACTTGTACCAAACAACCTAAAATCAACCTGTACCATAAACAAGTGCATCAACCATGCATCGACCTGTACCTCAATCTGTACCATCAATGAGTGCATAAACCATTCACCAAATATTTACCAATAATGACTCATCAATATGTACCAACATCATCAACTATAAACCTCATGTATGTGTGAACTCATCAACTACTTGTCTCAACCATGTACCTCAACTAAAATACCTCATTAATTTCATCATCCAAATATGATTTGTAACTCTGTAATATACCTGGTGTATATGATCACATACCTGCAAACCTTCCTTAACTTTAACAACAAGAGACTATCATTTTCATCAAACTTTAATTTAGTCTCAGATGACTAATTTTGGATTAGTCAATAACCCTAACTTCAAATAATCATAACTATGTACCTTTAATGAATAAAGATATGAAAATAGTACACAATGTTCTTCAATGTATTTTATGAAATTCCTCCAGGTTTCACTACTTGGAACCTCTCAGAAAAGGAGTTATAGAAAAAATGGCATACCTTGTTGAATTTTGGCTTATTCTAGAGAGCGAACTTGTAGAGAGTGCCCCACATGGAATATTTGTTGTATGGATATGGAAATGATACACAAAATACTACAGATTGTACTCTAATCAATTCATTTGGTCTTACTGAATTTGGATCTATTATGAAGAAGTTATGGTGTTTTTACCCGAAACACCTATTTTAGACTAGTTTCAGGACTAGCAACAAACCCTATTTTCCAAGGAGTGTAACTCCAAAAATACAACGACCCACAACATGAAATTTTTATCACAACTACTTGGATATTTTTCCTCAACGACCTCGATATTTCATGGTCTGAATCATTCTAGAAAAAAATTTATTGAGAAAATGGTGAGATGACCTATAAATAACATACCTTAAAAAGCATCATCAAAAGAATTTATCCTCCCTGGAATTTCAGCCTTGTTTACTTCACCTTCCCTCTGAAATTTGCCTTAGATATCCTTTGGTTACCTCATTCACTTGTATATATTCAATATGATCAAGTGTAATTAAATGAGAGACCCTTGCCTCTTATTTATACTTTTATGTAGCTTCCTCAAGGGGTTACCTTCTAACCATCTTAAACCACTTTCCTTATTTTAGGGCTAACCCAATTCTAACCACTTGTCCACTTAGTAATTTCTTCATTAACTTTATTATTTAAATAATTTATTTTGTATCCAATTTGACTTATAGTCACTTATCACTTCACTTTATTATTTAAATAATTTCTTCTTTGCAACCACTTTGACTACTTTGACCTTTTGGGGCTTCTAGATGACTCATGAGGGTTCTCCAAATTCACATGGCCATAACTCTCTAACCGTGAGGAGTTATGTGATGTTTCACATACCATTGGAAATGGCATGACATTTAATATCCATCTAGAATAGTCTTACCTTAAAATATATTAAAAATCATATCATTATACATCAAACAAACTTGGGTTCATTACCCAAACCTTTGTGCTACCAGAATTTGCGACCAAACTTTCTTCAAGGGTTGACATCAATGACAACCATCCCAAATAATCAACAATCTCCCCATTTTTCATTGATGGAAACACTCCGATGCAATACTTAAGTCATATCACTCATGCTCCCCCTGTGACCATCACTCCCCCTAGAACCATGCCTCTGTGCTCTTTCTCCAAGCATTTACCTTTGCATATGATAAATCTCTCCCTCTTTGTCATCAATGGAAAATATATCTTTCCATCCGGGTTGCTCCCCTTGACTAAAATCTTCTTGAAACTGATCTCCCAACATGAATTGTCATTTTTATGGTGCTTCCTCATGTAAATCTAAGACATATAAGATAAGCATTCAAAATCATTCATTTTGGAGTAGAAATTACCCTGAGTCTTTGGCGAATATACTCAAAGGATTCCCATGGAAGCGGTTTTGTAAAGATGTCTGCCACTTGTTCTTTTGTGCCCACATATTCAACTCTGATGTTCTTCTCTTCAACCTATTCCTGTAGAAAGTGATACTTGATTGGAATGTGCTTCGTCTTGGAGTGCATAAAGAGGTTCTTTGAGATACCGATGACACTTGTATTATCAGAATAGATTGGAATGGGCTCATCATAATCAACCTGTATATATGTTAGAGTTTGTTTCATCCATAGAACCTGTGTACAACATCCTGCTGTTGCAATATACTCTGCTTTAGCTATAGATAAAGATACTGATGATTGTTTCTTGCTTATCCAAGATAGTAAACACTCACCCAAGTAGAATGCTGCTCCATTGGTGCTTCGTCGGTCATCAATGAAACTTGCCCAGTCTGCATCTGTGTAGGAAATAAGTGATATATCATTTCCTTTTGGATACCATAATCCAAACTCTTCTGTTCCTTTGAGATATCTGAAAATCCTCTTCACTGCTAATACATGTGATTCCTTTGGTGTTTCTTGAAATCGTGCCACCTGTCCAACTTCCTGCATTACATATGGTTTGGATGTTGTCACATATAGTAAGCTACCAATCATTGAACTGTATTTCCTCTGGTCTGTAGATTTTGAATCATCATCTTTGCTCAACTTGCAACTAGTTTGCATAGGATTCATAACTGATTTGTAATCTTCCATTTCGAACCTCTTTAGCATTTCTCTGATATACTTAGTTTGAGAAATACAAATTCCTTGATTGCTTTGACGTATCTGAAGACACATAAAGAAGGATAGTTCTCTGAGTAATGACATTTCAAATTCATTCTGCATATCCTTTGTAGTTTTTTGGCTTAACCTGTCATGAATACTTCCAAAAATAATATCATCAACATAAACTTCAATTAATAAAATATCATCTTGAGTTACACCGATTTAGAGGTTGCTATCTGCGCTTCCTTTTCTGAACCTTGCCTACTATAGGTATTTATCCAGTCTAGAGTACCATGCTCTAGGAGCTTGATTTAGACCATACACAACCTTCTTCAATTTACACACATAAACTACGTTCTCTGACAATTGAAATCCTTCCAATTGTTCAATATAGACTTATTCTTCAAGTTCCCCATTCAGAAAAGATGATTTCACATCCATCTGATACACTTTAATATTCTGGGAGCATGCATAAGCTAAGAGAAATTTGATTGCTTCCATTCTGGCAACTAGTGAAAATGTCTCTTCAAAGTCGATTCCTTCAACCTGTGAGTATCCTTTACATACCAATCTAGCGTTGTTCCTTGTAACATGTCCATATTCATTCAATTTATTTCTGAAAACTCACTTTGTGCCAATCACATTCTTATTCTTTGGTCTTGGAACCAATTCCCAAGTGTCATTCTTCTCTATTTGATCCAATTCTTCATCCATGGCATTATTCTGGAATTCATCCTTTCTGGCATCTTCAAAATTGTTCGGTTCAATCATAGATAAGAGTGCTAGGTGCATTTGTTCTGGTGAACAGATTCTTCTTGTAGTCTCAACTCTTGCATCTTTGTTTTCGATAATCTGAACTGAAGGATGATTCTTATATACTCGTTTTCTAGGTGTCTTTGGAGGCACTTGCTGAACTATCTCTTCTACTTCTATCTGATCCTCTTCATATTCCCCTTTACTTCTTCTTCGTAAAGATCTTCCATTGATTAATTTTCTTCTTCCTTTAATTCTTGTCCACATGTTTCATCAATTGTTTCATTGATTCTTTCCACAACTTTGTTCAACCTCATATTGTAACACTTGTATGCTTTCCTTGTATTTGAGTAACCAACAAGTACTCATTTTTCCACATGAGAGTCAAACTTTCCCATTCCACCATCTTCTCTTTTGATGTAGCATTTGCTTCCAAATACTCTGAAGTGCTTCACATTTGCTGGTCTTCCTTTCCATAGCTCGTAGGGAGTTTTGTCATTGTTGTTTATGAGCATTACTTTGTTTTGAATGTGAAATTATGTATGCACTGCATGTGTCAAAAAAGTATTTGTCAATTTGGAATCCATTAGCATGTTTCGAGCCATTTCCTGTATTGTCATGTTCTTTCTTTCAACAACTCCATTTTGTTGAGGTGTCCTAGCAATGAAGAATTGCCTTTTTATTCCATGCCTGTTGCAGTAGTCCATAAATTCCTTTGAGGTGAACTCTCCTCCATTATGAGATCTCAAACATTTGGTTTTTGAATCCGTTTCATTTTCAACCATTTCCTTGTAGACCTTGAAGTTTTCAAAAGCTTCCGACTTATTCATGAGAAAGATAACTGCAGTCATTCTTGTATAATCATCAACTATTAACATAAAGTATTTTTCACCTTTTAAACCCTTTGTTTTAGTTGGTCCAACTAGATCAGTATGCACAATTTCCAGTGGTCTTGTCGTTGAATATTCCTTTGATTTGAACTTGGTCTTTATTTGCTTTCCTTGTTGATAATGCTTGCATAAAGTGTTGGTTGGTTTCGCGATCTGGGGAATTTATCTAATTGCTTCCTTTTTGCTGACTTTGACAAGGTTATCAAAGTGTATGTGAACCATTATTTTGTGCCATAGCCAACCTTCATCTTCCTTTCCTAGACAACACTTTTCATTTCCAATTTCACTTAGTACATATATGTTGCTTGAAGTTCTTGTAGTTGTTGCAATCAATTTTACCGAACATTCTTTTCTTATCTCACACTTCTGTGAATCGAAAGTAATTTTATGACCTTGGTCACACATTTGACTCACACTTAGAAGATTATGGTTCATATCTTCTACTAGTAGAACATTTTCTGCCTTGGTATTCTTGTTTCCAATTATGACTGTGCCTTTTCCAATGATTTTAGTTGAATCATCATTTTCAAAGGAGACTGATCTATCTCTTTCCTTTATTAATTTAAGAAACCTGTCTTTATCATCTGTCATGTGTTTTGAACAACCACTGTCAACATCCCAACCATGTTTCTTCTTCTTAGCTTGTAGAGCGAGCGTGCATTCTTCATTGCTACATTGATTCTACTTTCTTATCCATGTTCTCTTCTGAGGTTCCTGTCTGTGACTGCTGTTGTTCTATTGTGGTTCTCTAGGAGGGACTGTCATTCTACAATCTTTAGCCATGTGTCCAAAGTTTTTTCACTTGTAGCATTCCACTTAAGTGATTAATGATTCAAACCTATTGTAGCTTCTTCTCTGTGTTTCACTAGGCCTTCTTGGATAGCCATTTTGTGTATGACTTTCAAAGTTGTTTATGTTCCTGCTGTTAGCTCTGCAATTTATAGCTTTATGTCCAAAATTATTGCATGCATAACATAAACCAAAAAGGATAGTTTGATACCTGGGAGTTGAAGATCTTTTTATAGGAGTTACTCTTATGAATCCTTCTTCTTCCTGAGGCCTATTTGTTTTTTTTTCGGTCGTTGATTCTAAAGTCTGAATCTTCTCAGTGGAGTAGTGTCTCTGTAATCTTTCTATCCCCTTTGATCATTTTTGCATAGCTTTTTGGTTATGTTTCTTGTTCTGTTGCTTTGGAGATTGATTGCTTTTCTGTCTGATTGTATCCAAGTCTGAACTTCTCATGATAAGGCTTTTGACTACTGATAATGTCATCCAGAACTTTTGAGTTGTTCTGCATATTTTTCTTTTGAAGATCCTTTCTCAATGTGACAATCTCTGCTTCCAAATTTCCAATGATCCCGTCTCTTTCTTCTAATTGTTATTTGAGTGCTTCTTCAATTCTTTTATCTTATTCTATTTGAACCTTCAATTCCATGATCATTTGTTCTAGTTCCTAAGTGTCTTCTTTCTTGTCTAGTTCTTCTTGTTTTTCTTCCTTTCTCTTCTTATAACTTCTATGGCATTGAACAATTCTTCTTGGTAGTCAAATTCTGCCTCTTCATATTCTTCTTCAGTGTCTTCTTTATCATATTCTTATATTGCCATGAATATAACTCTTTTTGTCTCACTGTCACTGACTTCATATTCATCTGTCTTCTTTGGTGCATAAGCTTTTCTTGAAATCTTTCCTTTTGGTTCTTTTGCCTTTATATGTTTGTTTTCTATTTGAGTAATCTTCATCATTCTTCTTACTTTTCTTATGAGGACATTTGTTAGAAAAATTACCAATACCATCACAATTAAAACAAATTAATGGAAGCTTACCTTTATATTTTTTGTTGGTTCCCTTGTTCAATCTTCTAACAAAGTTGGCCACTTCTTCTTCATCATCTTCTGAGAAGTCATTGTTGCTGATATGTTCCTTTTCCTTTCCCTTTTGCTTTGACCTTTTGGATGCTTTGAAAGATTTTTCTTTTATATGTAGATTTTCCTGTTCAGTTCTCATTTCATTGGTTGTGAATATTCCATGTAGTTCGCCCATGCTTATTGAGTCTAGATCTGCTCTTTCTTCTAGTGTCAATATCTTAGGATCAAATCTCATAGGAAGAGATCTTAGTACCTTTTGAAAAATTATAGTTTCTTCAATTTCTTCTCCCAATCCTATGATTGCATTCATTGTTTCATCGAATCGTAAGAAGTAAGCTGCAATATTCTCATCTTTTTTAATATTTAGCTATTCGAATTAACCTTTGTAAGTTTGAAGCTTTGTTGCTTTGACTTTTGAATCTCCTTCATAAATATTTTGAAGTTTGTCCCAAATATTTTTAGCGGATTTACAATATACAACTTTGGTATATACCGATTCACCAAGACCATTCAGAATTGCATCTGTGGATTTCGAATTATTTTGACTGAGTTTCATTTCTTTTTCAGTTGTTGGAAGAACTATTGGTTCTTTGTATCCATCTACTACCGATTGCCAAATTTCAAATCCCTGTTCCTTTATATATGTTTTCATCCTTCTGCTCCATAATGCATACTTCTGTCCATCAAACTGTGGTATTCGATTTTTATACATGCTGTTGCTCTCCATGATCTACCTTTAAGTGGTTCAACTAATTTTTGAAGGAACCTGCTCTGATATGAATTGTTGGATTATAGAGAAGGGGGGGGGGGGTGTGTGAATCAATAATAGAGAAATTCAATCATTTTTAACCATAAAATGCAAGTTTTATATCAATGTAGCATTATCATCCAATAGTTGCAGAGTAAATAAACAATGAATAAATGAGCAATCATACACATACACAATACACTAGTGGTTTTACATGGAAACCGAAAGCGGGAGAAAACTGCATAATTATTTTTCTTATATGTATTTAAGAATCACATTCATTGAAAGCACCAACTTCCTTTGTTTTCCAATTGCAACTCGAAGGAGGCACCAACCCCCTAGTTTCTCAGGCTATAACCTGAGGGAAGCTCCAACTCCCCAATTCTTTGGCTACAACCAGAAGGAGGCTACAACCCCCTATATTCTCCAGCTACAACTAGAAGGTGGCTAAAACCACCTGTCCCTTCCCCATCCAACCACCCTGAAATATAAGTAGAATGATGGAACCACTGTCACACTATCACTGTGAAATACACTGCTGTAAATCTGTACCAATCAACCTGCACCAAACAACTTATACCAAACAACCTGTAATCAACCTGTACCATAAAAAATTGCATCAACCATGCACAAACCTGTACCTCAACTTGTACCATCAACAAGTGCATCAACCATTCACCAAATATGTACCAATCACGGCTCATCATGATGTACCAACATCATCAACTATACACGTCATGTATGTGCCAACTCATCAACTACTTGTCTCAACCATGTACCCAACATGTACCTCAACCAAAAGCCCTCATCAATTTCATCACATACCTACAAACCTTCCTTAACTTTAACAACAAGAGACTAGCATTTTCATCAAACTTTACTTTAGTCTCACATGACTAATTTTGGATTAGTCAACAACCCTAACTTGAAATAATCATAAATATGTACTTGTAATGAATAAATATCTGAAAATAGTACAAAATGTTTTTTAGTGTCTTTTATGCAATTTGTTCTAGGTTTCACTACTTGGAACCTCTCAGAAAAGGAGTTATAGAAAAAATGGCATACCTTGTTGAATTCTGGCTTATTCTAGAGAGAGAACTTGTAGAGAGTGCCCCACATATGGTACTCTAACCAATACATTTGGTCTTACTGAATTTGGATCTGTTATGAAGAAGTTATGACGTTTTTACCCAAAACACCTGTTTTAGACTAGCTTTAGGACTAGCCACAAACCCTATTTTCCACGGAGTGTAACTCCAAAAATACAACGACCCACAAGCTAAATTTTTTATCACAACTACGTGGATATGTTTTCTCAACGACCTTGAGATTTCACGGTTTGACTCATTCTAGAAAAAGATTTATTTCGAAAATGGTGACAAGACCTGTAAATAACATACCTTAGAAAGCACCATCAAAATAATTTATCCTCCCGTGAATTTCGGCTTTGTTTACTTCACCTTCCCTCTAAAATTCTCCTTAGATATCCTTTGGTTACCTCAGTCACTTGTAGATATTAAATATGCTCAAGTGTAATTAAATGAGAGACCATTGCCTCTTATTTATACTTTTATGTAGCTTCCTCAAGGGGTTACCTTCTAACCATCTTAAACCACTTTCCTTATTTTAAGGCTAAACCCACTTCTAACCACTTGTCCACTTAGTAATTTCTCCATTAAATTTAATATTTAAATAATTTCTTTTGTATCCAGTTTGACTTATAATACACTCATCACTTCACTTTATTATTTAAATAATTACTTCTTTGCAACCACTTTGACTACTTTGACCTTTTGGGGCTTCTAGATGACTCATGAGGGTTCTCCAACTTCACATGGCCATAAATATCTAGCCGTGAGGAGTTATGTGATGTTCCACATACCACTGGAAATGACATGACATGTACTATCCATCTAGAATAGTCTTACCTTCAAATATATTAAAACTCATACCATTATACATCAAACAAACTTGAGTCCATTACCTAAACCTTTGTGCTACCGAAATTTGCTACTAGAATTTCTTCAAGGGTTGACATCAATGACAACCAACCCAAATAATCAAAATGGATAATAACATTTGGTATCAGAGCCTTGATCCTAGGGTTTTTCTTCTCCAAGCAAGTCATCTTAGAATTTTCGCCATAACGTTTTTCTAGGATGATTCAAACAACGAAACTTGGAGTTTATTTAGAAGACATATAAATGTATATGTGGTAAACATTCTAGATTCTGGGTCATTACACATTTAGAGATATACCTTGTGGAAGATAGGGATTTTGACTCGTCCTATAACTAGTCTCAAACATGTGTTCCGGGTAAAACAATCATATATTTTTCAAAGAGAATACAAATTCCATGAGACTTGTTTCATTTCAAAGAGGATAGGACGTATTATTTAGGGGCCAAATTTTAAAATTAGTTATCAAATATTGGATGTGTGGCATTCTGTACAATTTTTCTCTCAAGAATAGTCCAAAAATCAGCAAGGTTTGGGAAAGTTATCATAATTTTCACTTGGCACTTCAAATTTTTGTCAGACTTATGGAATTGTAGAGAGGACATATTAGAGTACTACAGACCAAGATTTAAGACTTAGAAGGACCAAAATTTCAGAAATACAATAGAAGGAAGGTCAGATAGGAGGACAAACTCCAAATTAAGGGTTTGAAAGGTACGCAGCTTATAATTGGCATAAATTTTTGTTGGAAGATGTATTTTTGGTAATTTAAATTTTGTGATCAAGAGGAAAAGGAGGAGTATTATTATTTTTATTCTACATGCCTCCAAAATCTTAATTTTTTACTTATACAACTAGCAGTTACAATTCTTCTTTATTATTATAATCATTTAACACATTAGATGTATAAATAAGATCACTGAAAGAGAGGCAATCATAGAAACAATAGAGACACACAAATTATCCTAGGAAACCCTCATGGGGAATAAAACACAACAAAAAATTACTCAATATAGATAGAACAAAAACAAGGCAGAAGATCCTCCTCTACTCCTTCACTAGGAAAGAGTAGCACACTACTTATCCAAGAGATACCAAGACATAGACTAAGAAACCTCCTTGACCTCACCCCCAGTTGCATCAACTTCTCCTCCAAGACTTGTACACTTTTTCCTCTTGTTGTAGATCTTATGAGTGAGTGTGCAAATGAGGCATTGTCCTCCATTATAAATAGTGGCATGGCCAATATAATATTAGGTCTAGGATGACATGTCACTTTTCCCTCTTAATTTACATTTAATTGTCAAGGCACAAAAGGGTCGACTTTTACAAAGGTACAATAGGTCCTAATTAATAAATATAATGTAATAATATTATTCAACACTCCCTTTTAGGTAGAATATTCTTCAAAGTTACATTATTTCAACACTCCCCCTTAACAAGAAGGGTATTCTATAGACAACATCAATAAAAACTGACTGGACTCAATACATCATCAAGAGGAGGAGACATTGTCATCAACATTTGGAACATTGTCTGTCATATCTATAGGTCACCAAAAGTTTTTCACATCATCAACATAAGTATAAAATAAACATCATCATCATTTGCAGCGCAGAGCTGGAGTAACATTATCATTCTCATTTAGGTTTCTGTGGTGAGAGATTTGTTTAGAATTTGTCGGAAGAACCACAGTGCTATTGACAGCTTGTCGTCGACGTTTTGGATCCACAAGATGGATCCTGTTGTGGATCCGAAACGTCGACGACAAGCTGTCAATAGCACTGTGGTTCTTCTGACAAATTCTAAACAAAAAATTATCATTATCAACAACATGAAGCTGGGAAATCAACATCATCAACAACATGAAGCTGGAACATCGACATCAACAACACGAATATGGAACATCAACATCAACAACACGAAGATGGAACAACAACAACAATGGAAACATAATGACAAAGGAGCATAAAAAACATCAACAAAAACAACAATAACTGTGGGCACTCCGATAGACTATCCATCCAGACCTTACATGATATGTACATGGATAATAAAACCCCCTAGGATATAAATCTTAACGATATTCCACACTAATGACCACAACAAGTATATACATACATAGGCACCCCGACAGACCATCCATCCAGACCTTACAAGATCTATCCAAGGATGATCAATCCCCTCAAATATAAATACTAACGAGCTGCCGTGTTGGTGGCCATGATACGATAGTAATATCAGCGTCACTCCCCCCTTCCAGGGAAGTCCTTTTGGACTACACCAAGCTTGTATCGGAAGTACTCAAAATTCACATGAGATAGGGGCTTAGTCAACAAACCTGCTACCTGCTCATCTGTGCCAACATACTGGAGCTTCCCAAATCCCTTCTGTACCATGTCATGGATGTAGTGGTACCAGATCTTAATGTGCTTCATTTTATCATGGAACCCTGGGTTCTCTGTCATCTTTATGCAACTCTGGTTATCAAGAAATATCATGGTAACATCCATCACTAGGTCAAAATAGACATGTCAACAACTTCTGAATCCATATGTCTTCAAGACTGGTGGAGCATGCTGCAATGTACTCTGCTTCTGCCATACTAAGAGAAATACTTTATAGCTTCATGATTTTCCATGAAGTCATGGCTGACCCTAAACTGAAACAACATCCTAAAGTGCTTTTTTTTTCTGAAACAATTCCAACCTAATCTAAATCAGTATAGCCATACAATCTAAAGTCATAATCTCCAATATAACAGAGGCCATAGTCCAACGTACCCTTAAGGTATCTCATCACATGCTTTGCAACTACAAGGTGAACATGTATGGGCTTCACCAGTAACTGACTCAAGGTGTTCACAACAAAGCATATATTTGGTATGGTATTCATCAAATACATCAACAAACCAATCATCTGTCTGTATAGAGTAACATCAACTATTTCTGATGAAGTATCAACCAATAACTTCATATTTGTTTCCATAGGAGTGGACATGGTTCTATAGTCCATCATGTCGAATCTCTTCAAAATTTCCACAACATACTTTCCTTGACTATAGAAAATATCTTATGGTCTTTGCCATACTTCAAGACCTAAGAAATAGTGCATCGAGCCTAGGTCCTTTTTTTTTTTTCAAATTCAACGACAAGCTTCTTCTTACAATTGGTGATGATATTTTCTTCATCTGTCAAGAATAAGTCGTACACATATAGAAATGATATAATTGGTCCATCATTCTCAATATTGAAGTAAAGGTTGGGATATACTTTACTCTTGGTAAAGCCTAAGTTCATCATAAAACTATCAATCCTACCATACCAAGCTTTTGGATCTTGCTTCAACTTGCAGACATGAGTCTTCCTATCTTGTACTTCAAAACCAATTTTTCACATCACATTGTACCAAGTTGGTACACTTTATCAACTACAACTCAATCTGCATAATCATGTGTTGGTTCTATGTGCTTTATGCAAAGCACTATTTCTCTCACTGCCTGAGAGTATGTCTACTTTTTCTTCAATTTTTCCTTCTGGAACTGGGACTCTGCACCTGCAACTGCTATTTATGAAGATGAGAATGACTTCTCTATTCTCACTGTAGTTGTTGTAATATGAGAGTATCTCCTCTAATCCATCATGATGCCAGATTCATTTTCTCCCTTTGAATCTCATACTGCATCAAATTCTTTTAATGGATCATGGTTGTTCTATATATACTTTTTCTGATTACTAGAGAAAGTGTCTCATCATAGTCTTTTCCCTCTTGCTAGGAGAATCCTCTAGACACAAATCAGGAGTTGCACATATTTATACTATTATCTGCAACATGTTTGATCTGTTAGATCAATCTTGGAACTCACCACTGACTTCCCTTCTAGTCTCAAGGAAAAATCCATATCCCATTCTGTCTGACTTGCTTCCTCCTCTGTCACTGAAATGAGGAATTCTTCCTAGGACATTTCATGTCTCCCAGAAACAATAGCGAGAATGATGGTCATAGTATCTCCTTCAGAGCTATCACTTGTGACCTTCTTGAAACAAGGGTAAAACGGAAAGAAATACAATAATAAGGAATGAGAGAAACACTCTTCTAGTGTTGTGATCAATCATTCCTCCATGGTAACCTGGAAACAAAACAAGAAGTTTCTCCTGGAGGATATGTTAGTTACACCTAGTAAATGATTACAGTAAGCATTTATCTCAATAGTTCTCACATGCTACCAAGTATTCAATAAAACTTTTCAAAGATTGCTATCACAATTACAGTTTTTAGCAGTTATCAAACTTGATATGTGTAAATTTGAATCTTATCAATTTAATCAATCAAACTTCAAACCTAGAGTCTTGTCCTCAAGAATGAGTGTGTTTATTTTCTTTCGAGTCTCCTTTACTCAAGATGAAAAGTATTTTCTTCGACCCGTCCTCTATACTAATATAATATGCTTTCTTGACATAAAAATGGGTTACATAATAAACTCTATAATCTCAAATTTAATCAATCTAATACTTTGGCTTTAATTTTGACCAATGATTAGTATGATAGTCATAAATTCAACAGATCAAAATAAAACCTAGATGTTCATAAGATCACAATAATTCCATAACAAATAGAGGCATATCAAATTAATCAAACTTGTTGTACATTGTTCCTCTAAACGTGTTGGATCTGAGATACTTCTGGATCTACGATTTTTGTTCAGAAAACATATCCTTTCTTCTACAAATACCCTTTATAATAATGATACAGTTTGAACATATGTAAGTACATACCTCTGAAAGTATCGACAGGTAGTGGCACCATTTAGGAAACAACGACAAGAAATAACGAACCTTTAAAACTTCAAAGGTGCTTCAACTTGTAACTTAAAGTTAGCTGGATATTTTCTAGGGTAAGGAACACTAGGACAATAAAAAATCAGTCCCAACACTTCACAATAATTTTCACTGCAACTGGTATTGCAGCTGGTGATGGCACTGCATTTGGTGTTACAACTGACATGAAGGAACTGGCACGAAGGAACTAGCACTGCAACTGCAACTGCAATTGATACTGCAACTGCAACTGATACCACAACTGCAACTGCAATTGATACTACAACTACAACTACAACTGGTACTTCAACTGCAACTTAGGGTTTTATGAGAAAACCCTAATTTTTCAAACTTCAAATTTCAGAATTATGATCCAGGGACTAGATGCGTCCTCCTAGGGTGAGCTCCTAGATGTGGTTACTTACCCCAACGTCCTCCTTAAATAGGGAAAACGTCACACTTAATGTTTATGCAAAAACCCTAATTCTGTAGCAACTGCAATACATAAAACTGGATTTTGGAAAGGGTGCGTTGAGTCTAGTCACTTCTTATAAATCATGAGTTCTTCTCTTTTAGGCCTACTCTGATCACATGTTAATGTTTTACTTATACAACTAGCATTTACGGTTCTTATTTATTATTATAATAATTTATCTAAGTTGTATAAATAATATCACTGAAAGAGAGACAATCACATAAACAATAGAGACACACAGATTATCCCGGGAAACCCTCATGGGGAAGAAAACCCAACAAAAAATTCCTTAATATAGATAGACCAAAAACAAGGTAGAAGATCCTCCTCTACTCCTTCACTAGGAAAGAGTAGCACACTACTTGTTGGCATAGGGGCAAACCTAGGGTTCAACACTAGTACAATGCACCAACAAAACCCTAACTACCAGCCCTTTCGGAAACACCTGCGAAGCAGATGAAGTCTCACCCGAGGTAGAGGAAGGGGTGGTTGTAGGACTCTAGTGTCTGCAACCTTAGCTGGGAAACATATATGTGATTTTAATACCTTAACAGAGCACTTATCAATTATGATCCTTCAGTATTTAACCAACATCTACTTCACAATAAAACCCTAATCATAGAGCATCGCGGTATTCACCCAGATCTAGTATAGTCGAGCACTAAGCACATTCACATGGGTTATATCTAGCACTTATTCATATTCTTAAGCACACAACATCAACATATATATCTACCATTCATCTATTTCAAAGCACTTAAGCAAGTAAACACATAAACACATCAATACATCGCACAAAGCATGACAACACAAGATACACGTGGTTCACCCCCACCCTGGGGCTACATCCACCAACTCTTCTTCTCTTTATTATCTTTGGTCAATCAACTACATGCACAGAGCCTTGAGATCTTACTCCACAGAGGACAGGAGATTTGCGCACCTCGCTAGATCCGCCTTCCTTGAGTTACAACACAAAGCCTTCCACAATCTATGCACAAATCACTACAAATGACTTGCACTTAGCTCTGCAAGACCGAACCCAATATGCATGAAGCATTTACAATTCACACTTAACACTTTATCACTTAGCATAACATCACAAGGATGCCTTCTTCCCATACACACACACCACTTCTTACATCGCCTAGACATCTATTTATGCATTACAAAATAGGCCTAAGCATGGGTAAACCCATGGGATGACATCCCCATACCCGTTACATAAGCCCAAAACCCAAAAATCCATACAAGAGGGGCTGAGATCCCGCAATATCCACTTCATCTTGCACTCCGCCTTCGACAGCCTGTCGAAGTCTCAAAATGGTCAAAAATGACCAAGGATCCTCAAAACTTGGTCAAGGGCCAACATGCCCCTAACACTCACCTGTGACTCATCCCGAGTCACTTTGCTCTGGGTAATTCTGCCTCAAAATCCTCAAGCTTGGCTTGAGTTTTTTCAACATGTTGTTGTGCCATGGCCTCCTGCTCACGAACTCTTGGACAACAACTTCGTTGACAGGTCCCTCTAATAATTGTTCGGCTGCAGTGACGACTTGCTCTAGTTATGCTCCTTGGCCTTTGATCTCTGTGAATATTTGGCAAGCCTCATCCTGTATAGGTTGGATCCTTTGATTCACTTCCATGAATCTTATCTGAATGGTGTGGACCTTTTGTTGAGAACTGCATTGTTCTTGGGATCACTTCATCCTCTAAATGGATAACAGGGGCTTCAACTGTGCCTGTACTGAGTCTGCTTGCTGCTTCACCTCCTGGAGCTGCAACTCCAGTGCCTTCAGTTCTGGGTTCTCAGTGAGTCACTCATAATTCTGGGCACTGCGATCACTCAGTTGTTTACATTCCATGGTAAGGGCCTTTATTCTCTCAATTATGCCTCAAGCAGTTGCTTCTCTTTGATCTCGCACATCCTGCGGAGTATTGGGCACTGTTCTTAGCTTGAGATCTGTGATTCTCTACTGTAGCTGCTGGATAGCTTCTGTGAGTTGATATAATTGGTGTTCTACTGGTTCTTCTTGTTTCTATTCCAAGCCTGTCACAAAGCGAAGTGATCTGTTGACTACTTCTTTCACTCTGACCTGCTCTGCGAGAAAATTTTCTCTCTCTTGTTGGATCTACGCTCTTTCTTCTTTGAACTTTGCTTGAAGAGCGTCCTTCTCTTGCTGCGCAATCCTGTGTTGCTCTATAACTTCCTCCTGTGCTTATTTTAGGTTTGTTGTGACCTGTTATTTCTCAACCTATGCTTGATGAAGGTGGGCTTCAATCACATCAACCATTCTGTGGAGTTGAGCAGGCTCATCTCCTAACTCTGGTTCTTCCGAGGGTGGGGGCACAGTGGACACTACGCGGCTCGAATAAAGGGCTTGTTGTACACCTCTTAGTTCTACTACAATTCTATCATACATGGCTTCTTGTTTTTCTTCGTTCCTTTGCACAATCTCTTCTGAGGCATATCCTACGGCTAAAATAATGAAATCAAAGTCATCAATCATGAGTACACTCTGCATCTTTGGCTTGTTGTCTTTGGCCTTCTTCCGCGATGAAGATTTCATGGGGGAAACCTTCCTTTTCTTAAAAGGATTAGTTTCTTCAGGAGGGTTTTGTGGTGGTGTTACTTCACCTTGCTTATCTTCTTCTTGTTGATTTTCCTCTTTTTTCACTTCATCATCACCTCCTCTACTAGGTGACTCAGATGCGGTCTCTTCTGTCGTGTTGTGTATTTTCTGTACATCTTGCTTCTTTTTCTTCCTGCTATTTCTTGGGGCATCATACTCTTCGTGCGTAACTATCAAATTTCTAATGAGGTCCGGGTCATAAATCTCTGTGGGGTTAGCAGGGATAAGGAATTCCATCAACCAATCTTTAATGGTTTCTTCCAGGTCCTCTGTAGTGAGCTTGTAGTAGTACTGAAGTTCTTCTTTGATTTCATCGACGCGCACAATAATGTAAATAAAGTGCCTATCTGCGTGGAACTTCATAAGGGGACTGAACCTATCCAAGGTGTTCGACATCATACGAGGAAAGGATTCAATAACTCTCCTAAGCTGTAGGTAGTAGGTATGAAATACTGCATTTGAATTCAATTGCTTCCCCATATCGCTCGAATACCAGAGAGTGGTGAACTTCGCAACAAGCGGCTCAAATGGATCGATGTCAGGGAAGGTCGCACCTTCTGGCATCTCCCAAGCAGTAAATGCGATGAGGATCAGGAGCTAGCTGAAGTGAAATTCATAGCCCTGATCCTGGTCTTCATGACAATCTAGTTCGAGTTTATTAACTAGGTACTTCACCCAGTTCATCTGCATGCCTTCCATGCATTTCCCAGCGAGGTCAACGACAAACCTTGTAACCTACGTGGGTCTGTTCTTTCTTACTAGCTTTCCTACAATTAATTGACATGCTAGGCACACTGCACCATTCTGGATGGAGGCTACCTTATAGCCTCGCATCACTTTCTCAAAATCACTGTACGTTTCTTTAATCGTCTATGCCAAGGTGTGGTCCACAACTTTTCCTGGGTAGAACTCTTGTGGGTTTGGTACCTGCATGCTTAGTCTAGTGATCCTATGAATCAATGGCAGATCAATAATGATACATCTGTCTAACCACATATAACCACCGTGGAAGCATGACAGTAGGATCTTAACGTAGGCGTTAACCTCCTGGTGCCTTCCAAAATGTGGGATCTTCATTAAATTTAATAGGGTGGACTGCACGAGGTTCATCGTCCACGACCGAGGGATGATATTCATCTTCTTTCCCTTCGTCTAGGTCAGATATTTATGAGGTGTGAGCATGCCATATCTCTTACGGTCTCCTAGGTTATAGTCGCTAATCTTCAAGGTTGGAATCCTTTCTAGCTCTGGTCTGACTACGCGTATCCCCTTCAGGAGGTACGCAGTGATGACAATGTAGTCGAAGTCCCTCAGAACATTGTCGTGAATTACTACACCGACTAGGGGTGGGATGTACTCAGGTAGGATGGTCAAAATTAGCTTCACATTTTCTAGGTCATCTCTGTTCTTGGTTCTCTTTTATATGACGACTCGGGAGGGTTCGGATCCATGCATGGTCGACGGAGAGGCATGCACTCCTCTCGTCGATGATGCTTGTACACCCACAAACATTACTCTTTCAGACATTAATCTTTCAGTCATAAGTTCGATGAGTACCTCCTTCATAGACTCTTCGACTGTTCTAAGTTCTTCGGACATACACACTCGTTGATGACTATCTCAGGTTGAAGAGAAACAACCCAATGTGACGGGATGGATAGCGATAGCTCGATGATCACTGCGTGAAATCAAATAATCTGTGAGCTCAAATAATCATGGGTGGAAAAAGTGTTCTCGGTGCAAGGCTCGATGGAATAAGTAGATAACTAGGCAACACATCTTTCCAACGGGTGAGAAGCCTTCATTAACTCAGTTCTGTCTGTTATGGCATGGTCCCAATGGTCTAATGGCAAGCTCCATGGCCATAACTATTGTTCTAACCGTTTGAGTATTTGGGATAGCGGTTATAATACCTCCAACGGTCATATAGCTTCGCCATGGCGAAGTGCCATGCTTTGTTGTACTAATATCCCAACGAATTTCAAATTCTGGAGTCCTTCCTTCTGCGCAGTTCCCTCTAGAACTTTCTGTAACTTTTCTATCTTTGCTTTCTTCTTACTTAGTTTTCTAGCCTTATTTATAGTGAGCTTCATCTTGGTATTCCTCTTTCCATTCTGGTTCTTATCTCCTCTTGTCATAGTAACTTCGCACTGTTGATGGTCTTTAATAGGGTTCAAGGGAAATACTTCTTCTCTATCTGGTGTAGGTGCTCTACTTTCCTGTATAGATAGGTGTCTCGAGTCCTCGTGTGTCCTTTCAATTTCGATGTCCAAGTTTCTAGCTCTACACAACTTCGACCTGTTCTCCTGTTCCTCGATCAAATGTGTGATCCTCCTGGTCATGAAATATTTTAATTCATGCTTATTTTGCTCTAAGATTTCCTCTTCTTTTCTTCTGGCTTGATCCTTTTCGATCCAAGGCTTCCCTAGTAACATAGAAAATGGGGCATTGTTCTCAATAAATTTAACAACCTCAAAATCTTCTTCTGTTGAAGTTCCATGAGCACTCATAGATATCTAGTAAGTCTTCCACACAGGGTTATCAACTTTCCTCTAAATAATCCCATTCCTCCCAGTGAAGGAATCATAACAGGCTTTCCTAAATCTTCCCAAGTTCTTTCTGTCATGATATTCACCTGTGTTTCTTCATCCAGAACACAGTCTACGTCGAAGTCTCCTATTCTTGCTTCTATGAATTATTTTTCTTTGAAGATCTCTGGTAAGCTGATATTTCGGTGGCCATTCAGGGTTTCTTTTATTTGCATCAATACAGTGTCGGATTCTTTCTGGGGTTCTTCCATGAGCTTAGTGTCTTGACCTTCATCATGGTCTTCTTGTCTCATATTCATTCCTTCAAGCTTAGCAATCATTCTAGGGAAATCTAAAACTTCATGGTCCATATCTTTACAACAAAGACAACTAGGTCGTCTTCTAGGGCATTCCTTAGCAATATGTCCCAGTCTTCTACAACTGTAACAAAGAGTTAATCCTCTCTTTCTTTTAAATGATCCCCATCCTTTCTTGTACTACGCACTAGGATCATGGTAGCTAAATTGCAAAAAATTGTTTCTAGGATCCTGCATCCATTTGTTAGTCCAAACATTCTTTCTATGCATAGGAATAACATGTCTTTCATTATTTCTATCAGATCTACTCATATCAAGCCTCTTTTCTTCTAGTTGTGCCCTACTTTTTAGGTTAGGACAAAATTCATCAAACATACCTAGATCCATGCTCTTGAAACAAAATTTTCCACTAATTTTACTTTCAGCAGAGCACAAAGCTTCCAGATTTAAAAACTTTTCAATATCCTTACCTTTACTGCAGCATAAAGCTTCAAGATCTTACCTCTTTTCTTCAAATCAGATTTCTCTTCTTAGCACAGAGATTTACAGATTAAGTAGATTACTACACACTAGGGCGACATATCTACGCATGGAGATTTCACAGTTTCAGGTCAGATCTTCGCACAAAGCTCCTTTTTCCTTAGTTCCCAACAATCATAGTTTCAGGTTAGATCTTCACACAAAGCTTCTTCTTTCTCAGTTCCCAGCAATCACTGTTTCAGGTCCTGACAACGAAACCATTTTTTGGCACAGGGGTAGACCTAGGGTTCAATGCACCAACAAAACCCTAACTACCGGCCCTTTCGACAACACCTGCGAAGTAGATGAAGTCTCACCTGAGGTAGAGGCATGGGTGGTTGCAGGACTCCAATGTCTGGAACCTTAGCTGGGACATAGATCTGTAATTTTAATACCTTAACAGAGAACTTAACAATTATGATCCTTCAGTATTTAACTAGTATCTACTTCATAGTAAAACCCTAATCATAGAGCATCACAATATTCACCCAGATCTAGTATAGTCGAGCACTAAGCACATTCACATGGGTTAGATCTAGCACTTATTCATATTATTAAGCACAAAGCATCAACAGATCTATCTATCATTCATCTATATCAAAGAACTTAAGCAAGTAAACACATAAACACATCAATACATTGCACAAAGCATGGCAACACAGGATATACGTGGTTCACCCCCACCCTGGGGCTATGTCCACCAACTCTTCTTCTCTTTATTATCTTCGGTCAATCAACTACATGCACAGAGCCTTGAGATATTACTCCACAAAGGACAGGAGATCTGTGCACCTCGCTAGATCCTCCTTCCTTGAGTTACAACACAAAGCCTTCCACAGTCTGTGCACAAATCACTACAGACGACTTGCACTTAGCTCTGCAAGCCCGAACCCAGTATGCATGAAGCATTTACAATTCACACTTATCACTTTAGCACTTAGCATAACATCACACAGATGCCTTCTTCCCATACACACACACCACTTCTTACATCACCTAGACATCTATTTATCCATTACAAAATAGGCCTAAGAATGGTTAAACCCATGGGCCGACATCCCCATATCCGTTACATAAGCCCAAAACCCAAAAATCCTTAAAAGAGGGGCCAAGATCCTGCGATCTCCACTTCATCTTGCGCTCCATGTTCGACAGCCTGTCGAAGTCCCAAAATGGTCAAAAATGACCAAGGATCCTCAAAACTTGGTCAAGGGCTAGCACTACTTATCCAAGAGATACCAAGACATAGACCAAGAAACCTCCTTGACCTCACCCCCAGTTGCAACAACTTCTCCTCCAATACTTGCCCATTTTTTCCTCTTGTTGCAGAGATTATGAGTGAGTGTACAAATGAGGCGTTGGCCTCCCTTATAAATAATGGTTTGTCCAACCTAATATTAGGTCTGGGCCGACCTGTCACTTTTCCCTCTTAATTTACATTTAATTGTCAAGGCACAAAAGGGCCTACTTTTACAAGGGCACAATAGGGACTAAATAATAAATATAATATAATAATATTATTCAACACTCCCTTTTAGGTAGAATATTCTTTGAAGTTACATTATTTCAACACTCCCCCTTAACAAGAAGGGTATTCTACAGAAAACATCAATAACAACTGACTGGACTCAATAGATTGTGAAGATTAAGAGACATTGTCATCAACATCTGGAACATTGTCTGTCATATCTATAGGTCATCAAAAGTTTTTCTCATCATCAACATCAGTAGAAACTAAACATCATCATCATCTGCAACGTGAAGCTTGAGTAACATCATCATCATCAACATCATGAAACTAGAACAACAACATCATCAACGTCATGAAGCTGGAACACCCACATCCATATCATGAAGCTGGAACATCAACATCAACAACATGAATATAGAACAACAACAACAACAACGATAACAGAATGAGTAGGAGAATCATCATCATCAACAACAACAATAATAGTGTGTACTCCAAAAGACCATCCATCCAGAACTTACAGGATATGTACAGGGATAATAAAATCCCCTAAGATAAAATCCTAATGAGTTGCCACACTACTGACCACAACAATTATATACATACATAGGCACTTTGACAGACCATCCATCCAGACCTTACGGGATCTGTCCAGGGATGATCAATCCCCTAGAATATGAATCCTAACGAGATGCCCTTTTGGTGGTCAGGATACCATAGTATCATCAATGTCACTCCTCCCTTCGAGGGAAGTCCTTTTGTACTACACCAAGATTGTCTCGGAAGTACTGAAACTTCAAACGAGATAGGGGATTATTCAACACATATACTTCCTACTATTTTGTGCCAACATATTGGAGCTTCACAACTACCTTCTATACCATGTCATGAATGTAGTGGTACCAGATCTCAATGTGGTTCATTTTATCGTGGAACACTGGGTTCTATGTCATCTTTATGCAACTCTGGTTATCACAAAAGATCACAGTAGAATCCATGTCTAGGTCAAAATAGACTTGTCAACAACTTATGAAGCCATATGGCTTCACAACTGGTAGAGCATGCTGCAATGTACTCTGCTTCTGCCATATTGGATTGCCTCCTACTTTTTTGCGAAGTCATGGCTGACCCCAAACTAAAACAACATCCTGAAGTGATTTTTCTATCTGAATAACTTCCAACCCAATCTGAATCAGTATAGCCATACATTCTGAAGCCACAATCTCCAGTATAACATAGGTGATAGTCCAACGTACCCTTAAGGTATCTCATCACATGATTTGGAGCTACAAGGTGAACATGTATGGGCTCCACCAGATACCGACTCAAGGTGTTCACAACAAATCATATATTTGGTTTGGTATTCATCAGATACATCAATGAACAAATCATCTGTCTCTATAAAGTAACATCAACTATTTCTGATGAAGTATCAACCAATAACTTCAGATTCATCTCCATAGGAGTGGACATGGTTCTATAGTCCATCATGTCAAATCTCTTCAGAATTTACACATCATAATTTCCTTGACTAAGAAAAATATCTTATGGGATCTGCCATACTTCAAGAACTAAGAAATAGTGTATCGGACCTAGGTCCTTTTTTTTTCAAATTCAACGACAAGCTTCTTCTTACAATCTATGATGAGATTTTTTTCATCTGTCAAGAATAAGTCATCCACATATAGTAGTAATATAATTGGTCCATCATTATCAATATTCAAGTAAAGGTTGGGATCAAATTTACTCTTGGTAAAGCCCAAGCTCATGATAAAACTATCAATGCTGCCATACCAAGCTTTTGGCACTTGCTTAAACTTGCAGACATGAGCCTTCATGTCATGTACTTGGAAACCAAATTTTCACATCACATTGTGCCAACATGGTACACTTTCTCAACTGCAACTCAATTGCATAATCATGTCTTGGTTCTATGTGCTTTTTGCAAAGCACTATTTGTCTCACTTCCTAAGAGTATGTCCTCTAGTTTTTCTGCAACAGTTCCTTCTGGAACCAAGACTCTACACCTCCAGCTTCTATTTCTGAAGATGAGAATGATCGATGTATTCTCACTGTAGCTACTGAAATCTGAGAGTAGCTCCTCTAGTCCATCATGATGACAGATTCATTTTCTCCCTCTGAATCTCATACTGCATCGAATTCTTTTAATGGATCATGGTTGTTCTATATATACTTTTTCTGATTACTGGAGAAAGTGTCTCATCATAGTCTTCTCCCTCTTGTTGGGAGAATCCTCTGGACACAAATTAGGCTCTGTACATATTTATACTATTATCTGCAACATTATTGATCTGTTAGATCAATCTTGGAATTCAACATTGACTTCCCTTCTAGTCTTAAGGAAAAATTCATATCCCATAACTTCTGACTGGCTTCCTCCTCTGTCACTGAAACAAGGGAATCTTCCCAGGAGATTTCACATCTCCTAGAAGTCTCGGAAGCTACGATCTAGTATTATAAACTCATGGTATCTGTTTGTATGTCTTGTAAGATGTCTCTTTTTCCCATCTGATCCTATATGAGATCAGTCTCACTCCGAGTCTCCATTCTCCCACTAAAGTCTATATAATCTTCAAATCCATCTGCTCCCTTTGATATGGCACATCAATGCTATATGGATTTTCATCCTGCAAAGTGTCATGGGACCATGCTGGTGTCTTCCTAGTTACAACATTGATTCTGGGTAGGCGCTTCTGGCTCTACTAACTCTTCCTGGTGATATGAAGAGTGATCAACTGCACTAGAGGGAGTTTTTCTATTATTTTTGGAGCCTTCTTCTCCTCATATTCTGTCTTCATATGAGATGTTCTGTATCTAGCAAAAGTTTCTTATTTTTTTTCTTCTTCGGTACTTGGATGTATACGGTCATATATACAACTTGGATAGTCTGCTCCATGTCTCAACTAATATATTGCCTCATGCAATCGTCACTATATCTCCCTCAGGGTTATCACCTATGACCTTCTCGGAGAAAGAACAACAAGGGAGAAACAATAGACAAGGATACTATTGTTTATAATAATAATAAAAACAATAGCGAGAATGATCGTTATAATAGGTCCCTCAGAGCTATCACTTGTGGTTTGGCTGAAACAAGGGTAAAAAAGTAAGAAATACAATAATAAGGAATGAGAGAAATACTCTTTGTTTCCCCTTAGTTATGTGAGGAAGCGAATATTAAGGAAGAAAAGCGAAGTATGAACTGCGTGGAAGGCACATAAACCAAGGAAGGGTCGAAGTGGGAAAAGAATCAAAAAAGGAGTGAAGCAAAGGAAAAGCTAGCCGTTGGAAGAGAATATCAATGAAGATAAAGGATTGAATAAGAAGGATCATGGAAAACTCATCAAGCGAAAGAAGACATCAACGAGTGCTTTGGAGCACCTCGCAGAAAATAAGGAAAGACAGGCTGGCAAAGCCCTTAAAGCACAGGTCGAGTTGACCTAGGGTTTTGGATCTAGTTTTTTGACACCTAGACTTTGCTATGTAATGTATAAATAAAGGTCTAGAGGACCTGGGAGGGTTCATTCTAGGTTGGGTCGTCGATACTATGGTTGTTGTTGTAGAGAACAATATTGAGACTGTGTTGTAAGATCTTCTGCGGGGTGCAAAGATCAACCCTGCAACTAGGTTCCCAGGGAGGGGAGAAAGGAAGAGAAAGAGAGAGAGATATGCAATCTAAGTGCGCATATAGAACTGTATGTTTTCATCTAATATATCAAGAAATGCAGTTATGTGGACGTAGCCCAAGGGAGAGGGTGAACCACGTATATCTCGTTGTTCTTTGTGATTGATGTTGTGTTATTTTCCACCTGATATACTATTATTGAATTATTGTGTTAGATCAGAGATATAAATTGAGAATTATTCTTAAGTGAGATAAATAATAACTAGATTTTTGTGTTTTTTTGTCCTGGATCCACTTTGCATTTCCTCTGGTTGTAGACACCTGTGTCCTGCAACCCCCTATTGCTACTTCGGGTGAGACTGCATCTGCTTCACAGGTGTTTTTGAAAGGGCCAGTATTTAGGGCTTGTTGGTGCGCTGTAAGAGTTGAACCTTGGGTCTAACCCTATGCCAACAAATGATTTCGTTTCCAGGACCTAGATCTTTTTGAGGGAATGTCAAGGTGGTTCCCATCGAAGACAAAAATTCAGAAGTGGATAGAAGAACAAGAGAAGGACTTCGTTGAAGCCTAGAACAAGAACCCTAGCATTAGTATAGAAGACTGGTTGGTAAGGTACATCTTCACCGACATACATGAGATTTTATTTGGAGGAATTCATAAAGAGATATACGAGTGGTTAGCCAGATTAGAAGATACTCAGTTTGAGATCAGATTTAGACCACCTGTGGTTTGGACAATGACGCTGATCAAGAAGGTCAAGACAGTTGATAACATTGTGTCTAGAGCAGTGGATATTTGTTTTGATAGCACTATTGGAGGGTACATTACTGATTTTTCCATTGACAGAGTCGAGTCATATAGCCAAGCATAGAGGTACTTCTTTAAGGGACCTAGAGGAAAGTTGCTACACTTCTTGAAGCTGAGGATTAAGATGCTATTGCATGAGAATAATATCCTGAAGATACAATGAAGCTAATGTTAAAGAATTCAGACAACGACAGTGACATAGAGGTTGGACACACACACAATGGCAGACCATTCAAAAAGGTTCCTCTTGCGAACCTATTTAAGAAAAACTACAGAGACAAGGGATTATACAGTGGAGAAGAAGTAGATCTAACATATGAAGAGCATTCAGAATCTGCTAGAACATAGGAAGTACAGACGGAAGAACTTCGCCAAGGAGAGCCACAAACTTCAGGATCTGTGCCTACTGTCGAAGTAAGTACTATTACTCCTATTGTTTTTGCAACAATAAGTAACCAGAGTAACCAGAGTAGTCAGAGAAGTTAGAGTACTGTTACCTGCAGTTTAGTATAGACTCAGTCAATAAACCAAGGAATATTTATGGCAGATGAAATGAGGCTACCTATATTTAGAGGATATGGATCTGAAGACCCTGATCAACATTGGTTCTTATGTGAAGCTGTATGGAGCGTCAAGCAAGTCATTGATGAAGATATTAAGAGAACTTAGTTTAGTACTACCTTGAGGGATCACACTCTGAACTGGTATATGAAGTTTGTTTTAGGACTTGGACAACCTAAACCGTTGAATGCTATCAAGACTGCATTGAGTGTAGAATTCAAGAAACCTAAGTCGGAGTCACAATGCATTACAGAGCTGAAAGAGATCAAGCAAAAGGTCACTGAACCTGTTTGGGAGTTTTATCAGAGGCTTAAGACTCTGACAGGTCGTTTAAGTTTTCAGATCTCGGATGAATAGAATTAAGAATGGTTCATCGCTACTCTCCTGCCACATATCAGAGTTCCTCTGATGCAATATATAGTCTCCTCACAGGTAGAATCATTGGAGTTCACCATGAAACTAGAAGCAACCCCTGTAGGAGAAGCCAACCTATGTGTGAGACAAATCTTGAATCAGTTAACCAATTTATCTTTGCAGGTCAAGGATATGAAGAAAGATAAAGGAAAAGAGAAAAGAGAATATATCTGGTGCATCAGATGTAAATCAGAGGGCCATGATAAGGAGCATTGTCCCCTATTTCATGAATACTTGGCCTATGGAGCACCTAGTCCTTTGAATCAGGCTATTGTACCCTGGTGCAAGGTATGCATAACTAAACATCTCCCTGGTGAATGTTATTATATGCAAAAATATTTCCAGACACCTACCAACATTTAATGCACATTCTGTAAGTTTGTGGGACATGACGAGAATAATTGTAGGGCTTATGACCTGATGCATGAAAGATCAAGGGATACACATAGAATTCAAAGAGAAGTACAACAAGAAGGAAAAAATGCGCAGTTCAGCTCCCCAGGTAGAGGAAACTTCAACCCTCACGGTCGATTTAGAGGAAGAGGACGAGGAGGAGGTATGGGTCGAGGCAGAGGACATATCATATGCTATAATTGTGCATATCCAGGACATTTGGAAAGGGGTTGTAAGAACCCTTGTACCACTTGCAACTACTGTAATTCATTTTATCATGTCATTGAAGATTGTCCAGTACTGTTAGCAAAACTTCAGGAGAGATGAGGAGGAAACCAACAAGTCCAATTGATATCAGCAGAACCTCACGGTGAAGACCCTAGAGTCACTTTTATTACTAGAGGAGGCGTTGTTACAGGAGAAGACAAAGTGACCCCATGAAAGATTGCAAAAGGATCAGGGATCAGAAGAGCTAAAAGGAAGGCATAGTTGTTTGACCCAAGGACATAGAGGCATACTTTTGAAGAGGCAAGGAAAGAATTTGTAGAAGGACAAGCTTCTTCATTTAAAGCACAACCAGAAGTAATGGAATGTGAAATTCCACTAGCATTTGATCAATCTTCTAGACAAGGAAAAGAGGTAAGCAAGCTCATTAAATTCTTATATACCTGTATCAATTTGATTAAAGATGAAAAGGTTGTACAAGAATTACAACACCTAGTGAGACAATATGAAATTGGGAGAATAGACCCTATGCTGAGTAGAGCTGTGAATCAAGTATCAAGGAAACATAGAACAAACAAGGAATTACACTTTAATTCTCAGATTGGAGATTACGATGTGGATTATGTGGTCCTTGACTTGGGATCAAAAGTAAATGTTATGACGAAGCAGACTTGGGCACTGATGGGAAAACCTAGATTGATTTATTCTCCTATCAGGATCAGGATGGATAATCAATAGGGGGTGAGACTCTTTGGAATACTAGAGCATGTCCCTATAGACATTGACGGGATAAGGACATTTGAAGATTTCGAAGTGATTCAAATTATTGATGGTAGCTATCCCTATCTTGCGTTGTTAGGAATTGATTGAGATTTCAACAATTCAATTGTTGTTGACCTAAAGAAGAGAAGAATGACATTTGAGGCTAATGACCTTAAAGTCATCACACCTCTAGACCTGGATGAAGGTCGCAAATACACATAACCTATTAGGGAAGAAGACCACACGTATGAGCTAGAGAACATCTACAAGTTGACAACAAGACAATAGGATTACATTAATCCTACAACAAACATAAATCTTAGTTGGTGAAGTGAAAATGCATGTTCATCAGATTCAGAAGAGGCATTAGAAAATTGGTAGAACAAGATGTATGAAGTCTCCACACGACGATGTGCCAGACTGACCAGAGAAGTTCGCTGGATCGACACAGAAGTAAGCAATCTTCCAACATTTGATGGTTTGAATCACCTAGAGGCATTTCTAGCTAAATTTGAGAAAATGGTACCAGTTCAACAAAGGATGTTGGCACTAGATGAAGCCTTGAAAGCCACACCAGCTATATGGTGGGGAGAACATAAGAAAAACATCACAGAATGGGTACAATGTCACACATTATTGAGAGTGTGTTTTTCAGACCAAGTAGAAGGATGTGAAGTTCGTTACAAAGGCCAGATTTGTCCTAAGGACCACATACGAAGTTGTGAGGAAGCCTGGAGAAACATCCCTAAAGTACATTGGGTGCATAATTTCATTAATACATTGGATACTATGCCTATCAACTAGCATCTTCAAGAAGAACTGTCCCTCATCACTACAGACTGGTATGGAATGACTCAAAACTTCATAGCTATGTTTTTATTTGAGAGTCAGTACCCTATAGTAGATCATGCTTCACAAATTGTAAGACAAAAGTTCTTTGAGGAGGCACCTAACCTCCCTTTTACCCAAGAAGGAGATGAATGGACTGCGGCGCTTCAATAGTTACAAGATTGCTACAATATTAATGCTGATGAGGATGATGACCCTAGAGATGTAAACATTATAGAAATTGAAGGTCACAAAGACATAGAAGGACCAAGGATTGAACTACCTTTTATTGGACAACCCATTAAAATTGTGAAATTTAATATTGGAACAGAGCAAACACCTAAATTAGCAAATGTGGGAGACTATTGGGATGATGCTACTATCAACAAGATCACAAAAATATTGCATGAATATGAGGACTTGCTTCCAACCAAGTTCATAGACATGAAGGGAATTAAAGGGCCCATGGGAGAAATGAAGAACCCCTTGGGACCAGATGCAAGACCTATCAAGCAGAGACCTTACATACTGAATCCCAAATATAAGCATAAAGTTAGGATCGAATTGGATAGAATATTGGAAGCAGGAATAATAGAACATGTTAAAGAATCTAAATGAATTAGCCCTATGGTGGTCCAAGATAAGAAGACATGTGAAATTAGAATTTGTGTAGATCTAAGAAAGATGAACGATGCATGTCTACATGATCCATTTCCCACACCCTTTACTGATGAAGTTCTAGATAATTTAGGAGGACGGGAGGTCTACTCATTCACAGATGGATTTTCAGGATATCATCAGATTAGGACTACTAAGGAAGATCGACATAAGACCACATTTGCAATAGAATGGGGTTCTTTTCAGTACACTGTGATGCCCTTTGGATTGAAGAATGTACCAACCATCTTTTCCAGGGCGATGGTCGAAGCATTTAAGGACTTTCTACACAAGTTCTTAGAAGCATATTTTGATGATTATACTGTTTTTAGCCTAATGAAAGACCACATTGAATGTTTGAGATTGATGTTAGATAAGTATAGGAAATGTCAGATTGCCCTGAATCTGAAAAAGTGTATTTTCTTTTCACCCTTTGGAGTGTTGTTAGGGAATATTGTGTGTAAACAGGGATTGTTGGTGGATCCTTCCAAGATTTCCATCATTGTTGATATACCTCCTCCCACTTCAGTTAGACAACTGCACACTGCATTAAGGCACACATGATACTATAGGAATTTTATTAAGGGTTATGCACAAATAACAACACCTATGGAGAAGCTATTAAAGAAAGACAGTAAGTTCCAATGGACAGGAGAATGCCAGCAGAGCTTCAACACACTCAAACAGAAAATGGTCACTGCGCCCATCTTGGTTTTTCCAGATTGGAGAAAGGAGTTCAATGTTCCTGTCGATGCCTTGTCCATTGCATAGGAGAAATGTTAGCACAACCAGGTGCAGGAGACATTGTCACCCCATAGCCTTTGCTAGCAGGAAGCTTTCTACAGTTGAGAGGAACTACACTACGAGTGAAAGAGAAGGCTTGGCTACGGTTTATTCACTGCATAAATTCATAAACTATTTGTTGGGAGGACATTTTAAGATGTTCACTAATCATTCTGCATTAAAATAATTAGTCAACAAGCCAGTGTTGGGGAGAAGAATATGCATATGGCTACTATTATTCCAGGAAGATGACTTTGAAATTGTGGTCAAGCCAGGAAGAATGAATAAAGGACCTGATCACTTATCCAGGTTAGAACATGGAGAAGAACCTACCAACTTGGAGGGCACACTACCAGATTCACAGTTGCTGTCCATCAGGAAAGTTGATGATCACTTCGCCAAGATAGTTCAGTTCTTCTCCACGAGAATGGCACCTCGCGAATATATAGTTATGCAGAAGAAACAATTGGTAGTTCGCGCTGCAGATTTTAAACTCATATTTGGAAAGTTGTATAAGATGGGACTTGATGAGATCTTGAAGAGATGTGTTATGTAGACAGAAAGACCATTGATTCTTGAAGAAGCGCATGAAGGCATCGCAGGAGGACATTATGCAGGGAAAGAAACAACACATAAGGTTCTTAGAGCTGGCCTCTGGTGGCCTACTTTACATAAGGATGCTAAGGAATACTACAGAGCCTCTGATGTATGTTAAAGAGTAGGAAAGCCTTCTAGAAGGGATGAGATGCATTTGGCACCACAATTAACATTAAAAGTATTCGAGAAGTGGGCCATTAAATTTGTGGGACCTATTAACCCACCAGGAAGGTGCACAGGAGCTAGATACATTATCATTGCAACATAGTATTTGACCAGATGGGAAAAAGCAAGAGCAGTTAAGGACTGTAGTGAAGCTACAACTACATAATTCATATTTGAGAATATTATCACCAGATTTGGATGTCTGAAACCCTCATGAGTGATCAAGGCACACACTTCATCAACAAAACTATTGAAGCATTGACTTAGGAATTTGAGGTTCACCATCAGAAGAGTACTCCATACCACTCATAGGAGAATGGTATAGTCGAAGCTTTCAATAATATTTTGGAGGCCGCACTGACCAATATTTGCAGTGTCAACAAAGATGATTGGGATTTAAGAATTCTAGTAGTATTGTGGGCTTATCGAACTACTTGCAAGAAGTTAACAATGCATACCCCATTTAAGTTGGTATATGGCTTGGAAGCACTGATACATATGGAATACTTGGTTCTTAGTTTAAGAATTGCAACATTTACAGGTATGGATGGCATCGACATTGTTCAAGATAGGCTTGCGTAGTTGTTGGAACTGGAAGAAGATAGGTTTATTGCAGGATTTCATCAGCAGGTACAGAAAGAAAGAGAAAAGGCTTACCATGACCGACATATCAGGAGGAAAGAATTTAAGCAGTGAGAGTTGGTATTGTTATATGAAAACAAGTTCATGAAGCATCCAGGGAAGTTCATGACACATTGGCTAGGGCCATTTGAGGTTGCCTATGTTACAGAAGGAGGAGTTACATAGTTGAAGACCCTTAATGGAAAATGGAAAGAAGGCTTGGTAAATGGGAGCTGGTTGAAATTGTATTATGACAACCAGTTGCCTCACAGCTCTCGGTAAAAGAAAAGTAAGAAGGGTCTAGGTACCAGGTGCAGTTGAAACTGGGTACTAGACACATAAAATATAGTCTGCACACGATAGGGAGGGACAAAGCATAAATCATAGGCTGCCTTGCGTAGTTTGCAGTCGAAGTAAAACATAAGGTTCAATCTTGCAGTGACTTGGGACAAGTCACATGTGAGTGTTGGGGGCCTATTAGCCCTTGGTTATGTAAGGAAGAAAATATTAAGGAATAAAAGTGAAGTACGAATTGCGCTGAAGGCACATAAACCAAGGAAGGGTTGAAGTGGGAAAAGAAACAGAAAATAAGGAGTGAAGCAAAAGAAAAGCTAGTCGTTGGAAGAGAAGATCAAGGAAGATAAAGGATCGAAGAAGAAGGATCGTGGACAAATAAACAAGTGGAAGAAGACATCAACGAGTGCTTTGGAGCACCTCATGGAAATAAGGAAAGACAGGCTGGAAAATCCCTTAAAGCACGGGTCGAGTTGACCTAGGGTTTTGGCACCTAGGGTTTTGAATCTAGGGTTTTGACACTTAGACTTTGCTATGTAATGTATAAATAAAGGTCTAGAGGACCTGGGGAGGGTTTTTTCTAGGTTGGGTCGTCGATACTATGGTTGTTGTTGTTAATTGTTAAGTATTATTGTAGAGAACAATATTGAGACTGTGTTGCCCAAAGGGGTTGGATCCAATGGTGGAAAGCGAGGAGTTTTTCACCGTTGGGCAAGGTTCAATTCTCGTGAGGGATTTCCCTGGAGCCATGGGGACACCTTGAGGTAGTGGTCGAACGTGTGGTTCCACCCAGAGATACTATAATAAATGGTATCGTGACCCGTGCACACATAAGTGGATCAAAGCCCACCCCCATGTACTTCAACTTTTGGCCCAAAGGGGTTGGATCCAATGGTGGAAAGCGAGGAGTTTTTCACCGTTGGGCAAGGTTCAATTCTCGTGAGGGATTTCCCTGGAGCCATGGGGACACCTTGAGGTAGTGGTCGAACGTGTGGTTGCACCCAGAGATACTATAATAAATGGTATCGTGACCCGTGCACACATAAGTGGATCAAAGCCCACCCCCATGTCCTTCAACTTTTAAAGCCTAGTTAATGGGAGGATTTGCAAAGGGAAGGAACAATTTCCTTCAAGCCTGCGTAGCATGCCCAGTCCAACGATTTCCCTTCTCTTTCCAGAGTAATAAATGTCTTAAATCCGGTTAAGTAACATGGGAGTTGAATCGGGATTTTGATGCGGACTGGAGCCGAGGTCGTTCCTTCCGCAGACCACAGGGTGGAGACCCGCGTTTGATTCCTGATTCGATTCAAAACTTGCCTACAGATCCGTCTAGCTGAAGAGCTCTCGATCCGTCACTGACAGGAGGAACGATTTCCTGTTGAAGGCTTTGACGTTTGGCTGCAAAGGGAGCGCCAACGCTGGTCATCTGGCCTAGGGGCGCGTTGAGTTCTCTTTTTTCGTTGGTTTTTAAAGGGGGCGCCGAGAGGGAGCCAACGCTCTCCTCTTTGGCCAAAGGGAGCGCCAACCCCCTTCTGGACTTACACGCCGGTTCCAGTTTTGATTCAGCGCGCCCGTCCTTCCTCCAAAGGAGCGCTTCAAAGCTTCTCATGAATTTCCTGTTTGAACGGGACCTGAGCTGAATACTCGTTGACTCTTTCAGGGTTCCAGGTTTTGGGATCTACGGGACAGGCCTGAGCCCAGGGTTCACGCACATGGAGGGGTCGGGCACCTCCCAGGCATCCCCTACGTCTCCTCCTTCGACGCCTTCTGAGGCTTTCAGTAGGCTCTTGGCAGGTCTCCCACAGAAGAGAAACACGGAAGCTGCGAAGTTTGTTAAAAAATTGGACGATATTTCAGTGATCTCCCTTCCTCCAGAAACCCCGATCCAGGTTGCTCTATCGTTGGCCGATCGGGCTCTCATTGGCCAGTTCACGGGGCTATGGCCGTCCCCAAAATCCATTGAAAGCTGGGTCAACAGAAACTGGGCGCCGTTGATCAAAGAAAGGGTCACTTCTTACTTTCTGGGGAGAGGATACTTCCTCTTCGAATTCTCATCAAAGGATGACAAAGATCTGATCTTCCAAAATGGACCCTACTTCATGGGCCCTCAGGGGTTATACTTGAACAAATGGACTCCAGACTTCGATCCGGCAGTAGATGTACCCAAATCAGTCCCGGTGTGGGTCAGACTTCCAAATCTCCCAGTGCACTGTTGGAATGGGGACTCCCTGAGGCACATTGGTAATGCCCTGGGGAAATTTATAGATCGAGCGAACAATAAGGATCAATTTGACTGTGCCAGGATCTGTGTAGAAGTAGACCTGGAGGTGGGTCTACCAAAGGCCATCACACTAAAGGTCGGAAGCTGGACGCATTTACAGAAACTGGACTATGAGCAGCTACCCTTCAAATGCTGGAAATGTCATGTTTATGGTCACTTCGCCAGAGGCTGTCCGACCAACAAAGAGGCTGTGCAGGGAAAGGAGGATGGATGGAACCAAGTCAAGCGATCCAAATCCAATCCCAAGAATCAGAAGCTGGGAGGCCCTAATGGCAAAGGATCCCATCAGGTCACGGCCTAGCAGATCCCTCTCAATGTCGATCCAGAAAACAAGTTCGGCCCTCTAAGTTCAAATCCAGAGATCACACAGGAGGTCGAGGTCCAAGAGGAGACAGAAGCTACCCTGGAGAC